>NW_024121543.1:6086344-6259331 GCF_016745375.1 Pimephales promelas | reverse complement strand
ACCTGAGTGCAAAAATGGAGGCTCTAGACCCTTCCAGAGCCGAGATATCGAAACTCAAAATTTCGACCCGAAAAAAAAACGACAGTGTTACCCCTTTCGTTTTTTTTTTCATTTTTGGGCGAAAAATTAAGTTTCTCCAATCTTCTCAAAACTCTGGATTATGATTAAAGGGCTGTGAGACTTTGACCTGAGTGCAAAAATGGAGACTCTAGACCCTTCCAGAGCTGAGATATCGAAATTTCAAAATTTCCACCCGAAAAAAAAAACGACAGTGTTACCCCTTTCGTTTTTTTTCATTTTTGGGCGAAAAATTAAGTTTCTCCAATCTTCTCAAAACTCTGGATTATGATAGAGGGCTGTGAGACTTTGACCTGAGTGCAAAAATGGAGGCTCTAGACCCTTCCAGAGCTGAGATATCGAAATTCAAAATTTCCACCCGAAAAAAAAAACGACAGTGTTACCCCTTTCGTTTTTTTCAATTTTTGGGCGAAAAATTAAGTTTCTCCAATCTTCTCAAAACTCTGGATTATGATAGAGGGCTGTGAGACTTTGACCTGAGTGCAAAAATGGAGGCTCTAGACCCTTCCAGAGCTGAGATATCGAAATTCAAAATTTCGACCCGAAAAAAAAACGACAGTGTTACCCCTTTCGTTTTTTTTTTTCATTTTGGGCGAAAAATTAAGTTTCTCCAATCTTCTCAAAACTCTTGATTATGATAGAGGGCTGTGAGACTTTGACCTGAGTGCAAAAATGGAGGCTCTAGACCCTTCCAGAGCTGAGATATCGAAAATTCAAAATTTCGACCCGAAAAAAAAAACGACAGTGTTACCCCTTTTTTTTTTTTTCATTTTTGGGCGAAAAATTAAGTTTCTCCAATCTTCTCAAAACTCTGGATTATGATAGAGGGCTGTAAGACTTTGACCTGAGTGCAAAAATGGAGGCTCTAGACCCTTCCAGAGCTGAGATATCGAAATTCAAAATTTCGACCCGAAAAAAAAAACGACAGTGTTACCCCTTTCGTTTTTTTTCATTTTTGGGCGAAAAATTAAGTTTCTCCAATCTTCTCAAAACTCTGGATTATGATAGAGGGCTGTGAGACTTTGACCTGAGTGCAAAAATGGAGGCTCTAGACCCTTCCAGAGCTGAGATATCGAAATTCAAAATTTCGACCCGAAAAAAAAACGACAGTGTTACCCCTTTCGTTTTTTTTTCATTTTTGGGCGAAAAATTAAGTTTCTCCAATCTTCTCAAAACTCTGGATTATGATAGAGGGCTGTGAGACTTTGACCTGAGTGCAAAAATGGATGATCTAGACCCTTCCAGAGCTGAGATATCGAAATTCAAAATTTCGACCCGAAAAAAAAAGCGACAGTGGTACCCCTTTCGTTTTTTATCGTTTTCGGGCGAAAAATTAAGTTTCTCCAATCTTCTCAAAACTCTGCATTCTGATAGAGGGCCATGAGACTTAGACCTGAGTGCAAAAATGGAAGCTCTAGACCCTTCCAGAGCTGAGATATCGAAACTCAAAATTTCAACCTGAAAAAAAAACGAAAGGGGTACCACTGCCGTTTTTTGGGGGGGGTCGAAAAATTAAGTTTCTCCAATCATCTCTAAACTCTGCATTCTGATTGAGGGCCATGAGACTTAGACCTGAGTGCAAAAATGGATGATCTAGACCCTTCCAGAGCTGAGATATCGAAATTCAAAATTTCGACCCGAAAAAAAAACGACAGTGGTACCCCTTTCGTTTTTTATCGTTTTCGGGCGAAAAATTAAGTTTCTCCAATCTTCTCAAAACTCTGCATTCTGATAGAGGGCCATGAGACTTAGACCTGAGTGCAAAAATGGAGGCTTTAGACCCTTGCAGAGCGGAGATCTCTAAACTCAAAATTTCGATCCGAAAAAAAAAAGAAAGGGGTACCACTGTCGTTTTTTTTGGGGGGGTCAAAAAATTAAGTTTCTCCAATCTTCTCAAAACTCTGCATTCTGATAGAGGGCCATGAGACTTAGACCTGAGTGCAAAAATGGAGGCTCTAGACCCTTCCAGAGCTGAGATATCGAAACTGAAAATTTCGACCCGAAAAAAAAAACGAAAGGGGTACCACTGTGGTTTTTTTTTTTTTTTTGGAGGGGGGGGGGGGGGTCGAAAAATTAAGTTTCTCCAATCATCTCTAAACTCTGCATTCTGATTGAGGGCCATGAGACTTAGACCTGAGTGCAAAAATGGAGGCTCTAGACCCTTCCAGAGCTGAGATATCTAAACTCAAAATTTCGATCCGAAAAAAAAAGAAAGGGGTACCACTGTCGTTTTTTTTTGTGGGGTCGAAAAATTAAGTTTCTCCAATCTTCTCAAAACTCTGCATTCTGATAGAGGGCCATGAGACTTAGACCTGAGTGCAAAAATGGAGGCTTTAGACCCTTGCAGAGCGGAGATATCTAAACTCAAAATTTCGATCCGAAAAAAAAGAAAGGGGTACCACTGTCGTTTTTTTTGGGGGGTCGAAAAATTAAGTTTCTCCAATCTTCTCAAAACTCTGCATTCTGATAGAGGGCCATGAGACTTAGACCTGAGTGCAAAAATGGAGGCTCTAGACCCTTCCAGAGCTGAGATATCGAAACTCAAAATTTCGACCCGAAAAAAAAAAACGACAGTTGTACCCCTTTCGTTTTTGTTTTTTTTTCGGGCGAGAAATTAAGTTTCTCCAATCTTCTCAAAACTCTGCATTCTGATAGAGGGCCATGAGACTTAGACTTGAGTGCAAACATGGAGGCTCTAGACCCTTCCAGAGCTGAAATATCGAAACTCAAAATTTCGACCCGAAAAAAATAAACGTAAGGGGTACCACTGTCGTTTTTTTTTGGGGGGGGGGGGGGGGGGGGGGTCGAAAAATTAAGTTTCTCCAATCTTCTCAAAACTCTGCATTTTGATAGAGGACCATGAGACTTAGACCTGAGTGCAAAAATGGAGGCTCTAGACCCTTCCAGAGCTGAGATATCGAAATTTAAAATTTCGACCCGAAAAAAAAAACGACAGTTGTACCCCTTTCGTTTTTTTTTTTTTCGGGCGAGAAATTAAGTTTCTCCAATCTTCTCAAAACTCTGCATTCTGATAGAGGGCCATGAGACTTAGACTTGAGTGCAAACATGGAGGCTCTAGACCCTTCCAGAGCTGAAATATCGAAACTCAAAATTTCGACCCGAAAAAAATAAACGTAAGGGGTACCACTGTCGTTTTTTTTTTGGGGGGGGGGGTCGAAAAATTAAGTTTCTCCAATCTTCTCAAAACTCTGAATTCTGATAGAGGACCATGAGACTTAGACCTGAGTGCAAAAATGGAGGCTCTAGACCCTTCCAGAGCTGAGATATCGAAACTCAAAATTTCAACCCGAAAAAAAAAAATGAAAGGGGTACCACTGTCGTTTTTTTTTTTTTTTTTGGGTCGAAAAATTAAGTTTCTCCAATCTTCTCAAAACTCTGCATTCTGATAGAGGGTCATGAGACTTAGACCTGAGTGCAAAAATGGAGGCTCTAGACCCTTCCAGAGCTGAGATAAGGACATCCCACATAACATGTATGCCATTATAAATATCTCAATATCTCAGCTCTAGAAGGGTCTATCTCAATGCAGAGCGTTGAAGCACAGAATTAGTTTATAGACCCTTTTACAGTTGGTAAACATGGTGATGTTTTTTTGTGGGCGGAGCTTAGGTGGAGGCAGAAAGATCCGTCTGGCCGCTTCACTAACGCTAGTTAGCTTGTTTTTTAACATTGACTGGAGAAAATCCGATATTATCTTAATGTGTAAGGTCACTCACTGTCCAGGACTGTGATTGTTATTTCCAAAAATTATTTTTAACGGACGGAACCAGATTGGCCGACCTGTAGTCGCCTACACACTCACTCAATGCATGGATGATCTGACAGGATTAAAGTACGTTACCTCGGGTGAGTGGCCTGACTTCTACACCTACCTTATAGAGAAACCGATCGTAAATAGAAACTGAGGGCATATAAATCTTTAGATGCCTATAACTATGTGCTGAATGGTCCTGTACAAGACTTCTGTGTACGATCCGCAGTTCTGCCGAGCCAGCGCCGAGACCACGACAATGTAAAGAGTGACATTACAGTGCGATTTTAATGATGTGAATATTTTCTAGAAATAAAAGTTCCAGATACAGCATATTCATTTTTCATCAATTTTTGCACCAAACAACACAATAAGATGACATTTAATAATAGTAACAATTATTTAAGCTCCTTATTATGTAGCCGAATCTGTGCTGTTTTGTATTGGCCGCCTCCAGTTTTCACTTTGTTTTGCCTCCAGCTAGCGCCGTGACGTAACTGTGACGTCGGCGCAAAAGGGGTCTATTTGAACAGAGATTTACAGGGTCATGTTGAAACTGGAGGTTTTTTTTAATGCCATATCATTTTTAATGCTTCTTACAGAGTGAGAATTTAATATTGTGTTTTTTTGTGTTTGATCTCCTTGCCTCTTTGCGCAGGGTGGGTCTGGAAAAGGACAATTAGATCCTCACGTTTCGTCATGACAGCAATTTGAGACACATTAAAATGCAGATGGCTGTTCTGTCACCAGTAATATGAAGCACTTAAGGGTGTGAGAAATTAATGAGAGCTTATCTCAGATGAGTTACAGCTCACCAAAGGCATCTGTCTTAAATATGATAGATGGAGCATGCAGATGCCGAATTATAAATTCTACCTCAAGAACTCTGAGTGACATAACTGCTAATGGCCAAGATTGTTGTTTCTTGTTCGTGTATGCTAATGTAAAATAATCATTATGATCTCATAATTTTTATTTGTAATTCCATACCCAAATTATGCAATGTTCCTGTGCAAGTACAGCACAAGAATCCATCATAAAATGCAGAGCAAATTCATTTGACTGAATTGCATGAAATATAAATGAACCACGAGAACCTTCTTAGAAAAAGACATCAGTTTGATGTGAGTATATATTTGAAACAGAGAGTTCTTTGATAAATAATTTTGCTACAATCCCCGCTGAGACTTCCCAAAAGCAAACACTGTTTTAATTAGGTTAGCCAAAGAAAACAGTTATTCAAAAACTCCACTGGCATTTCAAAGCCCACAAAAGATTGCAAAATGATGCCTGAATACCACAAAGCTCACAATTATTCTTCTATTAGTGCATCCTAATTGAAATTGGTTCCATTTCTTGGCCCGCGATACAAAGTCTTCAGTCATTTTTAATTATATCTGCTGGGTTTTTTATATTTATTTGGTAATTAGACAATTTTAGATCTTACACAATGGGCAACTTTAAAGGGTTAGTTCACACAAAAATGTAATGTGCAACACAGAAGATTTGCAGAGTTTCACTTCAATCGGAAGACAACACAATGCTGAATAAAGTCGTAGTTTTTGTTATTTTTGGACCAAAATGTATTTTCGATGCTTCAAAACATTCTAACTAACCCACTGATGTCACATGACGACTATTGATGATGTCTTTTTTTCCTTTCTGGACAAGGACAGCATACTTTTCTTTTCAATGGAGGAACAGAAAGCTCTCGAACTAAATCTAAAATATCTTAAACTGTGTTCCGAAGATGAACTGAGGTCTTACAGGCTTGGAACGACATGAGGGGGAGTCATTAATGACATAATTTTCATTTTTGGGTGAACTAACCCTTTACTCTCTTAAAGGGTGATGCTGGAGGTAAGTCAATGTGCTGTGATATGTGCATCTGTTGATAAAGGAAGACTGGTGTGTCAAGCCTTCTGTCTCTCTATTCTAGAATTTTCTCATTATAGTCTCACATCTGGTATAAATGGCACAAGGCCAGACACACACACACACACACACCAGGGTGAGACATAAGCACTGAGTTTAGCAAACCACTGAAGGTTCTCCCAAACTAGTTCTGCATATAAAATAATAGCAAGGTCAAGTTTACACAAAATGAGTGTTTCTATTTTGCACATTAGTTCACCAATAATACCTGCATATTAATTACTAACCACTAAAGCTTCTTACCACAACATTGGCAATAGCAGCATGCAACATGTGTAAGAGCCCAAACAATAGCTTTGGATACCTTTGACTTTCATTGAATAGACAAAAAAATAAATAGAAAGCTTTAAGGCATTTTTGTTTTCGAAAAACAAAACAAAAAACTTTTTACAGGTTTGAATGAGATGAGGGTGAGTAAATGGCAGAATAATTATCAGAATGACAGAAGTCTTGTAAATCGTAAACATTCAACTTCTACATTTTTAATTAAATGATATATCAACTGTAATTTAGCTCTTGTTGATCTTTACAAAAAGAAACAAAATAATGTGTTCAGTGTGCACAATATTGTATGTCTCAGAAACCAATATTTGCATGTGGGACAAATCTAGGAAACCAGTTCTCGGCTCATCTTCCAGTTATTTCTGCACACTCTGACGCAGGATCATATCACACTGCTGTTTATCTATGTGCCACAATTCTCAGGATCACAGGGCTAATAGAAGAGTGTGAAGAGTGAGTCACCCGCTTCTGTTTGTCCATTATGCTTGTTTGAGATATAGGCTAACCAGTGGAATATCACCTAGCCTATGCATTTCAATAAATTTCAAAGATAAATTAAAATAATTCAGAAACAGAAAAAAAAATGTCAGAGGTATAGAGTTCTTATCAAGTCATTGCATGTCTGAATAGAGTAAAGAGAGAAACCTTAAAACAATGTAACTGTATAAATGTGCACACCTCTGAACTAATGCTTAGTTGAAGCAACCTTTGATACAGACTGTTTGGATAGGAGTCTATCTGTTTGGCACATCTTTAATTGGCAAAATTTTCCCTTCTTTGCAAATACAATCCAGATCTAGATCTGTTAAACTGCAAGGCTAATTATACATGCATTCTTGCTTGCTTTAAACACACACACACACACACACGTATGTAAACACACATGACCCACTACCAGCAAGATTCTGAAGTGCGCATACGATGGACACTTTACTATCCCATGATGCTTTGGGAGACGAGTTGTTGTCTTTATTTTTGAAAATGGCGGAAACCGGAGACGCGGCTGTAACGCTAGGAGATAAACACAGACACACATGTGTATCTCTTGATTCATTCATGTTTATTTATCGATGGTAAAATCACAAGCAAATAAATGGCTTTTTCCTTGCCAAAAATCAACATCTTTCATTGTTCATAGGGGTTGTGTGTGTGTTTTATGAGGTCAAATTTATCAGGTAACGTTAAATAAATTATTTGAGAAATTCCGCAAAAGGCGTGATCTGAGCAGCTGACCGACGCCTCCTCTTGATTGTCGGCTCGGACGACGTAAAAACGTAGATGAAAACAGAAAGCGGAACTAAAAACAGCACAAAGTGAGTGAAGTCAGTGGAATGTGGTCTTTAAATCTTCGCAGTGTTATGACAGCATACGCGACAACAACATGGCGCATGTAGTACATCCGGACTCATTCACACTACCTGTATTCATACAATATAAAACATACTTTTTTAACTGTCGCAGACCCGATAAAATTAGACCCGAGTCCGACCTGACGGCATTTCCTTAAGAACCCGACTGGACCCCAACGGAAACGGCTTACATTGTGCACAGCCTGCAGCCCTGCGTTTCTCAAAAATGCACTTACATAGCAAGTGTAAGCGTGCTGAGTGCTAAAATGTCAATCACACATCATGTAATACATCCTCTAAAATGTGGCATAATGCTATTTACCGGACCATGATACGATGATTAGAACCACCACAGGGTAAAATTTACCGATGGCTGTTTTTCAAATGTAGCCTAGCCTGGATGCCAGCCCGAACTCCGCCCACAACATTTTTTGGACGGGAAGTTCGGTCTGGACTCGATCCATTGAGGAGTAATTATGATCGGTTCAGAAATCATCGGGCCAATCAAATTGCCAGGGCGGGCTTTATACGATGATTGACAGGTTGTCTTCAGTAACGTAATCCTCATGTCATCAAAGTGCACTTGTCAAAGATGACTGCACCTGGAGAATTGAGATGTATAGATTCCGCTGTGGCGTCTTTTGTAAAAAAAAAAAAAATTGACAGCGCATTCATTATAATAGACAAACAGAGAACTGCAATCAAGGCATTTGTCGATCGGAAAGATATTTTTGGCGTCCTTCCTACATGATTCGGGGAAAGTGTAACTTATCAGCTGGCTCTGACGGTCGTTAAGAAGATGGGACGTAATGAAAAGCCTGTGGTCGTTGTGGTTTCTCCTTTGGTGGCACTCTTGGAGAAGTAAGTAAAAGAAGTAGCACTTGTTATTTAACTTCTAAAATAAATAAAGCAGGCTACGTTCTGTATTTGAAAACTGCGCTATGCAAAGGAGTTGACTTATGCGTTGCTCTGATTGGTTGGTAGGTCTATCGACTTCCCAATTGAGTGCAGAGGGTTTTTTTTTTGTCCTGGTTCGGTTAAGACACGCCTCATAATCAAAGCCTAATAGAGCGGTTTCAGACTCATATTCTTTCTTGAATATGAGTATGACGAAGTCAGGCTAAATGTAGCCTAGAACAGATTTTCAATCAAATCCTCCCTCAGCTTTTTCGCAATGTCTGTTATTGTCTTGTCTTATTTGACAGCGTCGCATATTTTTTAAATTGATTGACAGGCCTGGCTTAACGACGATTCAAATACTGGCATTTAGTCAAACATCCATCCATATGAGGGCACACTATAGTTCTTCTTGACAAATGGAGGGGTTGGTTTATGTGGAGCGAGCAACTGAGTACAGTAAATAAATGTGGAGGCAACTGTGCTCATGCTTATAGCCCATTGCACATAAAAGCGCGGATTCGCTTTCTCACTTAAAAAAAGTAAGGGAACGTGTCATAGAGTTGTTTTAAATACTGCAATTTTGTTAAATACCCAACATAGTTTAAAATAATTCAGGTCTTCTAGGGTCCAAAAGGCATATTTATTGAAAATTGCCCGAGGCCACTAATACCGAACCTGACCCATGTCCGAGACAATCGTTGGGAGTTTTGGACCCGAACCCGCTCGGGTCTCGGATCGGACCTCGGGTTTTCGGATCCAAGTGGACCTGTGAAGACCTCTACTGTATTATAATTTTTCAAGATTTCTCAAGAATATATATGGCATTAAATGTATCTTCTATATAGTAAATCCCCAAAACAAATAATAATATTGTACTGCTGTTAATAAAACATAGAACAAACAAGCAAGTGCTCTAATCCTTGGTCCAGCAGATGGCTGTAGGGTTAGGCATTTGAATACTAATGTCCCCCCGGTCCACTTCAACATTCTCAGTCACGGCCCAGTTCTGCTGCTCCCCTCTGATGGAGCTTCCCTCACAAGTTCTGTTTGCTCAGGATCGTCACATGTCTTTGAGTTTTCTGGCCCTACTTCTAGTCATGGATTGTCAGAGAGAATAACAACATCAGCGCTGCTTTTAGCATCTGCAGTAAATGTCATTTCCTCATGGGTTAAAACACAGAACACAGCCTGTACAGTTTCACAGAGGTGTACATCAATATCCACAGTGGCTGATATCGATTTAACGTGTCTGGTGTAAAGGTGAGAGAAAGGTTTGGACATTTCAGCACCTTAGTCTCCATCTCATGCACACAAGAAGATGAAGGATAGCTGGGTCTGCTGACCTTACACATCAAGCTCTTTTGTCTGTAGATGTTGCAGTTTCTCGTCCACAATGCTCTATTAAGGATTAATTATGTCTCTTGCTGTTTTCCAGTAGCTGGAAAGTACATCTGCCCAAGGAGCCGCAGTTTGGGGGAGAAGGGTTGACTAATGCACCTATCTTGTGCTCTCCTGCGCTCTTTAAATGGTTGACAAGATGAATCACATCATTCTCTGTGCAGCACTCTAAATGAAAAGCAGGTTTAATTTCGTGAGGCCAGGGGAGAACGGCTCTAAAAGTGACTCTTACTGCATAGGAAATGGAACATTATGCTTCATTTCAAATGGCTGGAAAGCCATCCTGGAAAGAGCATCACTGCATGTTCTTTGCTCTTTGTATGAGGTTATCAGTAGTCATTTTTCAGGTTGAATACAATGTACACAGTTGATTGCACAATAAATAATTCTGACATATTTCAAAGCATTAGATCTACACGTAGATATGGGAAGCTCAAATTTGTTAAAGAACTTTCATGGGTGGTGATGGCGCAGTAGATAAGACACATGCCTTTGGTGTGTGCGAGACCTGGGTTCGAATCCACTGCAAGACACCAATGTGTCCCTGAGCAAGATGCTTAACCCCCAGTTCCTCCAGAGGCGTGCGACCTCTGACATAATATAGCAATTGAAAGTCGGTTTGGATGAAAGCGTCAGCTAAATGAATGAATGTAAAATTTCACTTTGTTAAAGAACTCTCATTTAAAGTGGAACTTCTTTTCTATGTGTATCTGATGGAGTTTGCTTCATCTAAATCAGTGCTGTATGGAGAACCACATCCTGGTATCCATTCAGAAATGCTTAATTAGACTTAATTTAGATTATTTATTTAGATTTAGATTATAATTTAGATTATCAACATATTTTGCATCTTAAAGACGGAATACCCTACACCACTTTTAAAATATGAACACATTTTAAAACACTAAGCATAATGTGCCATCTTTCTAAATGGTTATAGGGAGAAACTGGGCATCATACAGGATACATTCAACGCATTCTCATCCTTTAGCGTCATATAGGTGACGCTATATGACAAAACGGCGCTATACTACACACATGGCACCCATTATCGTTAATATAACACGCGCTGTGATGGGTAGGTTTATGTGTGGGGTAGGGTAGGGTAGTCTCATATTACGCTAAAGGATTTATGACGCCTTGGGTTCGCGTGTTATATTAACGATAAAGGGTGCCATGTGCGCAGTATAGCGCCGTTTTGTCATATAGCGTTCTATGTGACGCTAAAGGATGAGAACATACAAGACAGAGGACCAAATGCTACCAGACTTGAAAATCTCTCTGAACACAAAAAACTCCGAAAAAAACAAAACAGAATGATCACAATTTAAAATTTTGAAGTGACTAGCGTCGACTCATCCAGACTGCAACTCTATGCAAAAGTTGTATTCCAGGCTTTTTCTATAAGAACCGTGACAAATAAAACAAAACTGAATCACATTACAAGCTATCACAATTTCATATTTTTGACCATATAAATAACAACTGCAGCAAATTGCATATTTTTGCTTAGTTTGGGTCTCTAATATACCGTTTTCCTTGTTGATCATAATTTAGAGGGCTTAGAAATGTGTGTATACAGTACTCTTTATCATTGAGTTAAACTAAAATTAAATACATCTTTTTAAATCAATCAATGGTTCAAGCTGACCTGAAATAGCCCTAGTTGATGCCACAGTTACAGACTGGCATGGAAAAATAATTGGGGTACATTTAAACTCTGACCTGAGTGAAGCCCATGATCATCCTGACTAAAGCCGAGATAGGTTTGTTAAGGATGCTCATACTTTCAAAAAACTTTGCGCACGATTCAGGAGACCTGACTGTGACATTCCTCACCTATCAGAAATGTCCTCAGCTTACACACAACAGCAGCCTTTGAAATCACACTTAAGACTCTCTTGAGTCTTCAATTTCCAGGAACAAATCCGCCAGATTTAGTTTGGAAAGATCATCTGGTGTGATGTCATCTGGTTTTACTTGAAAAGTGGAAGTTTGAAAGTCTAAAGGTGACCCGTTTAATGTCTCGTTTTCAATATTTCATTTCTTTTCAAGTCACTGCTATAAAAGGGCATGGAGATGGTCACTAAGAAGAACTGTCTTGGAAAGAACTTAGAGCACGCGGAAGTAAAAGGTGGACTTTCAAAAGTATTAAATGCAGAGTTGCATTTGATTGGTGCTTGCACAGCTGGTACATAGAACAAATAACCTTTAAAATTAGATAACCTTTAAAAGTGTCAAAAACAAACACTCTGCATATGCATGCACTGTTACACACAAACACCTTGCTGCCTGCAAGTCATCTGGGAGCACAAGAAGTCCTTGCTTTTTGATCCAGCAACTTTTTTTTCCCCTTACAGCCTCGCATTTATTTGGAAACAATTAATCATCCCCCGACTTCTCAAGTAAGTAGTTTATAAACTGCAAACTTCACCTCCATTTCTAGTGGAGCAGAGGCACCACCAAGAGGGGAGATATGTGAGGTACACAACTGACCTGCAGGAAATAGTAATGTAAAGCAGACTTTATATTCATCAAAATATGTTTAAAAACACTAAGAAATAAAAAGGAGAACTAGTAGGTATTAGTCCATTTTGTATAGGCTACCTACAATGTATGCAGATTTATTCATTTACATTGTAGTGTCTTTCTCTTCCAGCTTGTGATGTTTATCATTTGTTAACTATTATAAAATGGGATACAACCCATACTTTCTGTAAAAGAAATGTGTAAACAGATTCCAATTTTTGTTTATTTTTGATTGTGCGTGTTAAATAAAAATGAAGGCTGCTACTAGATAACATTCAAAAGGAAAAGGTTGAATCTCACCACAGCTGAAAGGTTTGTCACTGCTGCCAGCTTCTACTCTCTGAAGGTTTTCTGTTTTGTCATCTGAAGCTCACTTTCAGGCAGTTGTCCGTCCATCAAACACACCAAGGGGAAGGACGGCTGGTCAAATTGGAAAAGTGAAAAAAAAGACAAGTGAATGATAACAATCACAAAAAGTCCATTATCTGTCTATTGTGTAGCTGCAAAAAAAAAAATGTAAAAAAAAATTAAAAGAGCCATGAAAAGAGTTGAATTAAAAAGGAGTTTTCAAACTGCCAAGGACCCCACAATATGATGATTCTTTTGTGAGAGACTCCCTTCCCTTCCTTAATACATTCTTTTTATATTCAAATGTTACATATTTTTATTAGTATTATTATGTTTTGTCATTTGGCCTTACCTGCTATTATGTATAAACCTTTAGAATTCTATTATTATTATTTCTTACGGTTTAAAACCAGGGCTATTAATATAATTAAATAATGATGATTAATCTCACGATTCCTGACTAGTTTTTAGAAAGGAAAATTAAACATATGTCAATCGGAAAATGTTTAAAGAAAGTTTTGTTGACCAACTCCGGTGAACAATGAACCTTTGGTCTAATAAAACATAGGCGAACAATGAACATTTGGTCTAAACATTGGTACATAGTCAACCGTTCTCTGAGATTTGTTTTCATGATAATCGAATGTAAAGAGTTTTCTCTAAAAACTGTTTATATATATATATGGCTGTACTTATGTTGGACTTGGTTTATGGGTTTAAATATCAACTGTCACGGTTCTTGTCTTTAATAAAGCAGGTAGCATGCAGTCATGTGTTTGTAAATGGGCTCTGCAGAGACGATGTGATTAATGAGACAGTGTGCTCCTAATTAGGACAGTGATTTAGTCATTAATGAATGTGTGTTACAGCTGGAGAGCAGGAGGACTCTGGCTTGGTTCCTGTGTCACTTCTGTGTGTGGAGCAGAACAGGAGAGCAGCTGGCACATCATATAAGGTCCTAAGGTCGTTGATGCAGACACACACACACACACCCATGAATCTACATTTACATTTATGCATTTAGCTGAAGCTTTTAACCAGAGCAACTTACAATTGCTATATATGTCAGAGGTCACACACCTCTGGAGCAACTAGGGGTTAGGAGTCTTGCTCAGGGGCACATTGGTGTCTCACAGTGGATTCGAACCTGGGTCTCTCACACCAAAGGCATATGTCTTACTGCGCCATCACCACTCCAGTCCATTGTTATCAGTGAACTCTGAATTAATCTCTGAATTACACCAAACAGCATTGACATTTTTCAACCATTTGCTGGATAAAAAAAAGGCAAAAGCTGAGAGATCAACTGAATCTTAGTCGAAGCATTCTGCAATGTACTATGAATCATGTAATTTAATAATGTCTTACCTGAAGCATTTAGAGCAAACGGAAGACAGACAGCCAGGACTGCAAGCACAAGCCCTGTTTGATTGGTCATGGCGGCGGTGTTGTAACAATCCATAGAGAATAGAGATATTCTTTTTTTGTAGATTTATTTCTGGTGTTTTTGCCTTTATTGTGACCGGAGAGTTAGTTGACAGAAAGTGAAGTTGTAGAGAGAAGGGGGATGGGATCAGGAAAGGTCCACAAGCCAGGGCTCGAACTTGGGATGCCTGAAGAATGTTAATGTAAATGTTACACTTTCAGATAAGGAAAAAAAAAAAAATCACTGCAATCTGCTAAATGGATGGAGAAGCATAATTTACTATACGTCTTAGTTTTGCTTGTCTTGGCGAAAGCCGAGTACAAATCAGCATACATTTTTAACATCTACTCTTGTGTAATGGAAATCAACTCACCCTCAGGCCATCCAAGATGTACAGTATCTGACCTTTTTTCTTCAGTAGAACAGCAAAAAGATTTTTAGCTGAAACTGTGATCCTTGGTGATTTATATAATGCTTGGTCAATGGATAGCGTCACTTAGGGAGTCAAAAAATATTGGCAAAGCAAAATTAATACCAGTGGTGGCTCCGGACGATTGTAGTCTTATAAAGAGAAACGATCGGTTTGTGCGAGAAACTTAACATTATTTACAGCATTATTAAGCCTACCTGTAAGTAACTAATCCACAGCCTCGGCATACGGTCCTGAACGTTTATCATACCTGTATATCTGTTGTAGTATAACCGCCTTAGCCGCAACATTAACCAGCCTAGCTAGCTTAGGCTTATTGATCATTGAAAGGCCACTGTACCACACCACAATATAAAGTGTCAAGACTGATTGAATAAAACACTGATATAACTGATATAAGTCATCACAGTCCTACATACGCTGAATGTCTTCATCTTCCTCAAGAAGAAAAGTCTCTGTTGGGCCTTTTGGGCTACCAACTGTGTTGCTCTCAAAAGATAATTTGCGGTCAATGATGGTTTCTAAATATTTGTATTCGTCTACTGTCTCAACATTCAAGTTCTGAATAACAATTTGTGAGACATTGTGCTGTAATCTACGAAAATCGATTATCATATCCTTTGTCTTGGAGACATTAATAGACAGATAAAAGGTTTCACACCACGCGATAAAATCAACTACATCCTCATCATTATTTTGCAAATTGTACACAGTGCCTATTCTCATACTTACTCCTACAGTCACCTGTATATAAAATAAAAAGCAAAGGTGAAAGGACACTGCCCTGAGGAGAGCCTGTGGAGGTAAGGGCTTTTTCAGACAGTGTATCTATAATGTGATATACTACAATATGCTACAGCAGCTCAGTTTCACCATACATTAAGCTCAATAATATGAAATGATCCACCTTATCCAGTTCAGCCAGTCAAAATCTCTGAAGAAACACTAAAAAAATGAAAGTGTTGAACAGCCGATAGATATGGATGTCTTTTATTAACCCCAACATACATTTGTCAGTTAGAAAAGTATGAGATACACATTTCAAGTTACTTCCAAGTTTTCTCTTGTGCAAACACTAGATGGTGCCAGAGGTCATTTAAAACAATGTTTGAAAACAAAAAAAAAAACTTAATGCAGGACCAACTAAACAAAAAAAGAGCAATAATAATAATAATTATGTGCTTTTAAAAATTAAGTTGATTAATTTTTTGTCGAATTTCATGATTCCCAGCATCAAATAAACTGGATGTTGAGGCATAAACATCATACGTTTCTACAATTCAACAAAAATATAACCAATATTTACAATTATTGTATTAAAAATACAAAACAAAAAGACACACAAAAAAAGAACAAATACATACTCCACCAATTGTCTTTGTAAAAGACGTACAGGTAAAAGTAGTCAAAAAAAGAGTGAATCTTCACCAGCTAAATGTACACGTCTCACTTGACATCACAAATCGAACAGAGTAGCAGAACAGCTACCTACTACTATTTACCTTGTTTATTTATGCTTGTACAATTTGTGCAACTTATTTTGCAAAACAAGCGACTCATTTTGGCTTGCCAAAACGTGAATATTTACTAAAAAAAATAAAAAAATAAAAATAATAATTAAGTGGAAGCAGATGGTCGATATATTTACTGTTACAAATGTGTTGCTATTAACAACTGTATCCGCAACCATTACTAAAAAAAAAAAGAAAAGAAAAAAAAAGTGTGGGGGCAAAAAAAAATGAAAACAAACCAAACAAAATCTACAAACGAACAAACAGGCAACTAGAGAAAGAAACACTGAAGTAGTGATGTTACAGGATACAGTTGAAAACACTGCAAACTTCTTTTTCTTCTTCTCAAGTCTATTGTTTCTAACTACTGATCAATGTGATCAGTTTAACTCAGTGATTAAAATAAAAGAATGAAAGTGACGTGCTCCCACCGGTTCAGCTCTGCTCTGCTCTGGCTGGCAGGATTCGGGTGGGTTTGCGTGTTTCCGGCCCACCGGAGTCTCAAAAGCACGTTTCAGTTCAGCTCCTGTGAGTGATTGTGGAAGCTGTTTGTGCAGCGGTGGTGTTTAGATCAAGGCCCACTCCAGGAGAAACATGCACAACTTGAATCCTCAAAGAAAAACAACACCAAAAACACTGTTTTTCCACACACACCTCCTTAATGGCATCACTTAATGAGAGGAAGGAAGTAGCACCCGAATAGGATGACCCTATTTGCCTGAGTAGCCTTCAGTTCTCACCTTCACCAACAGGGGGCGCTTGAGACACAACTATGGAATTCTGCTTCAATTTCAGTTTTTAGAGATGCTGAACTGGTAAAACTGTAATATGAATGTGTACATTTCCTCTCCACCACTAAAAGCTTCCTGCAACTGAACTGGTTCACTTTTAAAAGGACTTTGGCGGCTGGATTACCCACAGATGTAGATTTGTTCAGTCAGAGCTTTTCATTCGTACTTTCTCGCTGCTTTAGAACCGATGAAACCACCCACTAAGGCTTAACTTAGAATCGTTTCCTCTCACAAAGCGCCATCCTTATTAAATTGGTGTGCTACGTTTGTCAATGATCAATGTGAACTCCATCATGATGTAGTCAGCCAGTAGAAGAGGTGTCCTTCAAGCTGTGCTCCAGCAAATATAATACTGCAATGCTAAACCACACAGATATGATGTGAACAGGTGGGGTGATAAGTTGTAGTCAAGCCTTTTTAGCCATCCAAACTGCATGTCCAGAATCAGGAGATTGAAACGCTGATGGTGTGCATCTGTTTACACCTTAAAAACAGTTTAAAAAAAGTGCTGAGGGGAACTACTAAACACGTTAGTGTGACCTTTAAGCAGAAGGAAAGAGTAAATTGTCTGAAGACAACCGTTAACAGTAGTTTGTTTCTTGTGTGTGAATGTCGAAAGCGCTGTGTTCGAGTTTCAGTTCAGTTCAATCTCCAAAGTGCCAAATAAGTTATTTTTTTTGCTCGCCTCCTTTCTTCACAGTATTTTTAGCATGCAGGGCATCAAACCCCCCATTGCATTAAGGCAGGGCAGGGAGAAGAATCCATCATTGAGGAGGGAGAGAGGCAGTGCCGGCAAGATGTAGACTGGATGGTCTGTCTGTCTGACCTGTGAAGGCCTGATATGGGCCATCAGTCAACGCAGCATCCGTATAAAACCCAGTGTCGTCCCCTTTCAAACAGCGGACACCTGTTCATCCTCTGGAGGGAGAAGAGAGAAAATCTGTGAGCATCAGAGACACAGTCTCTTACACATAGGCTCTGTTCCAAACCCAAGTGAACCGTTGTTGGTGACACACAATGTGATTTCTCATTATATCCACAGAGACTACCTTTGGTGTCGCATACTTTGCATTTCTTGCATTGCATTCGCAGGAAACGGATACAAATGCAGTTCTGTGCATGTTACCTTTGGAAGTATAAGCAAAGGTACAAGACTGGGAATAAAACTATTGTCTTCACCTGGAATTTGACATGGCAAAAAGTTACCACTAGAACACAAAAGGATCTTTGAAATGCTTAACGTGAGTGGCGACATATTAACAATCACTTATAAGTGACTCATCTAATCAACAATCTAAACTGTTAAATTAATGTATAACTATAATTTCTTTTCCAAGATTGTGTATATACTGTACTTCCAATACACACAATCTACACTCAATTCTAAATTAATAATCTATGATTTGCTTTCTGGGATTACCTTAGTCACCTACAAAGATTACATGTATAACTGCTTTTGATTTCGGTCAAAATGTAAGGCAGCATAATCTTTGATGACGTCTAAAAATGCTGTCTATACGAAACGCACTTTGGTTTGGAACAAATTCACAATGTGCTCTGGCATTACTATACCAAATACAAACATGACAGGACAGGAAATACTTATTTTAAAACAAACAAAAAAGGACTACTGTTGTGAAAATTAAAGGGGGGTTGATTGCGATTTCACTTTTTTCATTTTAAATAGTGTGTAATGTTGCTGTGCATGAACAGTATCTGCAAAGTTGCAGCGCTGAAAGTTCAGTGTAAGCAGATATATCGTCTTTTAAAAATCAGGAAGTGTAAACGCCTACAAAAACGACTCGATTGGGACTACAGCTGGGTTTTAGACGTCACTAACCCACACATTTGCATCAACCCTCCCTCCGGAATATGCAAAAAAGGGCATGCGCCTATTTCTGCTGCACGTTGAGTGTGTTGTGTTCACCCAGCTGTCAGGTTGTCTGTGTTCAGGCTTCCCACGGACGCTATACTTCCTCAACAATGGATACAATTTACGTTTGATTATGTTCCTGAAAATGACTATCGTAATCTAGCTCTCTGTGCTGCGCATTGTACGAAAGACAGCTTCCAGAATCTCCACGAGTTCAACACCGGATTCAACAAGAAACTGTTACTAAAACATGAAGCAGTTCCAACTTTAAAAGCAGAGGCAGCAGTTGTTGGACCACAACCTGTAAGTAGGCTAAGACTTAATCATTTTAAATGTATTTGCGTGTATAATTCCAGATGTAGCCTTGTGTTTTATTTTTTTCAAATGCCAGCGCTGGCTTCATAGCCACCAGGCTACTAGTTATGCAATTTTGTGTCTACGACAAACGCGTACAAACATTATGGACCTGAATTTTGTATAAGTACTAATGTTGTAAATGTATTTTTCATGTGCTTTATGACGTTATTTTCGATTTGATCAAGAACGTAAACTTGCCAACGCTGTTTGTGTTTAACATTAGTAGCCAATCAGTTGCTATTGTTGCCAGTCAGATGCTATTGTGTAAAACAAAAGTGTATAAAATGTAGCAAATTATCATTCAGAAAAGTAACGTTTAGTAAGAGCCGTGAGTGGTGAGTGAGGTTCTGTTTGACTCTCTTCATCGCGGCTTTCTCGGTCTGATTCTGCCTCAAACTGATACCGCAGTTCGACACATATTTACATCTGGACCGGAGCTCATGACATGCACGTTTCGCCCGTAAAGGTAATGAGCGTTAATCTTCCAGACAACGTGAGCGACAGTTTAGCCAATCACAACACACCAGCCCAAACTAACCAATCTGCGCCCACTGCCTGTTTCTGAGGGAGTGGTTTCATAGAATCAGGAAGTCAACCGCTCGTTCGAGGACAGAGAGCGCGGCTGACAATAAAGGTGAAGTTTATGAAAAATAAGACTTTTAAAAAAAGAAAAACCACGAATACATGTTATATTGCACCCCATAAATACAATCATGCAGAGAAAAAAAGCAGTCAACCCCCCCTTTAATAAAATGACATCTCACTTCAGGATCTTCGTGCTGATAAGTACTAACAAGATTTCATGTGCTACCTGACAACACAAACAAGACTTCAGGTTCTATCATGTGTTCAAGCGTTTATGATGGCAGGTCTAGTGATTTTCCTGTGAGCACTGATGGGTGAGCGGGGAGCAATGACTGGGATGTTGCCACGGCGACGGGGGGCAGGCTGTCTCCGTGGCGACGCATGCACTGTGTGAGATGCGTTGGTGGTTGGTGATGGTGGGCAGGTGAAGGAGCTGTCCTCCTGGCATGCAGAGACCGTGACTCGTGTGCGTAGAAGTGTGTGAGTGTGTGAGAGTGGAAGTAACTGGAGTTTGGGATGTTTTACCTTCCTGCTGGGGTGGTGTATGTAACTCATGGCCTGGGGGGAACTGCTGTGTGTGGACCTCTCCTCCTCTGAGCTCTGAGTTTGGGAGACAAGCACTCACCCTCCTCTTCCACCTCCTCTGCCTCCTCCTCTTCTCGGCCCCGGGGGTCCGGCGAGTGGATGGGTTTTCCCGCAGCCGGGGGCTGCTGGGAGTCGGGGGAATGCGTGACAAGACGGGAGCGCTGCAAGGCGGTGGTGTAGTCCGGGGGTCTCCTGCCTGAGTGAGCCGTGCCCTCGGTCACGTCTGTGATGGTCAGAGCCGTGTATCCCGGCGGCGTGGGCGGAGGGTCCCGGTAACGGCCGTCCTTCCGTGCTGGGGGGAGGAGACGGACACCACAGTTCCGTTTAATACCCGTAACGCTTCTCACACACGCGGATGGACACATGCAGACATGCACTAGATTCAGGAAGGATTGTTTTTGTAGGTGGTCTGTGTTGTTCCACCTTGGAGCGTTCGACATGACAATTAAGTCATTAAAGTGAGTTTGTGAATGCTTATTGTTCATATACTGTATTTCTCAAACTGTGAACTGTCATGTTTCATCTTCAGATGTATGTTTGATCATTGGGAATATGGTTTCAGCCTTTTCATGCAAAGATTACAACTTCAGCTTTTAAAGCATTGAAACACACATCACATAGGAAAGGATATAGAACTTGGTGTAGTTACTCTTAAAGCAATAGTTACCCAAAAATGAAAATCTTTCTCCCAACACATCTTTCAAGTCAAATATGGCACCACACATAAAGTTTGACATTAAATTTTAATATACAACCTGGCATGAAAGGCACCATATTTGATTTTCAGTTCATTGAAATATAAAAATCGTCTGTTCCCCACAGAACGTTATTGTATGGCTTCATACGGCTTAGACCTCAGGCCATATGGACTAATTTTATGGAAGATTTTTTTTTTGTCCATTGTGAAGCTAAACGTTACTGAATGGACAAAAAATGTGTAATGCTTCTCATGTTGCTTTCTATGAGAAAAAATAAGAGCATACGGCTTGAGGGTGAGTAAATTTTAAGATAACTGTCATTTTTGGGTGAACTATCCCTTTAAACCAGGTTCACGTGTCGATTCTTACTGATCACAGCCTTGGTGTTTCCCGCCGTGATGGGCGAAGGGCGTCTGCTGTGCTGCCGGGACTCTTCTGAACCGGTGGAGGTGATGCTGCTGGTCTCTGGGTCTGTGGTCACATCCCTCCCTCCTCTTCGCTTGATGGTACCTGTGTCGCCCTCAGAGTCCTCACCCCAACATGCCGCTGAGGACGAAGAAGAGCAGGCGGACGCCCAGCTCCCCCTGCTTCCCCACAGCCCAGCCCCCTCTGCCAACGCCTCCCAGCTACGCCCCTGTTGCATGGTCTGAATGTTGTCATGCGAGCCGCTGGAACATGAAGTCCAGCTGCCACGACCAGAATCAGCAGCGTCGAGAGACACCCGGTCACCCTGGTCCTGGGTAAGCTCCTCTGAGCTGGGGGAAGACAGCACGGTGGCACCGGCATACAGACCCCGGCAGTCCTGCATGGATGAGTAGGACCTGAAAAAAGAAAAGGGTTTTGTATAGTAATATTAATAATACATTGCCAGGTCATGATGGTCAACTTTGTCCATTAAGAGACTTGTCGATTAGTAAGGTTGATGACTTCAGTCCCAACCCTGCTCCAACACATTTAAAGGGATTATATGCAGTTTCTTTTAGCTTAACTGAACAGCTTCAGAGTTATTGAAATGGTTATATGACTTCTTTCGGGTTGAATGGTGGCCGTCTTCTCTGCTTGAAATTCAACCACTAATAAAAAATCGGTTTTGATGAGGAAAATAAATTACACAACTAGTAGGGATTAGAACCCAGAACCTCTGACACACTTGGCAAAACTTCTGCCACCGGATCATTAAAGTTCATGGGGATAGTTGTTGGATCTATGTATTTAATCTCATGAAAATTCTCACCAGTAACATATATTAGATCTCATTAAACGACAAATTAAACACAATGTACTATTGTATTAGGGTGACCATATTTTGATTACCAAAAACCAGGATACTCGGCCCAGCAAACACATGGGCCAACTCAAATGATACTCGAAGTTTACTCAAAGATACCTTATTAATTTCAATACATTTAAAGTCGGTTATCCCTCTTCTATATGGATAGGAAATTGTTATATTTTTATATGAAAACAGGACAGTTGGTCACCCTAATTGTATACTATGTAACACGTCATGTCACGCTCTGTGTGAGTGGTATTTACGACAGTAACGTTAAATTCAAGTACTCCACAGCGACTCTAGGGATCGCTTTTTGGCAAAAACAGGATTCCTGCATAGTGTCCCTTTAACTAGGGTTGAAGCAAAACTCTGCAACTGCGCAAGCCCTGATCTAGACCTCTTCTTTGATATTTTGATGTGGTATTGGTATTTCCAGTGAGCATAATAAAACCCTTTGGAAAAGTAATCCCTTTTAATACACATTCATATGGTCTACTCCATACGCTGATTTCACGTAGCAGCCATTTTGAAATGGCTCCGGTAGGAAGAAAACCAGAAGTGTTCCCTTTAATCATAAGAGAGTCGCAAACGCGATGGCGTATTGTTGTGTTTAATGTAGAAATTAGTTATTCTAAAAATGTACATACATTTCTTTCATACTTTACACTATATAAAGTGAAATTTAATTAAAAATATATATTTTTTTATTATATATAATTTAGAATGTAAAAAAAAAGAAGCAGGAACAAACTACATACATATCCTATACTGGATATTAACATCCAATATTGTAAATCGCGGCAGCAGCTTCAGGTTGGTAGTCCAAGGCATTGTTGTCTATCTGTACTTCCGGGATACTTCCCACCAGAGCCTTGCTTTCGATATCAAAATGGCGGCTGCATGAAATCAGCGTATTGCATTGGTTTCACTCTTTAAATCTTTTGGTTTACCCGCACTTTTAATACTATGCAGCATTTATTTATTTTTTATTTCAAGAACCATGTATCCATTCTACTGTGATCTGATAGCCTAGTTTTAAAAACAAGAACATGTCTATAAATACTGTAAATATTGTATGAGAAATTAGTCTGATTGGGGTCTGACCCAGGTTTCCTAAAGGCCGATTAACTAGTCATTCATGCAGCACACCAATTAGATGAGAAAGTAAAGAGAGTTGTTTACCCCAAGCTGTACTGATCAGGGTCAGCTGTGGCCCTGCGCTCTAGCCGGTGACCACTCACATGGCCCTCTACAGCTATTCCTGCATACCGCTGCCTGCGTTCATCTTGCCCCATGTCCAGGGAGGATGTGCTCACCAGACTGGAGCGTGAGGAGATCTCACTGTGGCCAGAGTCTGACAGGTAATCACCAGCTCGTCCATAACCTGGCGAATGAGTACACAGAACAAAATGATCAGGAAACAGTTTGGCCCTAATACAGACCCCTGTGGTACTCCAGTCTATAACTGCCTCTTTTCACTTTAATAGGTTTTGTTCCAAGCTCTAAAGATCAACCTTCCTGCAAACCATGTACAGGTGATTTGTAAAACTGATTATGAGTTTTATGTTAATGTTAAGTGTACAACTCTACAACAATAGCACACAAAAATATTGAGTATTACAATTTCAAACGACTTCCTAAAGAAAGAAGTATATTTATAACCCTTTTTTATTTTTGCTGTCAGAGGTGTGTCTTAAAAATGCTGTTAAACAAGAGTTACTGAAAATATATGACTTATTATGTCAGTGTTCACATAATATGGCTACACTGAATGGTTACAAAGTCATTAGTTGAAATAAGTAAAAAAACAACTGCAAAATAGAATTGAACCTTTCCCACAGAAGATACGACTTACAGCTTACAACATGGTGAAACTGATGATAATAATAGTGCAAGATAGAAGAAGTTATATTCAGGGTGTCAGAGAAGGTTCAACTCATAAAATGCACAACACAACAGGTACACAAGTACTGTAGATCTTTTATGTACTGAGACTATTCTACATTAAATAACTGTACAAAAACCCCATATAATTCTACACTACAGCCAGAGCAAAGCATTAGTGCCAAAACTCCCATTTCTTAACCTAGCTAATCAATAGATAGATAGATTGTTTTATTTAATGCCATGTCAGCATCTAAGGCTATTTTCCCTAGCTAATCAAAACCAGGCAGTTATTTCAGTAGCAGAGAAGCTTGGGCTCTACAGTACACACACACATACAGTTACAGCACTAGCCTTTTTCAGTCAGCTAGGAGCAAAAAAGAAAGATAGCAAGAAAGAAAGCAGCAAAAACATTGTCTAGACTTGGTGAGAGAGATCACTCAAAAGTCAGAATACACATATGATGATATTTCTGATATTTTTAAATGTATAAAATCTTTAGTTGTACAAACCTCCAACTGACACTGGACTATATAACACAATAAACACATTCATTTTTGACAATACTACTAAAAGTTTGGACACAAATGCTACTGATTATGCCAATCACACCACTGGATTATCTTAGGGAAAGTCTGAACTGAAAACAAAACATCTCATTGGCAGTGTATCAATACTAAGTGAGCTGCCAAACTAGACAACATTTTGGACAGGTTCTGAATCGTTTAAGTCAAACATACGAACACAACTGTTCAAAAGTCTGGGGTCAGTAAATGAAATGAGTACTTTTATTCATAAAGCCTTCAAATTGACAGTTAAGACATGCATAAATGTATGAAGATTTTTATTTTAAATCAATGCTGTTTTTTTTTTTTTTTTTACTTTCTATTCATCAAAAAATTCTGAATAAAATGGTTTCCATAAAAATATTGAGCAGCACATCATTATAAAAAATAAATGTTTCTAAATTGCAAAATTGATTTCTGAAGGATCATGTGGAATGAGGAATTAAGTAATGCCTGCTGAAAATTCAGCTTTGCAGTCAAAAGAAATAATATAACAATTGAAAACAGTTCTTTTATATATTTCAGCATTGGTGGTAAGAAAATTCTTTCAAAGCATTTAAAAAAAAAAAAATCTTACAGACACCAAACTTTTGAACAGCAGTGTATCTCTAATGAATGATGAGTTAAGTAGGCAGTTCACTACATTTTGAGACACTACAATAATGATGTTTGTGTGAACTCTCTCAGGCTAAATCTGCATCTAGGCCCTGTTACCTGTTGGTGATTTTCTACAGAAGGAGGCAAAACCCCTCATACCATGGCTTCTTATAGCAGTGATGGCTGAATATAGGGGCAAAACAGTTGAGTAATGAGAGACAGAAATGTTATGTGATACATATTCAAAAGGAAAGATGGAAAGTCGTGCATCTGTAACTCTGAAATCGAAGACAAGCAGTGTTCTTCCAAGATATTTTACAATAACAGCACTAGAACATATCAACCGTGGCATACTATAGTATGTGTGATCTCTTTTCCACAAGATGGCAGTATCAACATATTAAATAAGCTATGAAAACATGTTGGCACTAAGGGGCGCCAGATATCAGAGAAATAAACCGCCTGCCAGTGGTCAGGGAACATGCTGTCTTACAATATATTTCACTGCATGCCAACCACAGAGCTCTGATTCCACAGTTCACCAATAAGTCAATAGGGGAGAGTAAATTGAGTGTGCGAAACCAGAGGTTGGAAAAAACAACATATACCGAATGCCATAGTGTGTCTGACTCCATACCTTTCTTAGGTGAGCTGTGAGGAGATGTGGGAGGAGATGACAGCTGTGAGGAGTTGTTGGACACACTGTCCTCTGTCTGTTTCTTGTGTCTCTCTCCTGCCTCCTCTGAAAGGGACAGTATCTTCTTTAGAGACTGCGGTGAGCTTGTGCCTGTGCAAACACAATAAGACAGAGCCTTATGATAACCGTAAATATATATTGGAGGATCTGATTGCGTTCAAGTATAAAAATGATGTGGTCTTACCAAACGGCGGTAGGTCTTTGACCGGCACTTTCTTGCGAGATGGGTAGAGGGCAACGGCAGGCACTTGAAGCGCCTGGTTGGCTTTCTGAAGCTGCTGGCGCTGGTGGATGGCGGCCCGTGCGACCACGGGCGACGTGTCAGGTCTCTTCCGGTCCCCGGAACTCTTCGGCACTGAGAAATACAAATAATCTATTTGTATGTGATATTGAGGACATAACAACAACATACCGATGAATTCAAAGAATAACCCACTAATGTCCAAAATAACTACTAATGGTGAATGAATGGTGGAAGAATGTACTCTCTCACTATAGATACTTCTTACTGGCCATGAAAATGTATTTTGCATTATAATTTTATTTTGAAAAAATTGTACTTATGACCAACACGCTGTAGGGTATTCAGCATTTTAATGTGTGATAAAAATGTTCGTTGTGTGTTGTTCTTCACATGCTATTGTTTTTCTCCTATTGGTATTTGTGTGTGCGTGCTTGCACCCTACTCACATGTGTTGATTGAGGGCTCACACTGCATTGAAAGTGTCTGCAGGCTCTCTTCGTTTGTCTCCAGGGTGAGGTTGGAAAGGTATTGTTTGACCTTGCGTGCCATCTGTGCATCCTCGTACAGCTTCTTGGCATTGAGAAAGGAACTCCGTCTGACGCGCTTTTTGTGCCCGCCTGTCTGGGTTACATCCAGGACAGCCGCATTGGCACTGCCCTGGCTGAGTGACCTAAACACACACACACATTAGAGTTAAAGGTGCAGTCGGACTTTAATAGTGTGTAGCATGCTGATGCAGGATCAGATGCAGTCCCTCAGTCTTTTTGACATGCAGAAAGTTTCATTCCTTGCAGCTTTAGTACAACCCATGCATTTCACATCTCAGCCAATCAGGCAGTTAAAATGCGATGTTATATAAACGACAGAAGTATCGAACTAAAACTCATTTAGGAAAAAATCAATGATGAAATCCATTATTTTTGGTCAAATATATATTTTTAAATTTCTGAGCAAAAGCACTGAACCATTTTGAACCATTTCTTTTAAGCTTAAAGGATTTAACACGCTCAAAAAAGGTCTTATAAAAGGCAGGGTTTGCATCCAAACACAATCTTAGTTTAAACTAATAATTATATTTTAAATAATGACTAAAGAAAATAATTAAAAAGCAATTAATAAATAAAATAAAATAAAAACACAACACTGCAAATACTTAGTAAAAGGCGTGCAGCTATGGTAAGTAGTTTAGCTGGAAGGGGCACGTTAAATCACTTTTGCTAAAAATGGATCATGGGACATCAAATTATTAAATGAGCAGGAACCGAACAACTGTAAATAAATTCATGCATACTGGTGGGGGTCATGTTTGTGAAACATTCAAAATCTACGGTGGTAATACAACAGAAACATTAGGATGTCTTTTAGAATGAGGTGAGTTTATTCAATGACCCTGAGTAGCAAAAGTGATGGTGGTCAAATGCTTGGATGGGATCCGTCAGAGCAGAAGCATTCTCAAATGAACCAGAAAAAATAAATAAAAATAAAGGATGGTGAGGAGCCAGCCCAAATTAAAGGAGGGGGCACGCATGAGGCCAAAGGTGAGAGTTCACCATACTCACCCTAAACTCCTCCATTTCTTCTTCCTGTAAGGGAGAGCCATGAATAGTGAAGCGTGGGGCAGAGAGGGTGGACGAAGAGAGAAATGGGGAAGAGAGAAAGCCATTGAGAGAAAGAGAGGGAGACACACTTAGATGAGGAGAAACAGACCAAGGGTACCAAGGTGAGGTGCACCAGAGACCAAAAGAGAGACAATAACTTCTCTGACAATAATGCAGACAAAGAGTACCATACACAATGGTTTAACAACTCTCCTGTACGTAAACAACACAAACACTTCAAAAAACCTCAGTAAAACGCCTGTGCGTGGAAGCGTGAGGTGAGAGCCGTACACATCGCAGTGAGTGGGCACTAAAAGCTACTCAGTGGTGTGAAGAGTCCAGTCTGGAAGAAAGGCAAAGAAGTCATTGTAGCAGTCAAATCAAGAAGGCACTCACCTGGTTCTGAACATCAGAGCTGGGTCCATGTTTACAGCTGCCATCCGGCCTACGTGTCTGATTTCTTTAGCAATCATCCGCAGCTTCTCAAAGTTCACCAAACCGTCCACCTTCGAGTCATTTCCTAGAGTTAGCAACAAAGAAAGGGCTGATATCATGCATTTTCCCCTCAGGTAAACCAACGTATAATGTTGAAGAAACAAACTTTCAAGAAAATGCAGAGTTGAAGGTGCTTTTCATGGAATATCTGACACACAATCTCTTTATTTACTATTACTGACAAATTCTCAAAACCAAAACTAAGTGACGTTCAATAATAAATGATGTCATCACCTACATCAGTGAGAACTATCTTACCTTCATGCAGGAAGGTGAGATCCTTCTTGATTACAGGGAAGAGAGGGATAATGGGTGGCTGCAGGTTCTGGCTGTTAAGAAGGTTCCGGTACTTTGCCATATTCCTGGAGGGATCAAATAGGTCTTGAAGATCACTAAACAGCTTCTCATATTTACTGGGCAACTTCTCCCATGTGCCTCTCAGCCTGGACACCGGGGCCAAATTCAGACCACTGGAAAAGACGCACAACGCCATTGTTATTTGATACACCAAAAAGGGCCTTTAATTTACTGTAACCCTACATTTTCAAGACTCATTTTACCTGATAATGGCAAACATGGAGTTGAAGTTCTTGCACTCGCGGCAATGCAGTGCAATTTTAATGAAGTGCTTGATGATCTTCATGCGTTTGAGCTGGTTGGGCTCACGCACCACTTCCGTGGCCACCCAGAAGGTCTCCCGATTGATGGCTTCCTCAAAGAGCTTGAGGCTGGGGGGCCCGGTAAGGCGAGTTTTCAGCTTAAACAGGTCATCAATGTACTCGGTGGGCTCAATGGCACAGAACAACTCGAAGGCGCGCATGGACAGCTGGGTCGCCACTTCCACCGTGCTGAGCTGCAGCAAGCTGATATGGCTCTCCCGTAGCAGTTCCTGGGCATCTTCATCCGAGCACAGCGTCTCTGTCTCCATGTTGCTTTTCAGGTAGTACCTACAAGTGGAGAATAGGCCAATGAGAGGAGAGATCAACAGGTGTCTTAAGTGATTTTCCTCTGAAAAGGAAATAGTTCAGAAATTGAACAAAATGGCAGCACCTGCCACTCAGCTGGATCCTGTCGGCCAGTTTGGAGAGTTGTTCAGGAAGTCGCCGCTGCTTGATAACGCCCTCAGGAGTGACTGAAACCTCGCACAACGAATAGGCTTCAGCGGCAGCAGTCAAGGCAAACTCTCGAATGGCCTGAGCTACAACTTCTTTTGCTGTGGTGTCCTTCCCAATCATGATGTACCGACTTTGCTGGTCTGCCTTGAACACTCGCAATACCTGGTCTGACATGTCTAAAATAAATAAATTAATTAAAAAAACAGAGGAAAGGACTCCGGCCCACGCACTTATACATTTCAATAATCAAGACCAAAGTATCAAATCTTAATCTGGCTGGAAGTCCATTACTTATGTGTTCCCCACGATCATTTTACATTCCCAAATGACCATGTCACAGTAAGTCCGAATCCGAATCTATTGATCAATGTAATCAATTTATGCATTATCTCTACATGAACCACTAGCCCCACTGTGTTCAACCTTAACCCATCACCAGAAGCTTCTTGGTGCATAAGACACCTTCACACCAAGCAAACAAATCAACTTTCAATGTCAATCAATCCCATTTTGGAAGAATCAATTAACTTAAGAGTCAATTAACTTAAGAATTTCGATGAATCCCACCAAATGCAAAGTGTTCACAGATTAAGACCTGATTGATTTGCAACAAACAGTGCTACAAAGAACTTAATATAGCAAACTCAATGTTAAAATTAAGCAGATAATGCCCTGAAGATGATTGTGATTAGAAAAATGAGAGTAGTTAAGGAACCTAACCTCTGACGGGACAATATCAAATACTTACTTATAGGCACTGCTTCTGAAAGAGGACATTCAGGACAACATGAACATCTTATTAAATATGCATATATTGAGATTAAACTTCGGTAAATGTTCTGTAGATGCCCTGACAGAAAGTTCAAGTATATTTAAACTATCCTGGAATATCTTTATTTACTAACTCAAAGTCTGTTCTCTCTTAAAGAGGTTGTCTAACCTGGAAGTACAAATGAATATTGGCTAAATTCTATCCCTAGGGAAATGATTGTTGAATGTTGTTCACCACTTAAGCCCAACCTAATACCACAGCCTAACTAACTCTAATACCCATCACTAAGATCTGAGTGGGTAATAAGATTTTTTTTTCCCCAGAACCAAAAAGAATGTTGATACAATAACATATCCTACTTTGTGAAACCACATTAAGCATCTTACCAGGTTGGTTGTTGAAGTCGAGTATGCGATGGTGTGACTGCAGCAGGTCAGGGTTGCTTGATGAAAGGTTTCCACTGACAGGAAGAGCAGGAGGGATCTGCTTTGACTGCTTAAGCCCTACAATACTGTCATCCTGAGACTGTCCCACCCCAACGTCACTGTGAACAAACCAGAAGAGTTATAATCTGCAGTGAACCAAATCACGAAGAGAGCTTTCTTACATCAAGCTCATCTTACTTGTAAGGTTTGGGTGGAAGAATACTGGTCAGTGTCTTGTCGAAGATCTTCTTCAGCTTGTTTCTGCCACCTACGGTGTTGGCCTTGGCTTTTTTGCTAGCTTTCTCAAGACCCATGACCTGCTCAACATCCACAGCCAAGTCAGGGATGGAGTAACGACTGGCTTTCTTAATGTCCCCAATTTTAGGGATGTGAGGTGCCCCGTTTTTCCTGTCTGGCTCCTCCTCCTGTTCTTGCTCCTGGTCCTGGTCAGGCCTGGCCAGTAGCTCCTTAAACACTAAGAGTACAGGACACGGCACAAAGAAAGAGTTAGCAATGCCATCTGACATTTTCAAAGAGCAAATAGTATTTCAAAAGCAACTACATTTTCCCCTACTGCAAGAGGAGGGATGACTGGCAATTTTTAGAGGAAGCATTTTGTCTGTGCAGCTGTGGTAATTTTAGCCAGTGTAACTTACCTAAGAGATTGGTTTTCACAGTAATGGACAGGTGCGTGTTGTTTTTGAGAATCTCGTTGACTTTGGATAGCGGCACATTTTCAAAGTTTTGCCCATTTACCTCTAGTATCTGGGGAAAAAAAGATGGAAATCCAAGGTCTCAATCAATATTGCAGCTAAGCCAGTTGATAAATACATTTAAAACAATGCTCTGCCCACTTTTTAGCTTTTGAACATGCACACTTGTTGATTTTGTCATAGACACCTTTTTTTTTTTTTTTTTAAATGGTGACCATGGGTGTCTGTTTACAAGCTTCCCCGCCCCACCCCCAGTATTTGGTGTATGTCCCCTTGTTACCAATTATACAAAATAAATGTAAACTTATTCTATACAATATTTACTCAAATTACACTTAAAATCAAATTGTTTACCCATTTATCCAAAGCTGTTGACTGATCCAAGGGGGAAGTACCACGTCTTTTAATTGGCTAAGCGGACACGGTTATTGTCAATAATCTCAAAAAGGGCTATGTATCAGCTGATTAGAATTCAGAACAATCAACAATCCTTGTGTGGTTCGGAGGGCAAATAGATAGCAACTCATTAAACAGCTTTATGAGCCAAATACTGCACTGAGTGAAGGGCAAAAGAAACAGTGTGACATTCAATTCATCCGAAATCACATTTTCCGCTTGCGTGAAGACATTTAGACAACAGAACAAGTTAAGAGGCTGAAATGTATGTACTACTGTGTTTGAAAGTCAGACTAAATGGAAACAAAATCATTTGTGCTCTTTTTCTTTATGATTTATTAGTATGCTTTCAGTGCTTTAACTAACTCCGCTTTAACCTGGTGACAATGCCAATTAAAAATGCTCTCACACAATGTTTTCTACTTCCAGTCGCACAGCACGATTACTGCTGCTAATGCCACAGCAAGTTGCTATTACGGTGTCAATTTAACAACTATTTCTGTAGCCTACATCAGATCATGCATGGTGCTGGTGTGACATTACCTGATCTCCTCTTTTAAGGCCGGCCTCTGCAGCTTTGCTGCCTGACTCCACGCTGTCAATGAAAATGCGAAAGCCCTTCTCTGAACCCCCCAACAGGGTGAAGGCCAGGGGGGCTTCCCTCGAGGGTTTTGTCAGGGTCACCACCCGCAGTTTAGCTTTGGCAGCACATGCTATGTTTAACAGTCTTAGGTGCCCACACATTTTCTGGTTCAAAGAAAGGCATTACATGAGATTTTTGCAGTCAACTCAGGCACAAAGCTGAAGATCACAAATGAATTTAAGGTTTTATTGCACACAACTGACCTCTCTCTCCAGATTGTACTCGAACTCCTCAAGAAAATGTGTCATTGCGAGGTCACCCTCAAAGTCGTTGAAGTGATTGTTTACCCACAGCAAGACTACCCGTGTAACCTGACGAAATGTGAGGTTACCAAATCATACATCTCATCGAGAACTGATTGGTTTAAATCTTTGGACAAGTCTGTCTATGTACCTTGTCCCTGAGGCTGGGGTCATGGAACCACTCCAACAGTTTCTTGCCCACCACCATGGGGCTTGGCAGGAAGGTGCGGTAGGTAAGCAGGAAGTCCTCGATGTAGGTGGGGTCCACCACCGAGTGCTCTTCTACAAGGTGCATGGTAAGACGCTCTGGTGTGCCCTGTAAAAATCAAATATGCTCTTTAAATGGATGTCAAAGCAATGCATGTTTACTCTCTTATGTGAGGGTTAACCAGAAGAACTATGAGTCAGTATCATTGCTGTTGGCCAAAGTTTCCTCAGCTCCAATCAGTAAGATATTGGACTTGTAAAATATATTCGATATTCAGTCATATGCTTCTACTGTACTAAGCACATTTCCATGTTTAGGAATCAATAAAAGGCTATGTTCAATGCATCTGTGTAAATCAGGGCAAAAGCCATGTCAATCGGGAGTGCAAGTCAACGTTTCCTATTGTTTTTGAAGCCTGGCAACTCGTTATCTCATTGGGATCAATTCAGTTTAAAAACTCACAACTGGACTAAAATGAATTTCTCTTTACCGAAGTGCCACAAAATAGAGGTGCAGGAAACACTGGTGAAAGTATCCGTTCTGGCAATATGATTTATGGAACAATTACAATAGTCTTGTTAGGAAAGCCTTTTTTGTCACTTCAGCTACATTTCTGAACATTTCTTTACCTCTGGGTGTGAAAGCTTGTCACATTTGTTCCGAATTGGGATCTCACCTTGATGACAATGTGCCCTTTTCTGGTGCCTGTGCGGTCAAGCTCACGGTGTTCCTTCACCATCACAATCTCACCCTCCTCTTCCACCTTCTGCATATTTTTCTCAACTTGGTTAAGGATACAGCAGTAATCTTGCTGTGCTATGCAAACAAACTGACAGAGAAACCATGAGTGAGCAAGACGACACAAACTGTGAGGGGAAAGTAAATCAGTTTTATGATGCAGCAGCAGTATACTCAAAATGATTTCCCCATGATAATTATACCAGTGCGCTGAAACGGAGACAAGATTTCATTATTGCACATTTTTCACTAATCACCCCCATTATTCTCATGCTTAATGAATGGGCAGAGCCTCATCATTTCTGCAGTAAATGAGTCATTACAAAACAGCTAAAATAGGTTGGGTGGGGATAAGAGACATTTTTCTTGTTTTTGTTTTTTATCCACAAAAAATGTGTAAATCCATTAAGTATTGTTTGACTCACCTGGCAGTCATCCACCTTGGTCTTCATCACCCCCTTCATGTACTCTTTCTCCATAGTGGGGGACACACCGAAGCTGTTGCCCATGCACAGGATTTCCGTCCGGCCATCTGGGTGCGTCACCTCCACTGAGCCGTTCAGAATCACAGACCATGAGTCCAGCTACAACAAAGGAACGATGAAAAGATATCAGTTAGACACAAATATTTTTAATGTTATATTACAAATTAAAGGTCCCATATTATACACCTTTCTGAAGTTTTAATTTAGGTTTTGAAGTCCTTAAGAATATATATTTGCGGTATAAGTACCAAAAACTTAGAGCTCCTTTTACAGAAGCTCTGCCATTTAATATTCATGAGCCTCTCTTCTGATTGGCCTGTTGTTTTCTGAGTGACGCTCAGCCAGGCCAACCACAGGTAACTAGGCTCATGTATGCTGGAGCCTGCTGTGGCTTGGTGATGCTCACAAGTAAGGTAAATAATAAAATAAAAACACCTGTAATGATGAACATTGCCTTATATGTTTGAGCCGGACTCAGACCCCGAATCGGTGATGACAGGAGACAATTCAACTTTCATTATAATTACCGTTACATCAATGCTGCACGCAGATTTAACATTAGCTAATTTATACTGAAAACAAACTCACACTTTTTTTGTCACATTTGATTCAAATCTCCAAAATATGTACACTAATAGATATTTATACACTGATTTTAAAACACTTAAAGGGCTTAAAACACAGTGGCTTAAACCTAAGTTTATCAAGCGACGAGAACACTTTTTGTGCGCAAAAAAAACAAAACACCTTTAACTGCTTTATAATATGTAACGTTAGCAGTGCTATAAACCTTTGTGGTAAAATACAAAACTTGTGCACATGGACTTGAATATTTTTTTTCAGCATATATAACACCAAAAAACTTGTCATCACAGTGAACTATATGAGCTTCAAGCTCTATCCTGCTTTCAATTATGTGGAAGCATTAGGGGAGAAAATGGATCTTTTTGGCATGTCAATACTGGGATAAGTGATTCCCGCAGTACCCCGGGCATCTTGTAATCTCAAGATGCTGAATGCTGGCATCCATTGAGGTTTAACAGTGCAGAAGGTGAATGGCTGATTGGATGTGACGAAAGGGGGGTGGCAGTACATGTAGGCTGTTAAACAGAATCAGCACAAGACTGAAGTGAAAGCTGATGAAATATTAAAGGTGAATGACATTTTTTTTACAGGATTAGGGTTAAAGAAAGAACTAAAAGAACTAGTTCTTTTGAAAGAACTACTCACAGTTGTGTCACTGTGAAAAGCTAGGTTAATAGCTGTCATTGTAGGAAAAATGCTGGGTACTATGAACTATACATACTAGGCCACACATACAGGTTAAAGGTTAAACTGTGGCTTCAAGTAAGCTCAGAAAAGCTAATGCCATGTCAAGGTAAGTCTGACCGACCTCTTCGCCATCATTAAGGACGACTGTACCGGCCCGTTCCACCACAGCAAACACCATGACAGCACAAAGCTCCCTCCTGACGGACATGGTCATGTTGGCAAAGGCCGGTAGCTGGTGCATGAACTCCAACAGTTGCTCTGAAGAAACAGAGTGAGAAAAAAGTAGTCAAAGATACATTTAAGACTAAGTGAGATACATGAGTCTTTGAAAGTCTCTCATTGTTATTTGTTCTCTCTATAAGATGCAGTTTGTTCTTCTCAGATGGAGAACGGAAAACATTCTTTCCACTGATATAAAAATAACAGCAACCAAGCAATGAATGCATTATTAATACGAAGCTATTTCTGACAATCGGCTAATCCTGCTGTGCAATATACAGGACATATTATACATGACAAAATCCATTTCCACCGTGACAGAGTACTAAACAAAATATTTTTTTTCAACTACAGACACTTCCAAGGGGTTGATTTTTAATAAATATTTAGTTTTATTATTATTATGAATGTCAAAATAAAGCTGTCTTAAACTTTGAAAGTTTTTAACAAAATAGCATTGATTTTTAAAAACTGCAGTATAATAAACCATTTAAATATTTAGTGCATGGAAACAATTTCTTTAATTATCAATTTTTAGGCATATTACCACTGTACCTCATATGCAGTCATTTCCGTTACAGTTTTATCAAAAGTGGATCTAGTTGATAACAGTGTCAGTGAAAAGCTCAAAATAAAATTTAGGACATGCAATGTGAAAACAAAACAAATACATTTTAAGACAATTAAGTGTGTATTAAGAAAAAAATGGAGCTAGCCATTTTAAATACATTATATATTTACTAATTAAATATATTACAAATATTTAATGTTATTAAATACAACACTGTGACACTGCGATGAAAATAATAGTGAACATTTTCCTGTAATGAATATATAAAGTATACACTGATCAACATTGTTAGAGGACATTTTAAATCAGTTAGTGAGAATGTGAAATGTGTGTTTAATAGTCTTACAGTGCCAAAAGTACTTAGTGAAATATGCATTTCCATATTTTTGGCAAGACTGTCTGTCTCATTTTGACAGCCAAGCCTAGTCTATCCAGTATGTTTGTCATTTTGCTGCACAGAACATGGTACATTAAACCTCTCTCATCCATCCATTCATTCATTCATTCCGACATGATCATTATTTTACAATCAATATGAACGACTGGAACTGACCAGCAATATAACAGTTTTTCTACAGTAAGTTAAATGTTATTCTTTCCATGCTTGACAGACCAACTAAATCAAGTATTTGGTTTTAGCTAGTGTGACAAGGGGTTGCCCAAAAGCCCAGAGAAATTCAATTAAGATCAAGAAGAGTAAAGACAAGAGATTTTGGATTTTGCTCATGGCCTGTCTGAGTACTCGCTGACCTGTGCCTGGCACGGCACCACTGAAGCGTAGCTGTGGAAGCAGCTAAGCCAATCAAATTTTAATGCCCTCTGAGAGACTCGACTGAGAGGGTGACCTACAAAAAAACAACACGTCTCCCCCACATGCTTTTCTTTTGTAGTATCCTCGACCTTGTTGCCTTCTTTTCCTGGCAAATCATTTCATTGCTTTCGAGAATCTCCACTTTCTTCCTCCTGCAAATTTCTAATGCTATTCAGGGATATTTGGGAATCGCTCACCTATGTCATCATCCGTTCGGTCCATGGGGTCTTTTTCCAGACAGTCCCGGACGATATCTCGACTCATGAGGGGATCTGAGGCCCGTTCAATATCTTCCTCATCGTCATCCTCCTCGGAGTCAACGGCCGTCTCGGGCAGGCCACTGAGGTCCATGTCGCCGGGCTCACTCTCGGTGGCCTATGAGTCAGTCAAAACTTCAGTCAGTCAAAAATGTTTCTGCAAAATTAATATATTTATCCTGAACCCTAAAACTGATAACTGACCTAACATCAGATTTAAAAAAAAAAAAAAGTATATACATTTATTTAAAGCACAGACCCGCCCAAAAAAGAGATTAAAAGCTCAAGAAAACCAATTCAGAAAACTCAAACGCAGAAACTAGAGACAAAAAAATTAAAAAATCTAAGGTGGAAACAAACAAACCAAATAATCAAGCACAGGTAACAACAGCAATGTTTTCTAAATAATACAAACACAGAGATAGATGTTTGAGAAAATACAACCTAATACTTCCCCAGCACATGGCCTAACCTTAGAAGGTCGGCAACAAAAGAAAGACTCATCCCTTCATGTACGCCACAATCTCCTGTCGAAACCAACCCTGATTCTCTCACCTGACCGAGGAGCCCCAGCGACGCTATATTCCTCCCTGTAACTGCCCAAAACGTCGCCTTCACCAACTGCTTGTAGATGCCGGGTCCCAGCCGCATTTTTAGAGCACAGGCTTCCAGCCACATTTAATTTTTTAAACCTCTCGATCTGGGCTCACACAAACGCATGTCATTTAGACTTAAATGACCTGCATTACTCATCAAATATTCAGACGGTGCCGAAAGCAGCCACTCAGAGGGCGACTGGGGCGGGGTGTTGTGAGGCTGGGCTCTTCTTTAGGGTGGAGACAGGAGAGTGGGGGAGGATGGGGGTGATAGGTGGCAAAATGCACTAATATATAAAAAAGAGAGGGCTACCTATCACATTGCGTCCCTTTTAACACAACTTGTGGGAATAGATCACCTAAAAATAATAATTCTGTCATCATTTATTCACCCTCATGGTGTTCCAAACCTGTATGACTATCTTTATTCCCCAGAACACAAAAGGAGAAACACCTAAGAGTGTTTTCCATGTGATTACAATAAATGTGGACTGAAGCTTTTTAAGTATTTTAAGCAAAGCACCATAACAATATCATACAAAAAAAAAAAAAAAAAAAAAAAAAACTTGTGCACAGTTTCAGGTTTAAAAACAAAACCTGAACCTGAGAAACTGACCACAATTTAAGTTTTTTTTATTATTATTAAAAAATCTTGACATCTGTTCATAAGAGAGGTGGTAATCTCCTCTTCTTAAGCAAATGATTTTTCTCAATCAGATTTTTTTTTTTAATGAATCATATTCCTTTCCATACTGGACTGATATGGTTTACAAGTACAAATTAATGATCTGACTCAATGATGATCTGGTCACAGCAGTTAACAGCTCACAAGTGGTCATTATCAACTAAAATAATAACTTAAATTTCAATCTGTTCCTGAAAAAAAAAAAAAAAATACTGTATGGCCTCAAAGTTGCTCAGGTCATAGAAACCAATTTTATGGTTGTTTACATCCTTTTTTGAAGCTTAATGGCTTAATGTAATTGAATAAAGATATTTTCTCCTTGTGTGTTCAATGTAACAAGGTCATACAGATATGGAATGACATGATGTCGGCAAGTAAACGAATACAGGGAGAACTGTTTCTTTAAGGTCCTCATGAAAACCTCCATGAGCTAAGAGATGCTCGAAAACTCAGTGGCACACATTTATCCAGGGTCTCAGACTGGAGTTAAAACACGATCACAGATCTATGAATGAGCCGTATTTACAAAGTACAATGACAGACAATCTCAAACGCTATACCCATCAATTCGCAGGAAACCCCAGTAATTCCCTACTCTCGACTGTGAATTAAATATGCATTCTCAGGGCAGTTGGCTACTGGTGCATGGCGACTGGATATCTGTGCTTAAACGACAACAATCTTGTTGAAGAGAGGTATCAATGCCTGTTGATTAATGTGGTTTCAAGATCTTAAAATCAATACACTAAGCAGTCACCCATTAACTGAACCTTGTGGATTTACATTACATCACATCTTCATCCAGACACGGTTAGGTTGATGACTCGCTTCAGCTCATTAAGCCTTAAAGAAACCGAACGCACTCAAGTCACAAACCAGCTACGCCACGTCAGGGTCGTCCAATCAGGTTCTCTCCTGTACTTTGAGGAGATGCAAATCAAACACCACCACTAATGCAGGCTGAGCAGGGGTCGAGCTGGATTCTCTTATGAAAGCCGTTTAAAAGCTAATCAGAAAAGACAAACATAGGGGCTGATAATACGTTGTAGCCGATGAAAGTACCAATTTATCTTTCAAACTGCCAAGTCTGGTGTGATCCATAGCTCTGTTTGGGCAGCTAAGATGAGCGTGAAGGGAACATTCATTTTTTAGTAGGGCTATTCTTGGATCAATGCTTTCAAGCCTCCCTGAAGAACCTGCATCATTATTTATTCAAATGTGCAAAAAAAAGTGACCGTTTTGACAGTCACATTGAGGATATGGGCCAATAATCTTGACAATAGAGACCTGAAGTACTGTATGATATCTGCAGCCCAAAAGTCTCACCACTAGTAAAAATGCTTCTATTTTGTATTATTTTATATGTTTTGATTAAAATAATTCATTTTAAATTGAGGTAAATGTTAAATTAGAAAATAAGCATTAATTTCAAAAAGTGAGACTGAATTATTTAATTCTTCTTATTTTTTTAAAGATTAAATTATACACTATCATTCAAAACCTTCGGGTTAGGAGGATTTAAAAAAACATAAATGAATACTTTTATTCAGGGAGGATGCATTAAATTGATCAAAAGTGAATGTAAAGACATTCATGATGTTACAATAGATTTCTCTTTCCAATAAATGTTCTTTTGAACTCAAAGCATTCTGATAAGCTTCACGGTTTCCACAAAAATATTAAGTATTTAATATTTAAATATTATAATATTAAAATATTAATATTAAAATATTAATATTAATTTTATAAAATAATAATTAATATTAATGTTTAAAATAATTACTACTTAATATTAAAATATTAAGCAGTAATTTAATAATTTTTTTTCTTATTTTTTACTTAAAAAAGAAAAAAAAAATTAATAATATTTTTTTCATTATAATATTTTATTATATTAAAACAGAAAACAGTTATATTATTTTGTAGTCATGTTTAACAGTATTACTGTTTTTAGTGTATTTTTGATGAAACGCATTTTTTAATAAATCGTACCGACGTCAAATTGTTTTAATTTCAAACTTTTGCAACATACTGTACCTACAGTACAACAGAAAAACATTGTGTTAGATTTGAAAAAAAAAATCTACTCATAATTACTTGCTCTGTTAAAGCACTTCAACAGGCTTATTGACAGATTGTACACCATGGGTTGGTACAGAGTCAGAGGTCAATGAAAGGCTAGTTATGTTCAATTTAAGTTTTATGAGACGGCAACATTTTCTTTCACCCAGTGTTCAAAAACTACAAAACAAACACTAACTGTAACTAATTCAGATTTCAAATTAAGCGATAAATCACAAGAGCCTGTGCAGTTTTGCCACGGGTATGTGATGCTCTCAGGCATAATACATAACCTTTTGGGGTTTATTGCTTTTGTAAAATGGCAATATGATAAAAGACCATGATGTGCAATAAATTATAAAAATAATTCATTATAATTAACAATTTTTACATTAAGTAATAGCCTATAGTGATACACAGCAATTAATTAGCTGTTTATGATTGCCCGGCAAACACATGAATAAAAGAAATGTCCAATTAGCTTCAGGCGCTACTCATCCAATCAGAATATAGAGATGAGACAATCCATTTTATATTGACAAAATTTCATTCAGCCTGCTGCTGTTTTATGAGACGTGGACCACAAGGAGAGGTGAGGAGCATTGTAGTAAAGTGTGGTGTAGAGCAGGGAGATCACAACATCTTTTCACGAGGACATGGTCCAGCTGTTAATGAGCCTTTAACAGATGGCCATCAGGCCAGGATCAAGGACACTGAATTATTTCCCATACACCTTTGCACACAGGCCGCCGCAAAACATCCGCAAACACATCACGCAAGGAAATCAATTAAACAGCCAAGCAAATACCAAGCCAAACACAATTAATACGATTAATGGAGGAAAACAGACATTTTAAAGACCGACACAAATATGTAAAAGGTAAATGGGGTTCTTGTGTTTTAATCTCATTGGCTCAGTTTCACAGGTCATTGCCTCAGGTTTTGGAATAGTGACAAATGTTTAGTGACAAAATGTTTAATAACAGGGGACATGCATACTGATAAAATATGTACCTTGAATACACTGTAAGACGATTTGGATAAAAGCATCTGCCAAATGAATAAAATGTAAATGAACGAAATTACAAAAGACGGATAAAAATTGCATGCACATTAAAGAAATAGTTAAAAATTGTTCAAATGTTTGGAATCGGTATGATTTTTAAAAAAATGTTTTTAAAAGAAGTATCTTATGCTCACCAAGTCTGCATATATTTAAATCCAAAATACAGTTAAAACTGTAATATTGTGAAATATTATTCCCATTTAAAATAGCTTTTCTATTTTAATATATTTTTAAAATGTGATTTATTCCTGTGATGACAAAGCTGACATTATGCATCACATCCTTTAAAAACATTCTAATATACTGATTAGGAGCTCAAGAAACATTTATTATTATTATAAATATTGAAAGCTATTGTGTAAAGTTTTTTCAGGATTCTTTGATGAATTCTTATTTAAAACAGAAAGCCATTGTTACATTATTAAATTCTTAGCTAGATACTTTTGATTAATGCATTCTTGCTGAATAAAAGTATTAATTTGAAGTTTTTAAAAAAATTCTTACTGACACAAAACTTTTGAACAGTAGTAAAACAAACACAATATACAAAAGCTTTTTATTATTTCAGATAAATGCTGTTCTTTTGAAATTTCCATTTATCAAAGAATCCTGAGAAACTTTGAGCAATTATATCTCACAATATTACTTTTTACTGTATTTTTGATCAAATAAATGCCTTGGAGACCATAAGAGAACTCGCTCAAAATATCCAAAAAAAATTCTCCTTTCGGATGACACGGAACAACATGAGAGCCAAGAAATGTTTTATTTGTTGGAAAACTATTTAATTTAAAGGAGTAGTTCACTTTTAAAAAGAAAACTTTTGCTGATAATTTACTCACCCCCATGTCATCCAAGATATCCATGTCATTCTTTCTTCTCAAAGAGAAATTAAGGTTTTTGATGAAAACATTCCAGGATTTTTCTCCATATAATGCACTTCACTGGTAACCAAACAGTTCAAGGTCTAAAAAAATAGTTTCAGTGCAAACTGCAAACTGTTCAAAGGGCTTTAAACGATTCCAGACGATGAATAAGGGTCTTATCAAGCGAAACGATCGCTCATTTAAAAAAAAAAAAAAAACAAGAAAACAAAATTTTATAAGCTCAAATGGTCGCCTTATTCTGTGTTCATTCAACGAACGAAATGAACGAATTGACTCGGAAAAAGATTCGTTCGTTTTGATGAACGAGTTCGAACAGGAGAGTCACACAGAACAGAGCAAGGTGATCATTTGAGCTTATAAAACTTTTTTTTTTTTAAATGAGTGATCGTTTCGCTTGATAAGACCCTTATTCATCGTCTAGAATCGTTTAAAGCCCTTTGAACAGTTTGTAGTTTGTACTGAAACTATCTTTTGGACCTTGAACCGTTTGGTTCCCAGTAAAGTGCATTATATGGAGGAAATCCTGGAATGTTTTCATCAAAAACCTTAATTTCTTTTCGACTGAAGAAAGAAAGACATGGATATCTTGGATAACATGGGGGTGAATAAATTATCAGCAAAAGTTTTTTTAAAACTAATCCTGCATTAGTCACTGAGGAAGAATAAACCAGTAAAAATTGTCGACTGCTGTCAGTTCAGAACTTGAAGTGTATGTCCCATTTTGATGGCATTTGTCACAAAGCTGCTACTCCAACGTTCCCCAAAGATAAGGTGTCTAGCAAGGAATGGCGTTGTCACCTGGTAAATGTCCGACAGGCTGCTGCTCCCAGAATCACTGGTGATGCTACATCCTGAGTGGCTGGAGGAAACGTGTGTCACCTGCGGGTGAATCCCGTCCGCCAGGTGTAATCTGCTGAAGTCTGCCGGCAGCTGCACATGGAAACAAACAGAGTGTCAGGACGAACAACTGACTGACCATAAGTCCATAATCCAACATCCTGCAATGCATCTAATAACCATGACAACCAAGCCAATCTGTTCATTGACATTTATCCAACATTTCCCTGTATATGACCTCAAAGCGAATAGATATAGACTTAAAAGCGACAAAGTTCTGATCTTGATTAGCTTGGACTTTTAAAAATGTCAAAGATAGCAGTGTGGAACTTTTTGCTAAAGTTCAAAGTAATGTCAGTTTTGTGGAAAGCTGCAGTGCGCTATGCTATCATTTATTCATCACACCTACAGTCTGATGTTTCTGATATGACTTCTCAAGGATTTTTGGTGACACTAAGCCTCGGACACATTTACTGTTTTATTCGAGCTGAAACAAGACGGGACAATATATTAAACAGGGGCAAGTTTCCCCTCAACAGCATCCATATAGTTCTGCCAAATGCAACAAAATGTCAGTAAGGTCAGTTACATTTAATGTGGGGGTTTGCTAGTTTGATTTAACAGAATAGCACAGCTCCTTTGCTAATGCTAATGGTTGTTGACAAGCGGTTTTGCACACAAAACTATTCTATTACCTCAAAAGACTTGGAATATTCAGTGCCTAAGCCATATGCACAACTAAAGACTTATATTTTCCACAACCATGCATTTTTTCCACGAGTCTGCAATTAAGCCTGCATATACATTGATTCCCTGAAGCCAAATTTGGACTGAAGCTGTAGAGAAAATTATATTTCTAATGCAAGCCTTGGCATTGGAGTAAATGAAAATTAATGAAAAAAAAGACGCTTTATAGTTGAAGACTAAAAGATGCATGTGGCATGATTTTTCCTCAGGTTCAGTGTGAGCGAGCAGCTCTTTTGTACATATTTGAAGGGGTGCGGACGGTTGCAAGAGCGAAGTGTGTGTGTGGGGGGCTCTGACAACAACACTGAGATAAGGAGCTAAGAACCAATTCCAGCTAATATTAGAGAGCACACATCCCACACACACACACACACACGGCCACATTCCGATAAAGCTCATTCAATCGGCTCCCGATTGTGTCTGTGTGTGTGCTCGTGTGTGTATGTGTGTTCACCAGTGAAATTGCTTTTTTTGGGGGGCTATTGGATGTCTTCAGCCAGCTGTGGCTGAGTATAGCTTTCATACAAAATGCATCTGACCTAATTTCCACTCCCATAATCATATACATGCCGGAAATGCAGCCAATTCTCCCGGGAGACGGAGAGCTTGAACAGAGAGAAACCAACCTTATAGATGGAGTAGAAGCAGATAAGGAAAATGATATATTTGCACAGTATCTGCAGTGATACAGCTGCTGTAACAGAGTGGGAAAGGAAATAGATGGCCTGCTGTTTGTTGTGCTGTGAGGCTAAAGGTGTTTTAACACACTAATTTGTTGATGAATATTCCTCCTCATATGCACAAATTCATTATTTGAATCTATTGCCATGGCAGTTCATTCATATTAATTGAGGCTATTTACACCTAAAAGCGGAGAGACAAGAAAGAAAGAAAGAAAGAAAGAAAGAAAGAAAGAAAGAAAGAAAGAAAGAAAGAAAGAAAGAAAGAAAGAAAGAAAGAAAGAAAGAAAGAAAGAAATGTGGGACAAATGAAAGAGAACTAACAAAAAAGGCAGAAACAGAATGAAGGACAAAGCACACAAATAAAGACAAGCAATGAAATATCTAAAAAAAAAAAAGAAATACAAAGATTAAACTAAACTATATAAAATAAAAATGAACAAATGAGAGTGAACAACAGAATAGATGATGATAAATCAAATAAAAACTAAAGAAATACAGAACTACAACAGAGACAATGAACAGAACTACAGAAGCAAAAAAAAATACAGACAAAAAATATGAGCACAGATTGATTGATTGAATGAATGAATTAACAATGAGAAACATAACTAACAAACAATACAGTGAAAACAAACTAAAGAAAGAGGGGAGATTAACTAAATGAACAACAGAACAATCAGAACAGAATGAAAGAACAAAAAAAAAAATCAAAAGAACAAACAAGCAATAAAGATCAAATAAATGAGGAAAAGAACCAAAAAAAAATCAAATGCAGGACAGTATGAAATAAAAATGGAAAAGAACGAAAGAAAAGAAAAGAAAAAGTGTATTTAATTTGGCTTCTCGAAGCACCAGTACACACTCACACTATTAGGTCAGTGGGTGCATTCAGCAGTTAAAATAAAGGAGCTGTGATAGCAGCGAAGTGCCTCAATCCTCAGTCGTGTTCCTCAAGGCTATTCCCTGAGCAGTCCTGATGGCCACAGAGCTGTCAGCTATGATACACACATCACCTCAGCTCTCACTTCCACTGCAGAAAGAAGCCATCAAGACCTCCACCACGCCACTAAATTCACTTCTCACGAGTGTACACGGGCTTTCCTCACGGCTGTCAAAGAAAGGAGCAGGGGACATTGAGCAGTTCCTAGCTTTCGTGGAGCAGAGAGCAATGAACCATTTTCTTTTTTGTTTGTAAATGAGGGTGATTTGCCCATGACTCTTCCCACAGAGGTTTTAACAGTACAGGGATGTTTTAATAGCATCATCATTACGGTGACAAGAACTTTCTAGAGAAATAAATGTACATTTTTTAAGAAAAGACTAAAGTATTTTTTTTTTGCTTCAAGTGAATTGTCATTGATATTTCTAAATATTCTTTCAGTGAAGGAGAATGATTGTGACAGACCGAAGAGAACTTTGAAAGAACACCAAGTTTTGAAACCTTGCCTGGTCTTCTCCTAAAATACTTTCCTTTTTTTATATATATATATATATTTTTTTATAAATCTCACTGCCACAAGCTACACACAAATAGGCATACTGAACAAGACATGAAACTTTCTCTGAGTTGGATATACATGGGCGATAAACTGTATTCATCAAAAAAGACAGAATCACTGCTCTCAACCGTTTTTATTTTTTCTGTGTGTGTGTGTGGATCCCTAGAATAGAAACATTGTTGCTTTCAAAAACAAAAGACCTGTACTTGCTTGTCTTTCTTTTTAAATTATTTTTAAAAAATTACTATACAACAAAGCACGTCTGAATCATTCAATTCAAACATTATTTCAATAAGCCTTCATCAATGAATCATACAATACTTTCCCCAGATATCTTTAAAAGTGTGTGAGTCCAATAATCTAATCTAATCACAATATAGGCAAAAGCTCCCTTCAAAAATCGACAGCAAAAAAAAAAGTGCAATCTATATTATTTCGCTATACGTTGCATATTTATTCAGGCCACAAAAACAAATCGGTTACTGAAAAAGTCAGTAATGTACATATAATATATTAATAATATATTCGTTCTAAATCATCTGTTTTTATGGAACAGCCGGGGTCGTAGCGGTAAAGATGTGGCGCTGCACAGCGTTTCTCAGTGTGCCCCCACTTTAAAATGTCATTAAAGTGATGGAGCACAATTTATAAAATCATAACCCGTCAAATTGACTAGATATGTTGGATTTTCACCCACATTGAAAATTGGTTGGCAGGTGTTTCAAATAAGCAAGGGATGGTATAATCTCCTTTAGTTATAATTAAAAAAAAAAATGACCATAAATGTTTCATTTATCAGCAACAGCCCAACTTATTTTGACTATACATACATCTCTGGTATGCAAAGACATAATATGGACAAATTGCTGGCAGCGACAGCAGTCAATATACATGTGTCAATAGCAATATCCTGCCTGCCTCCCGTGCCCACCCAGGGGTCCGCTCCTGTCCTTTAAGTGCCCTTTCAGTGTCACTGTTGCACATAATAATGACTTAACTCTCTTACCACACAATTTAGGGCAGGCCTCCATCAATTAACCCAAGAGGCTTTTAGTCCAACAGCGCAGAGGTCACAGACAGCACGCTACACTCGAGGGGTCCCAAATATCCCTCTTGTGATGCCTCCCTGGGGGGGAGGGGGGTGTAAATAAATGAATAAGCTTATGGCTACGTTGTCCTTTTACACCCGGCTGTGGTTACAAGAGGTAAAAATGATATAAATACTGTTCGTTTTCTAACACAACCCACTCGTTTCGTGTCTTATGCCATGAATGTGTACTTATATTTATGAGTCATTTAATCATGTTTAATCTGGACTTCTTTGTGCATGCTCTTTGAGGTGGTGACCATAGACCTGCATTATATGACTGACAGACAAGAACGGTTTGACCTAAAAATATCAAAATTGAAAATACTGCGGAAACAAAGACACCTACATCTTGGATGCTCTTGAGGTAAGCTAAAACATTCCAAAAATGAATTTCAAAGTGAACTATCCCTTTAATTACCTACATAACTAGACAAAATGCAAAAAAGGCTTCATGCAGGTAGGAAAGCTTATTTTAAGAACAACTTCATGCATACTTGTTTCTAACATAGTCCCTATACCTGCTGTTGAGCATTTGAGGTATGGATATATGAACTGTGTAATGAGCTCATGTCTGTCGGAGCAAAAGGTGTGACATTATTTTTAAAAAAGGGCTGACACTGGAGGACTCAAAGCTGCAAACATATCCCATAAGCCTCAGCATCGCTCTATATAAGGGCCTCTCGCTTTCCTGAGCTGAGAGGATCAAAAGATTAAAGAGCTTCAGCTTGGTGTCAGATTAAACAGGACCGATATTCTCACAAACGCAGGCCAATATATTTACTACGCTAATGTAAGGGAATAAAGCTAAGGGAAAATGACCACTTCCTGATATTCAATGAAAGAGTGTCCACATGTATTTGAAGACAAGTCCTACAGGTCTTCAAATAGCTCTGTACTCACGTTCTCAATGGAGCGGTTTGCAATTCCAAGTCTTTCAAAATGAGAAAAACAAGCAGAAAATCATATTAGAAGAACTTTGGCACTACAGTTACAGAAAGTTGTCACTGTGTAACTGTGCTCCAGTTGCTCAACAGGTAGATTATATAGCAACACCAGGTTGTATATTCTCAGACCTCACATCCTGATATTACATACATACTTAAGTAGCTTGAATGCACTCTAACTTTGTATAGAAAAACCTTACAAATGCACAAGCATAAATTTAGATATTAAGCAGTTTTCAAGCTGTTTGAGCTAATCAGCATATCCAAATGATTTTTGAAGGATCACTAAAGTGACACTGAAGAGTAGTTGCTGCTGAAAATGCAGCGTTGCCATAACAGCAATAAATTATATTTTTAAACATAATCAAATAGAATTTTAATTTATTTTAAATTGTACACTCTAAAAAAATGCTGGGTTGTTTTAACCCAATTTTAGGTAAAATATGGACAAACCCAGCCATTGGGTTACATTAAATTTTTAACCCAATGGCTGGGTTTGTCCATATTTTTCCCAAAATTGGGTTAAAACAACCCAGCATTTTTTAGAGTGTACAATTTCACACTTACTGTTTTGCTGTATTTTTGATAAAATCAATCTAGCCTTGGTGAGCATAAGTCAAATATGATAATTATTTCATTTAAAAAAAATATTACCGACCTCAAAAGTTTAAATTATTCTGTCACCACCCCAGACAGAATAATAGCTGCCAAACAGTTACTACACTCTAAAAAATGCTGGGTTGTCTCAACCCAAATGTGGGTCAAATATGGACAAGCCCAAATTATGGGTTAAAAATGCAATTAAAAAAAATGTGCAGTTGGGTTGGGTTAAAATTTGAAATGACATTTTTAATCCAACATTTGGGTTTGTCCATATTTCACCCAAATTTGAGTTCAAACAACCCAGCATTGTTTAGAGTGTAAGATGGCCACCAAGTGAACTAGAATTCACAAAGGGAAAATTAAATTATAAAAACATTTCAGTTCTGACTCATGATTGTTCAACACAGCATTGTAGTAGCTTAAACCCACAATATACCAACAGCTCTGACGTAAAACACCTGTTCACCTTTGCACTGAAACTGCCACAGACAATACTGTTGTGTTTGTTGCATAGCAATGCACTGTGATGTCAGGGACTCTGGTCTATAAGGCGTTCGAACACGGCACGTCAAGGCCAAGCGAACGCTAGCGCATTATGGCTGACAGGAGATCAATTCATTTACAGCTAAAAGTGCTCATCATTCCACTCAGCAGTCCGGCGCTGATCGCTTTCCGATGCCACCCATGTGCAAACACAGAAGACCGTGATCACTCACTCACTCGCACGTACTGTACACACGTACGCGGACAAGCAATCAAAAATGCATTCGGTCGCGCAACAGATATCAAGCCGACAGCATCGTTCAGTGATGTCATAACTCCTCCCACACTCAAACGCTCACACACAGTCATCATGAAGCCATTTAAACTTCATTTTTCACTCATTACTGTGACAAACGCGACACAATCTTGGCCATTTCATCATCCGGCACACACACATCTGAGCATGTGTGCAGGGGTGACGGGGGGCGGCATCCACATGGCCGCCTTCACACACTGACACACATTACACTGGCAGCGGATGAATGAGGTCGTGGCACACGACAGCCTCTCGTAAAACAAGATTCCACGGGGTCGAGCGATAAAACGCAGCGCTAAGCTCGACCTACGTGAAATGTCAAATAAAACAGACATGCATACATGCAATTAACCCTTTGAGCAACTGCGTATCAAAACCAAGAGACAGAAATACGCCATTTAAAACCCACATACAACTCATTTATCTCTCTGCAATGAAACGAACATTCGATTTTTAAGGCATCTAACGCCATCCTGATCATGTTCGGCACGTCAGGTTAATCTGATGAGCGAATGCTGGTGGTATTTTGAGGCGAGGGAGCTAGAAATGTAGGGTCGATACTTACAGGGCTTTTATCAGCCTGGCTGGAGACTCCATGGCCGCCACCACTAACTAATGGCTTCATAATGGAGGTGCAGAGCCAGGGCGAAATTTAAGCATCCTGCTGGTTCCCACTAATCTTCCCCTCTCTCCCCCCTCCAGTGAGTCTTCCCCTGTCACCCTTCTTTTCTCCCCCCTCCTGCAGGGGAGAAGAGGAGAATCTTTCCCGGGAAAGGAGGGGGAGAGAGTACGTTCGCCGGAGATGATGCGCTGGATTTGACACGGTTCCCCCTCCAAAAAAAAAAAAATAAATTAACGTTTTTTCTTGTCAGGTGCACATGCCATCTGTCTGTCCACTAGGTCCATGAAAAGAAAGAGATCAAGGAAGAAAAAATGTTAAATGAAAAAGGAGAAACGCAGCGCAAAAGGATGAGAAATCCAAAAGAACGAATCCTCCGTTTCAGGTAATTGGGTGAGCCTCTCCTACCAGTGACAAGCAATGCCGATTGACAGCGGTGTAAAAAATGAGGGGGAAAAAAAGCAAAAATGGCTGACAGCACTTTCACTCCCTCCCCATCCTCTTCATCGGTCTCTCCAAGCGCACGGCTTTATGCACCATTAGCCGAGACTGTGACCAGGGAACCAACCTCACGCATCCAAGCTGTCTTTGTTAAACACTCCCGGTTCATTTGTGTCCAAAGCAGGGGGTGTGTGAGTGTGTAAGAGACTGTGTGTTGTGTGTGTGGAGAGGGAGAGAGAGAGAGAGAGAGAGAGGGCTTTGAATAGGAACCTCCTCCCTCCCTCACTGATGTTGAAAGAGCTCACTACACACATAGACTTCAACACATATATGTGGAGTTGACGCATAATGTGGTTAATCATCATAAAGGTTAACATTTACATGAATGTAAAAGGGACTTAGGTTCTGTAATGCTCAATTTAAAAGATAAAAACAACAACATATTTTTGCCTTTACTAGTTCATTTTAAACACCCCATGTAATCAAATCACATCTACATAGCCATTATAAAGGCATTCATAAGATGTATAACTTTTTTTTTTTCATTTTTCATTCTAATTTTTAGATAAAATATTGCATTAATATTTACAGTGACATACATATATAATCTACTATATTATAAATTGGACAAATGCATCTGTATATATATATATATATATATATATTCGTGCTGTCAAATCAATTAATTGCATCTAACATGAAAGTTTGTAAATATATAAGTGTGTGTTCGTATACACGAGAGTGAGATAGAATTAATATAACTTCATTATATATTTTATAACATAAGATACTTGGACACATGCATATGCCTATAATACATATAAAAAAAAGCATGTCGCATTGGACATGTAAACTTCTCAAAAGTATTTAATGTGAATTACCCGTATACATTCACGCATGCACTCGCACAGACACTGCAAGACTAAAAGGCGCTAATGAGAAAATTTGAATAAAAAAAGCATGCAACGGGTGACGAGCAGATATGGAAATAAGAGAGAATAAGGGAGAGTTGAGCGGTGAAGGGGGAAGAGGATGAGAGGGATGGAAAGACAAGAGAAATGAAGAATGAGCACAGTTAGCCCAGCGAGAGTAATGTCATTATCACGCTCCCCTCCGCTCACCACCAGAGCTGCAGGCAGTTGGCATGGCAACCACGGAGGAGAGCCATTTCCTGGTCGGTTTGGGCAGGAGAGTGTGAGAGAAGGCTGGAATAGACAGAGAGATGGAAGACGGTAGCAGACGACAGAAGCACAGAGCACATGGCTCTCTGACATCCTCCTTGTTACTATGACAACGCTGCCAATTCAGTCCCCACCCCCCCCACCAAACACACAGTCACCCCTCTGGGCGACTGACGGCCACGCCCACACACACGACCCTTTAGCTTTGTGATGACGGAAGTGAGCTCACCCCCCAAACACACACACACACACACACACACACTTCCCTAAAGGTCCATCTCTTTTTATGTCAGTCAAAATAAAGACATACAATAAATGTTATCATTCAATCAATCAGTCAACAGTCCATTTGATATAAAGCGCTCACTGTTCCACAGAGAGGTGAGCTGTGATATCTAGCTGTGCCCTGGACTGACACTATATGATAATTCGAATTTGAATAACAAAGAAAAATATGAACAATGCATGAAAGCAGGGCAGCAGGCCAACAGACAGCCAATCAGATGACTTGTGCAAATTTCCATTTGCTAATGTCTGACACGTTTTATATCATAAATCTACTATGTATAACTACACAAGTCTGACTGACGGAAAGACAATAAAAATGTTAGTAAATAAAAACAATCTTTAAAAATCAAATATATTTTAATGGAAATGGGCATCAAATGTGAATTCAATGCAATGAAATGCCAATTATATGTTAAAAACATTGTGAAGGCTTTTATTGTTTATCCTTAGACATAAGCATTTAGCTACCGTATCAAATAGAAACAACCAGCTTGCATGTTTATCCCCTGTGCTTACAAAAGCAGTGTGGGTGTGAAGAGTCAGATAGGCATTAGCGAGTGAAATTTTGGACGGCTTCCAGATATGCGCGGGGACCAAAACAACCCCCTGATGACATCATCCCGATGATGTAATGCCAGACAAAAACAAGCTCAGGTGCTGCCACGTCCTGTCGTTAGAGTAACCAGCAATCATCATAGGAAAACCGAGCGTCATTACGTCACCGCGGTAACAGGGTCACATCAAGGGACGGCTCAGCATCACCCCAAGCACATTTCAGGAACAATAGATTATCATTATAGAAAAGGTTGAGATAGGGTCAAGCAGCCTCTGCTTCATGTGAAACAACAAAGAAAGACCAATTCAATGAAGAGACAAGAAATCTATGTGAAGAAGTGAGTGAGCAAATAGGTTTTTAGATTATTGTACATTACAATCCAGCTGTTATGTTTAGTGATGATCAATGGATGTGTTTTTTTAAAGGCTGGCGCATACAGATGTCTAGGGATCAAAGTGGTGCATAACATTAGACATATAAATAATAATAATAATAATTAAAATTCAGTAAAGAAATACCTGAAAACAGAGCATTTGCAACCTGCAAAAAACACAATTTAATCTATTTAATCTAAACATTTAATCATATAATATATAACATTTATATCAAACATTTAATATATATATATATATATATATATATATATATATATATATTAAATGTTATATATATATATATATATATATATATATATATATTTATACACACACAAACATATATATATATATATATATATATATACACAAACAATATACAGTATATATATATATATATATATATATATATATTAAATGTTATATATATATATATATATATATATATATATATATATATATATATATATATACACAAACACATATATATATACAGCCCATTCTCATCCCAAGGCGTCATATACTGACGCTTTTGACATTCCGTCTATATCAAATGCACATGGCACCCTTTAGCGTCAATATGAGACGCAGATATATATGGGCCAGAAGGCACCTACTAGTGGTCTAACCCTAACCCTACCTCAGAACTAAATCTAACCATAACCGAACAAAGCTCTGTGAGTGTTATATTGACGCTAAAGTGTGCCATGTGCATTGGATTTAGACGCAATTTCAAAAGTGTCACTATATGACGCCCTTGGATGAGAACGCGTTGATATATATATGTGTGTGAGTGAGTGAGTGTGGGGAAAGCATCTATCCATTAAGAACCAGATGCTGATCATTTTAACATAAAAATATCTGCTGATTTATTGGCTAACTAGTTATGCCATCCAAGTTCCTTCAAACAACATCAGTTATAGTTTCTCACTGATAGCACTTTGTTTAGCACAAGGCCAATCAAAGCTCAATACATTAAGACATGCAATACTATGAAATTGTGGTTTATTGATGTTGTCGATGGAGGTTTTTATCGACTAATCAATCCATAAAAAAGGAAAACCGAGCAGTTTAGAGAAGTGATGATGCAGGTAAAATATGTCATGCTTCTTATAAAGCTCCGAGAGGCATTTCAGAATACAAATTGAGATATTAGTTCCTTTTGAAAAGCTACTGTTATCCCTCTCCTGCTGAAAACAGCACAACTGTCAAAGATCCCTCTTCAGCCTATACTCAAGGGAGTCGGATACAGAGGAAATGAGAGAGAGGGAGAGAGAGAGAGAGATAGGATTAACATCGACTGAAGCTCTTCCGGATCATTCCATTCACGCCAAACCTTTTCAAAATGTGAGAATATAAGGGTACAATGTGACAATAAAGAAAGCTTCTTGCAAATGCACACACTCATTTTATACAGAAATCTAATATAGGTAAGGATAATAGAATAGAGCTTTGTAGGGCTTTGTAATGGTGATAAAAAATGTTTTGTTTTATACTGTGGTAAATATTATTATATGGCTACAGTGATCATGGTGAATAAACATGGAGCAAATAATAATACAAAGCAAAATGTGACGAGTCAAGACGAGGCAGAACTTTGTTGTTCAATCTGGTTTTGAACTGTGTCCATTAAATTCCCCCATTTAAAAAAAAAAAAATTAATTATATGAAATACCATCCGTAAACCATTCAATTTACAGGATTATCCAAACCCTAAAATAGGCCAATATAAACCATAATATAAACTCAATAATATTGTGACATAAATATTATTTTCATGATATAAAATTAATTATACTGTGATATGACACAGTCCAACTAATACTTCAATTAACCTGTTTCATTACAGTTAAATGTCTATAGGAGTAATCATCTAAATGACTTGCACAGTAATTAACATGCAGTGTTAGGGCTGGTTAAGATCGTAGACAGAGAACATTGCATGCATAACAATAAGGGCTACAGCCTTTATACTATGAGGAGAGCAAATTCAAATGACCTATACGTAATTAAAGAAATAAACCAAGACTTGCGATCCATTAACAATGGGCTAAAGGGGGTTGGTTAAGCAGGACAAAGTGGTTCCAAACAACATTATGATCAATTAATAATTAGATTAATCAACATTCATTTTCACAATATACAGCTCTTCAGTTCAGTGTATGTCGTTTATAGTCGCTATTTTGCTAAACAGTACAATGTATTTAAATTATGATGTATAACAGCTATTAAAAAAGATTCAAACATTTATATAGAATAGTAGTATAGTATATAGTGAAGGGATGAGCAATGGTTCAACACTGCTGTAAAATGCAGATAAATGCACAGATTTCATATTTAAACACCTCTGTTGCTTGGCACTAATGAACTATTACTTGGCAGAAGAATCTTATTAATATTAATAAATGCAACTGGCTTATAGCTTTATTTAGATTATGAATTAATCTTTTAAAAAAACATGCATTAAAATATGAAAATTACAGTATGATTAGAGTTCTCCTAGTAGGTGTAATGGCTACAGTCATCTTTCAATTATTTGAACTCGAAAAAGTCTAAAAACATTAAAACGACTTTTACAAGTCGTTGCATCCCATGTGTAGCTTATTGGCCAAAAAAGCAGTGTTTTTGCTCTCTTAGCATGTGGCTAAGCAGAACTGATATGTCTTGGGGCAACATGTTTAGCATGGGACTAATTAAAGATCAATGCTATAGACAACATAGGTGTTCAATCCTGTGGAGGAAGAGAAAGTGCCTCGGCTTGCTCATAAAAGATGCTTGATTCTCACACCGCCCGTCAAGGTTCAAAGTGTCCACAAGCGCACTTGCAATCCTGCACACTTCCTGTCAAAACACAAATGCAGGAAGAGGATTTCCTACAAGAGCGAGAGTGAGTTTCTTAAGGAAAGAAAGGCAGGAGGAAGAGTTGCTGGTGTAAAAACAATGGTGAAGTGAGATGTGGCGTTCTGGTGATTGTGGAGGGCATGAAGGGTCAATAACAGTTCCCAAAGTAGGAAGGTGTTTTTTTTTTTTTTTTTTCATCTTCCAGAAGTAGAGCAACTGCATTCTGATGAGATATTACTACAACATGCACACATCAAAACTATGGCACACATATGAATTATTCATATTTCCTGTATAATGAGTCCATTTTAAATAAAACATTGGGAGAATCTGGGTTTATCAAAATAATAAATTACTGTAAACATGTGCCACATTAAAAGAAAACAAAAAATGTGTGTCATAATTAGATATAGGGATCATAAGGAATTAAAGATTCTGGTTTAGATTTGATTAAATGAATGAATCTTTTAGTAATTCAATGAAGCTCCTCTTCCCATGCCTGCCAAAACTGGATCTGGCTAGATAATAAACAAAATCTCTAAGTATCCTTCACGAAACGAAAACTTAGTTCAAAATATCTTTAACTATGAGTTTCCTATATGAACAACCAGTCAGTAATGCTGGTTTTAGACAGTCTTACAAAACATATACACAAAGCACAGTAACAAGTCTCAAATAAATAGTTCAAAATGATGTGCCATGATCTGCAGTTCAGTTAGCAAATGGATAACTCATGAATTTGAGAAAAAATTTGATGAATTCATTAAAAAAAATATATAATTTGTTGACTAATCTGATTAACTTTCACTAGTCAATTTGTTGACTAATGGTTGTGTTGCATGATTGTTGAGTGCAAACAGTGAGGACATTGCAATAGAAAAAAAAAGAAGAAAAAAATTTAAAACACTTTAACACAACTGACCACCTGCCTCCAGCACTTAAAGTGGTGATGAACTGAGAAATCAAATTTTCCTTGAGCTTTTGATGTCTAAGAAGTCATCATATTATAAGAATATCCTGTAAGTTTCAGAACTAAAAACATCCTTGTTATTCCAATAAAAGCTTTTATTGACACCAGGCTCAGCAAACGACTCATTTATCAAAGTGGGGAACTATGACGTCAAAGAGGATAAAACACCACCCCCGCAGAAGAAGATCAACGCCTACTTCAACACGGCCGGTTTAACCCCACCCACCGATTCGCGCATCACACGCATAGCTAAAGAACATAGGCCTACCTCGTGATGACAATCCGAATCCAGCTACCAAGCAATAAACATGACGTTTACAAAATATTGTGCAGTGCCTGGTTGTGGAAGAAGACAGTCGCAGCATGCGGGAGTGAGTTAAACTCATTATAATATGCAAAACTGTTCTCCACTCACAGCATTGGGCGTTTACTTCCAAGTCTTCAATGCGAGACGCCCATAAAAACCGAGCGTTTTTGAGCTAGACTCAAAACTAGGGTAGAAAAGAGCCTATTACATATTCATTTTGATGTTTTTGAATGTAAAAACCAAGAGAAAGTCATAAGTTGACCTCAGACAACTATAAAAAGAAAATGTAAAAAGCCAGTTCATGACCCCTTTAAAAAAAATACCTATCTAAATGATTCTTGATTCACAACTCTAGCCATAACAGGGCAAAGTTGAAGTGTTTTGCTCAGGAGAAAGAAAGTTCCAGGTGTAAAAGTTAAAGATCAAACCTGAAAAGTCACTGGATGGGACACTGGCTTAACGGTCAACTTCTATTACCATGTATGCATGGAAATCTACAACAAAACTGCTGAAGAGTGAATATGAGCAAGAGAGAAAAGAGGGATAAAAAGACAGCGAGATCAAAGAACTGCAAGGTTTCTGCAAGGTACACCGCTCCTGGCTGATAGCCATCCATCTGGACCCGACGCCCCGCTGTTCACGTTTGAAACGTCCGCGTGGCTTAAACCATCAGCTCTATCATAACTGTCATAACAGCAATGACGGAGCTGGTGTCATAACAGTCAACTGTCGTTTATGCAAATAGGAGGTTCAGCAGGACAGAAATACTAATCATTTTCTTGAAAACAAAGCATGTTTAGTGATATTTCTCCACAGCAATACAACATATGTGTGACAGTATAAACCCCTGAGGGCCATAAAACAGATATGACGTGTGCGCTTTATTCCGAGTCTTCTGAAGCCATTCGATAGCTTTGAATGTGTCTGAGTTTACAGTGGTGTAAATCTTTTTAAGTGCAGGCCTTTTGTGTCTCTGTGATGCCATATACTGCAGCAGCAGAAGCCATCACTGAGGACAGCTCTAAAAATAGAGCCGCCGACTCTTCACAAGAACACCTGACAAGACTCCCTCTCACACTCCTTTCCAGTCTCTAACGCACACGATCACACTTTCCATCTCCCAATCGCTTTGTTTCACTCCTCACTGAATCTAATTACGGCAAAACAAGTATCAGCTCAGCGGCAGCAAAGTCTACCCATCAGCAGTCCTCATCAGGCCTAGGGCGTCGAATAACATGCTAAAACACATTAAAGAACAAATATCTTACATGCACCCCTGTTTGTGCTGGGAAAAGGCTGAGTGCAGCAAAATAAGCCTAGCTACTACATCCTAAATTGCTGTTGATGTTTTACATAAATAATGGGACAGACAAGGCAAATAATACAAATAATCGAACATTTAATTGTGCATAGTTAGGATAGCAAAGTAAATCAAATCAGAATCAAATGGCTTTGGTTATTGATGTCAAAAGCATGTTTTTTTTTTTTTGGTTTTTTTTTTGGCACATGGCTGATGATTTAAATTGTAAAACAGTAATATATCGGTAGCTAAAACCAATCCAATATTTGACCCAGATTTTGTTGAATCAATACTTGGTGCATTTGTTGTTGTTTTTCACAAAACAGTCAGTGTCCAATTCAGACTATGTCATGTTATTATTATTATTAATTTAGTATATTCTTGTGCCTATTATTATTAAATGCATTTTCATAAAATGTTTATATACATTTTTATATATATTATATTATGGTCTGTCTGAATGCGCTGTTTTTTTAAGCACGTACTGCACACACACACACACACGTCACTCGTACACAGAGAGTGGAGATCGCGTTGTGCACACACAACTAGGGTTACCAACTGTCCCGAATTAGCCGGGATGTCCCGATTATTGGGCCTAATTTATTTGTCCCGTTCGGGACCTCCCTTGTCCCGTTTAGGTCGCTCCCGGTTTCGATCCAGTCTCACGCTAACGGCAAATCCCTTTCATTGTCCGGCCAGGTTCAAATTTCGGCAAATCAGTTTTGGTGAATTTAAACAATGTGATTGTTCATGAGTCCAACATCCAACCACACGAGAAAACATGAAATCTTCCTGAGGGAATGATGCGAGTTCCTGCCCAAGAAACATGTCTGATTATTAATGTTTAAAAAAAAAAAAGAAGTCAGGATTATTCGATGAATAGCTTTAGTAATATTATAAATGTCTTTGTCACTTGATTAATTTAATGCATCCTTGCTGAATAAAAGTAGGCTATTACTTTCTTTATTTGTATTAAAATGCAGTGTAAAATGTTACAAAAGCTTTCCATTTCAGATAAATGCTATTATATTGAACTATGTTTGTGAGTAATGTGACTTTTTTGAGTGACCTTAAAATTCATACGCATACGAACCTGAAATGACATACTGTGTGATAGAGTACAAATATTTTGAGTTATTTGGAAACACAGCACCGCAACTTTTAGTAAAAGCTTTGCTACTGAATCGCTACATTATGTTTCTCTGCAACGAAGGGGTTCCATTGCAATTTTGAAGTAATTCAACTCACAGCTTTATTGTTAATAGACAGAGATTAACAACTATCAATAATTAATTCAACTAAATGCTAGAATTCATTCATTCAAATAAACGTAATCTTACGCACTACTTTATCTCTGTGTCTGATTCAAAGCGTCCAGAATGCTAGATCTAATAAGCCGTAACTGGAAATAACCGTCAATTTTACCCTTCCCGTCATATATTGCGCTAGAGCCTGCATTTAAACAATTTTTAATGCACTTTGCAGAGACAACCACCATCTGCTTCCCGTCACGCAGTTCTCAGCCTCCGCGTTATTAGCCGAGGATGATATCTTATTTATTATATTATATTATTATAAAGAATTATACATTAATTAAGTGTTTGATTTTAAGGATTTGATTCCACAATTTGTTTAGTTACTGTTCTGGGTCGCCACTTGATGTCCAATGTATAATCGGTGTCTTCAAGCAAATCTAGTTGATAAACTAATATAATATGTTGGTTCTGAACGAGTAACCCTAAACCAGTACATATTCATGTAGCACAAGTGGTCCTGGATGAGTTGATACCTCAAACTGTGCAGGTTATTGAGAAAAGGTATACGATTACAGGCTTAAATTAATACAATTATTAACAAACAAAAAAACTAAAAAACTAAACAATGAGGTACCCCAAACTACATCTAGAAACCAGAAGATTACAGAGACTTTTGACTTGGTCCAGTAAGCAACCACCAAGCAGTCAATCAGAACACCTTTACAACTGTTTAACACATTCACTGAATCATCATAGCAATGCCTCAGGAACACCAGCAGCAAGTGACACTCAAACAATATAAAATCTAAATTGTTATCTCCGTTTGCAACCTGGAAGCTTGCAGTATAGATTCACCACATTCATTTGGCAACAAAAATACACACAAAACATCTACACAAATAATCCTTATTGTCACAAGGTCATAAACTCATCACACATACAGTATATAACCCACAATTACATATAATTCACAGCTTATTAAGGAAGTGACACACAATGAAACAGAAACAGTGAATGTGTACGATACCTGAGCCTTAACGCATTCCTGTGGAGGAGCCAGTATGAGGAGAGAAGCAGAGAAGAGGAGAGTTATTACCAGGGTTATTGAGGAACAGAGCAGGCTCAGAGAAACCGTTAAGCACTTTGCAAGTCATACTACGGGAAGAAGAGAGGGACACATCCTTTATAAAAGCTCAGACACTATCAAAAAACAACAGAGGGTAGTGAACACACACACACATACACACACAGCCGAGAAACACGAGGCGGATGCTGAAATAAAAAGCCACAAAGCTAAAATAAGGAACGCAGACATTTTAGGTGAACGGAAAGGCTGATAATTATGCAACCAAATACAAAAGATGAGAGGTCGTTTAGTTATTGAACAACTGAAATGCAATGATCAGCAAACCAAGAGGCGCAAAAGAGGAAAAACCTGGTATTCATTGACTGAACAAGGGTCTCGTGATCATTAAAGACCAGCTGCCCCACAGTACGGGAGAGGAAGGGAAAAAGACAGATTTATATAGAGAGACAAAATGGTACCCAGTGTGAGCCAAAAACAAGGCATTCACTGTTCGCTAGTCTTAAAGTCACTATTGACAGACAATCTGATTTTATTTAAAGATTGAATGAAATGGCTTGACAGGAACAGTTTTTCATTCCCCTATGGAAAATGGAAAATTGGGTAGTTTTTTTTTTTTTTTTTTTTTTTTAAATAAGTATTCAATTTCATCACAGTTTTTAACCATCTTTTAGTACTTGCTACACTAGATGAAGATTGAAAAAGACTACATTTTTATTTTAAGTATACAGATGATCTCACAACTATGAACTAAAAACCATGGGTGGTTTGTTTACAATACAAATGTAAGTGTGATACAAGAGTAAATTCAACAAATTCCCTCAGTATCTGTTATAACCTGTGATTTTCAGAATAAATAAATTAATGAAATAATAATTTTATGCATACGTGTTCACGTATTGCTGGGTTCTCACTTCAAAACAACACAAAAATGCAACAAAATATCAAATTACATTTCTCAATCCCTCTTTTTCATGAAATCATTATAATCACTACACTAAATTATGAAAAATAAAATAAAAAATGCATTGCAATGAAAATTAAAGGAGTAGTTCACTTTTCAAAAAAAATTTGCTGATAATTTACTCACCCCCATGTCATCTAAGATGTCCATGTCATTCTTTCTTCAATCGAAAAGAAATTAAGGTTTTTGATGAAAACATTCCAGCATTTATCTCCATAAAATGTACATCAGTGGGAACCAAACGGTTCAAGGTCCAAAAGACAGTTTCAGTGCAAACTGCAAACTGTTCAAAGGGCTTTAAACGATTCCAGACGATGAATAAGGGTCTTATCAAGTGAAACGATCGCTCATTTACGAAAAACGAATCTTTTTCCAAGTCAATTCGTTCGTTTCGTTTTTTCAAAAGTGAACTACTCCTTTAAAATTGGGACGGTATAATAAGCTATTATATAATAGTGTGGAACTTAATAGTGTGTAATGTTGTTGATAGTCAAATATGTTGCTTAGCCTCCAAATCCAATATGACAAATCCAATATCCAATATGCCTCCAAATCCAATATGAAAAATCTGAATTATGTCTCAGGGCAAAGAATCTTAGAGACGAGTTCAACTGTGTGAGGCGAGCAGCACAGAGTACAATTATTTCACTCTGGTGCCAGAAATCGCATCAAATTAATGCCAGTAAGAGAGTCTCTACAAGGTTATGTGAGATACATAAGGCTGATACATGATGTAATGATTTGGAAGTGAATTTTCACCTTCCGCTATGTGCGAGTATGGAAATCCCAAAGTGGAAGCACTCAAAAACTCACAGATTAGCTGGAATCCCAGTCCCCATGCGCCCCTCTTGAAGACATACTGTGAACTTTCTTAGCCTGCCACCACTGATCTGAGAACGAAAACACGGTCCAAACTTCTTCCCACGGACCATAACAACAAAACAGGGAGCTGTTTGGGGAAAACTGTGCAGCTGAGTAGATACAATGGTGGGAATAACTTTGGTGTCCCGTTCTAAAGTATCTCAAGGGAAAAACAATTTAGCTCAATGATGCCTGACGTATTTTCTTGTACCAAACAAAACAAGAATTTCCAAACAAGCTGAGGGAACACTGGCTTCTCTCTCAGGGGAATTGGAGGAATGCTGGGAATGAACTGCAGTAGAATTGGGGGAGACAAATCAGGAATGTGTCTACATGATGGTCCAGCTTTGAACCTCCATGAAACATCAGTGTCAAAAATTCCCAAGATTAATGCCTAAAGTGTTTTGAAAGCGGAGCGGCACTCTCAAATCTGCTGGAGATTTAGTAGAATAAAATACAACCCTGTTATTTGTTCCGAAGGAAAGACATAAAAAAAAGCCCTGTTCTCCTTACAACCTGCTATCAACGTGGCATCCATCCTTTAAAATCACCACGAAATCAAAACTCACCTGAATAACATCCTATATAAATGTTCCTTATTGTGAATGATTCATCAGTGCATATGTTGCTCCAAAGAAAAGAAAAAAGAAATGAATTAATAAATAAATGAATGCATATAAAAGTATGCCTTTGTAATCTGTCATGCCATCAAAATAAAATAAAATAATACAAATTAAAATAAATCAGGCCATTTTCTAAATCTTGACAATACTTCATTTTTTGCTGATTAATGTAATGTAACAGCAAATAATATATAATACATTTGCAAAAAGAAGTGAAACAGAAACCTGTCCCTCAACTTCAAAAAGCCTCAAAAATGTGTGCAAGCCAAGGAGGTAGTTTCATTTGTTCTCCATAATCTTGCATATGTGATCATTTTAAGAATTAACTACTGAAAGACCCATTACAGTTGACAATTAATTTATTGGATATCGGAACCCAATATCAGATCTATACAAATGTAAAAGCATAAAGTATATATGATTTTTCCCCCTTTCTCTCTGCTCTGTCTCTTTCCTCTACTCGACTGGGGCTTGATGATGTTGTACAGAATATCACACATCCAGATGGTAGCACTGCAGTGGATTCTCACTTCAGCCTGCCCAGAGCACAGTGGGGATTGAGCACATAAAACACCAGCACACGACATAGTGGACACATAGGCAGAACACCTACAGAGAACCCATATTACAGCCACCATGGCACAAGTAAAATGAGCGAGTATAATGGAAAAGTAAAGCATCTTCCACATACAGGCACAAACAATGCGAGTTGCTGCAAAAGAACTTTTAAGAAACTGAGGGAATGGTCCAAAAGTAAGGGCCCTTTCACACCTACACTGTTTGGTCCGGACTTTCTGACTTGTCAGTTTTGTCCGAATCAAAATTATAGGTGTGAAAAACCGGGCCGGACTAAACCGATGAAATTTGGTCCGACGAAAAGAGGTAGTCTTGGTCCGGATCAAACTGAAATTCGTTTATAGTGTGAAAGCATTTATGTAGAGTTCGGACTTTAGACCTTTTGGTGGTTCCCAAAAAGCCAAAAAAAAAAAAAAAAAAAACAGAAGGTGGCAGGAGAAATGAGCTGTGTTGCACATGGGGAGATGAGGATACAAGGTTTTTAATTAAAGTATGGTCTGATGACACAATAAGAAGTCAACTTGCAGTCTTCTCCTCCTTTCCTGCCGGCGACGATAAAATAATCACACGATGAGGACGTTCATTTGGCAAATTTGAACTAGCCTTGTGTATAGTTGGTGCTGAAGGTAATTATGCCATAAAAATAACAATATACTTGCAACAATATGCGTCTGTTCATTTATGTTGTCAAAGTTAACCGCCGAATTGACAACACGCTGACGTCAGACGCACGATGCAGCCCACATAGATAATGACGACAAGACGTAAGTATTTCGCGTAAAGTTCTACAGTACAGTGTGCTCGCATTATTGCAGTGTGACCAAACCAAAACTTTCTGAAAGTATAAAATGTATCAAAACATGAACTTTGGTTCGGACTTTCAGGTGTGAAAACGCCCTAAGAACGAATAGGAGGGTGGGATTTGACACATTTGAACAAAGATGCTATTCCTATTTTACTGCTCGAAGCAGCAGAAATGAGCCGAAGAAAGCGTCTGAAAATCGCACCGCCTATTTTTACATCATAATGAGCTGGCGCAACTCTGTTTATTCGATCTGAGTTTAGTTAGCCTGTCACCACGGCCTTATGAGATAATGTGTGAATTTGCTGTAGCTTTTAAGCGTTCATTTTCTCTATGCTACAATAACGTCTCATCTGCTTAATATGTATAGACAACTAAAGCATAAATATTACTTTATCTCTGTTACACTGTTTGTTTGAGAATTCTGACCAGTCTAGCACAGCAACATTGGCTCAACCAATGTTACAAGGTTGGGGGTGGAGCTATGAGTTTGACCAATGGCACATGGCAGACCGAGGGAGTTTCTGTTACCAGTTTGGAGCCTGTCATTGGCTGCATCCGAAATGCATACTATGCCAAGTGTATAGAATAAGCCAATGTGAAAAAAGTAATATCTGCAGTTTTGCACACTTGGCAGATACCATTGTAAGTGCACTGCAAGTAAATACATTATCTGTTTCTTTTTGCAAACTGAGGGTGGTAAATCTGTCATAGATGCAGTCAATAGAACTTAACTTAATATTCCTTTAAGGTAAAAATAATTGAACAAAACCCCATGAGGATGGGGAAGCACTAGCTAAATTAACAGATTCTTACAGTAACAACAGAATAAATGCAAATATATTAGCGGAGACAAGTTCATAGGAAGGAGACAGAGAACTTGTTACTTCCACATTTGTAATACGAGGAAAGAGAAGTCATTATGGTTACCAAAAAGAGTGCCAACAGACTTCCAGAAAACTATAGATTTACAAAATATCCCTGTAGTTTTGTGAGAGGAACATTGGTATGTGTACCTGACGCACTGAACAGCCTATGCTATAGAAATATGCGAATACGTGATCATATTTTACACCAGAGGTCAAATACATTGAATAATACCAGTCAACATCATGCATAGACAGAGCAGGGCGGTATGATGATACATTATATATCATGCAATGGTAATAATGCATCAAGCGGTAGAGATTTTCCAGCACCATTAATACACTGTAGATATATTAGCGTCGCTATTTGCATTATTTCACCAAAAAAAAAGCTATTTTACAGCTTCAAATGTGACTCAATCAGCCATAATTAAGACTGTAACATTCTAATAAAAATAAATATTGAAACGTAGTTCATAAAATGTGAAGCTGTAGTGCACTAGTGATTGTTTGCATCCAAATAAAAACACTTTTATCCCCAAAAACTTAATTCACGGGATAATCAAAAATAAAAAATAAATAAAAAAAATTAACCTTTTTTTCAACAAAAACAAAATCTAAAATCACTGTTACTGAAGCTGATTTTGATCATACCGCCCATCCCTATGTATAGAGAAAAAACAAGCATTTGCAATGACACATTTACCAGCATGTAAGCAAGCACGAAAGCTAAGCCAGACAGGAACAGGAACACCAACAGTCATACAGGGGGAGGGGCAAAGGAGACTCTGTACAGGTAAAGTTAAAGCATATGTCTGACCGTATGGTATCCCCGCGCTACGGGCAGCTTGCCGGCAGGATAGGGGTCTACGGTGTCAATGATGGTCTGCCGCTCGCCCTTCTGGTTGATCTTGCGAAATCTTCGGCGGGACTGTCGGTGCGATGCCTGCCGCTGGAAATACTCCTCATTCTCATCCATATAGTCCACCTGCAAACGGAGGAGACATTTGAGTGAGACTCTCTCTCTCCCCACACCACCCCCCCATCCCCTCCCGCCTCTCTTACTGGCGCTGTGTAAAAATAGCAGTGGGTGTGCGAGCCTGTGTGTGTGTGTGGGGGGGGGGGGGGGGGGCTGAGCCTCCAACACCTACGTCAAAGAGAGGCATACAACAGACAGAAAGGTAGAAAAAGGGAGATGTAGTTTCACAGCAGCATCTTGCGACAGTCTTTCAGTGGTGAATTGTGCATGTTATGCGCTTTCTACGGCATTAAACTAGAAATGAGTTCAAATGGCAATAATAATTCCAGATCACTGTTTATTCACCATATTTGCTGTGGCACCAGGAAATGTCATTGAAGGGGTGGTGTAAACTGACCATCGCAGGTCTTTGAATGGCAGTAAATGAGTGTGGCATCATCATACACATTAAGGATATAAGTTGCATGTAAAACTGGCCGGCCACTGTGACATTATGCCATGAAAAGTGACATGATTATCCCTCTGTCTTATTTTGCTGCAGCCTCAGATTTCACACCCACTCTGCCTTTGGGATTACACATCAAATCTCTCGCTACCGTACCAACTGCTGCTATGGCAACTGCCGGAGAGAGCGAAGCAGTGAGAATATTGGGCGGTGTGAGCAAGTGAGAGTGCAGTATCTATATCCTGCCTCAGCCTGTAATTACAGGGCAGCAATGGCCGGTAATAACAGACGAGATACCCGACGAGGGCACAATCAACTGTCGAGGACAGTTGCCATCGCCCAAACCGAAGATTATGCTTATGCATTTGGCAGAAGCTTTTTTGCATTCCTCCCTGGGAATGCAACCTGTGACCTTGATGTTGCTAGTGTCATATATATACACTCTACTAGGGCTGCACGATATTAAAAAAATGACGATATTTTGTTTTTCTGCGATATGAATACAATTTCACCATATGACTTGAATAGCTCTATTAGGAAAACATTAATCATTCTACAATGATTGGGGTGATTTTGTAGGGCAGTGAATCTGCATAGAAAATAATAAACAAATTACAATTATAGGTCAATACAGTGCAACAAAGATAAAAAATGAAATAAACAATGCTTTAAATATGTAGGTACTTCTAACAGCAAGGCACAGAAAATAATACTGTATAGTCTTCACTGCATAAAATAAATGCAATCCATCTTTGTTAAAGCCATAAAAGTGATTTTCTCTTTGTATTTAGTTTTTTTAATTAAGATTAATGACACAGACAGCAACAGGAATATTAGGCTGCTGTCACTTTAAGACCGAACACACGGATCCAGTATAATGACATATATCTCAATTGTTTACATTCACATAAGCGAATGTGTTTGAGTGTATGTGTCCATAAAGTGTATGTGTCCATTCAAGCACAAATAGATGGAGACGAGAACAGAATAGGTCAAAATACTGTGATACTATTTCAGTATTCTTTGATGAAAGAAAGTTCAAGAGAACAGCATTATTAATGTCTTTACTGTTCGTTTTGATCAAATTAACGCATCTTTGCTAAATTAAAGTATTAATTTCATTAAAAAAAATCTTACTGACTTGAACAGTAGTGCACTCAACATGAAGAAACACACAGAAGCCTATTAAGTTGCAGTCACATGTAGGCGCATTTCCATGAGCTTAACCAAATCCGAGACTGCAGTTGCTGATATGGAGGGTCTCTCTGTACTTGTGAAAGTACATCATGAAGTGAATATGGAACATATCAGAGTGCATGGAAGGGCTTGGGTTCCTAAATATAATACATTTTTTGGCATGGCGAGAGCAATCAAATGGAGGCCATGTTGAAAATGACCCGCAGTGGGCAATTTGCTTGTGGTAAAATGTAAACAAAATGGCAAATTCAAACCAAACCAAATTTTATATGACATTTATGATTAGAGCAGTGGTTCCCAAACTTAACTTTAGTCTGACTCACCCTTCTACAAATATTATATAAACAAATACTGTATAACATAGTTGTCCCTAAAAAGTCTACACTAAGTGTTGTAGCTTGTGTTCAGACAATATTGAATACTAAGAATTTTAATTCATTAAAAATGTTAATAATAATGAATTATGTATAAAGTTAAAGCTAATGATGGCAAAAAGACACAGAGTCACAAAACCTTTTAAATCAGGCTAATTTTAGGTTAGCCTATCCCTTGAAGTGGGCATATACACAAGACATGTTTAACTTTTCAGTATGTTTTAGTGTGCAATCTGTCTCAAAGATCAAGCAATATGCTAATTAAAGCATAAAAATCATAAAAACATCTAGCATAAAAAAATAAGACCATCTTGGACAGCTGGTCGACCATTATGACCCATTCCTAATTACAACCAGCACATTTTCTTTGGAAAATAGTTTTTAGCCAATTGTTATCGGCCTGTGTAATGTCAAATCTGACCTTGTATGTACCCCTGGGGGTAAGCGTAGCATACTGTGAGAACCACTTGGGAAGAGGAATGAAATTGCAGCACAAAACTGCAATTACACAGTGTGATTAGTAAGAGTATTGGGTTAAGATGATTATCTGGTCCATGATTACTCACCACAATCATCTCGGATGGCTCCAGCACGATGCACTCGCATCCACGACGTAAACTCCCAGCAGACCTCTTCCCAAAGCTAGAGGAGAAGAACAGGAGAGACAGAAAGGTTATATACCACTCAACCAATTATGGAATCCTAAGATTCTGTGGGAATGAAAGCGTGCTTAGAATCCGAGCCAGAGGAACACATATCCAAACACTTGTGGCAGTGTTCCTGGCCTAGGCAGTGAGGCTCCACTGGGAAAGAAAGTACGACCAGACTGGAAAAGTCCACAGGATGACATCATGGCCATATGAAAGAAGTACAGTGCAAAGTGATGGAGTGTGTGTGAGTAGCAACACAAAAAACTCTATTGAAAATTGAAGAAGGGGACCATGGAAACGTGAGGTACAGTTCCATGCAGGATGAAGGTAAATACGCAGATTTTTTTTTAAATCATCTGCACTGAACCTGTTATTGTCGAGTTAAAATTCAGAGACTAGTATTTCCCAATCCCTCTTCTTCACACAATAATTTACTGTCATCAATACAATATATAATGAAAAAGGCAAAAATAATTAAAACAGAATAATTAAAATAAATAGGAAAAAGTATAGTTTTTTTAATTAAATTCCTATTTTGTAAAATTGATTGAAGGTAACATGTGCCACTAGTGGAACCAAACAAAACTGTAATCTGTTTGTTTAAAGTGCCACTATTATCCAATTTTAAAGGTTCCTAATTTTGTTTTGGAGGTCTCAAACAATTATCTCATAATATGCATTGAACATGACCTCATTTCTTAGAAAACGGTTCTATCCCAGATTCACGCTGCATCCCAATTCTGCTATTTATACTATGCCCTAAAAGTATGTACTGTTTTTGTGAAGAAAAAGTACATACTTTTGAGTGAGTAGCAGAATAGTAGGCAAGCTTCAGGACACAGTACTTCATAAACCTGGTGTCTTTAACTGACAGCTCTGTTGCTTAGTTACATACATCTTGTCACCGTTTAATCTGCCCTGTCAAACATCATGTCACAGTTAAAAACCTCCAGAATTATTTTATTAATTTCCTACCGTTTCGGAGAGAAATCTAGTAGCACGTCTAAATATATCGTCTATACACGAAATATATCTGTTAGTCGTGTGTCTTTCATGCCGAGACTCGCCTAATGTGTTTGCAATTTGCATAATGATGAATTTAAAAGTTATTGAACAAACGCATCTTTAAAAAGTTCACAATTGCAGATGAAATATATTGTGGATAAAATTGAATAAATATGTTTTCGTCAGGTAAAAACTGATAATTAATTACTCAAACCCCTTTACCAAAACCTCCCTGCTTCAGTTCGTAGGACTCGAACATCCGTGTTTTTGTTTTGTTTTGTTTTTAAAGCTTTTTAGTTGTGTTGTAGTTCTAATCTTTGGATTCTAAAGTAGACTGGCTATCTTTGGAATTCTTATTTCAAAATGCTATTATTAGGAACACACTAATTCTAATTTCAAATATTTTTAAGATGGATATAGTATGCGAATTGGGACGCAGCATCAGTCAGTCTCTCTAAACCCCTCCTTTTTGAGAGCCTACTCTGCTCTGATTGGTCGTAATGGCTCAGTCTGTTCGGTCTCCCGCTTACAGCACATCAGAAACGAAACGTCTTTTAACATATATGAATTTCAGCACAAAAGGCTTCCTCGGCAGCTGATACACATCAGTTCTAGCACAAGTCATCATCTTTTTAAAGTTCATGCAAAGTGGATTTGCATTTCTGAAAAAAGCATTTTCTCAACATGTCAAAAACACAAAGAAATATTACATTGTTACATAGGTATGTAACTGGAAGTGAGACTGAAATTGCAGACAACTCATCTCGGCAGTTCAGAATCGATTCTTTCTCTTTTTTTTTTTGTTTGTTTTTTTTCATATTAAACTAGGTTACTCCCTCAACTAAAGACGAGTTGATTCATACCTCTCTCATTTCAGTGTGTGCACTTAATCGACTCCGAGAGGGAGAGGACTTTTCACAAGTGATGATATTACTGCGCCGAGTCGAAGTGCTCCCAAGCACTTGCTGTGGTATTCTGCCATACATTATATTTTTCCACTTTACACATTTAGAAAAGCACAATGTTTTATTTTGTCACCATTCTTGGTTGAGTTACACTACTCGTGTAACTGTATTTAAATAGGAAAACGTGGAGGTGTTTGGTCGCTTCTCTGCTTGGCCCATATTGAATGAATTGGGCTAGTTATGTGCCATCTAAGTGCCAGAGCGATTAAGTGCACGCACTGAGACGAGAGAGGTATGTATCAACTCGTCTTAGTTAAGGGAATAACATAGTTTAATATGAAAAAAATGGTGGAGTATCCCTTTAAGAGACTTTATTTGTCCTGCATTTAGCTCTTTGCAATTTTTTTTTTTTTTAAAGGGGGCAAGATTTTAAACACAATTTAAGAGTTTAGGGTGGGTCTAGCTATTTGGCTAAACAATAGAAGATAGGTGGGACAATTGAAATATATACATATTCAATTCTGTTTGATGCTGTTTGTAATATTACATACTTCATCTTTCATCTGGTTTGTTAATTGACCATCAATGCTGCTTACGAGACACTTTTTGCAGCTGAATGAGCTGCCACTCTGGTCCAAAGCTGACACACACTTACACATACACATAAGTAGAAAGAGAAACCGCTGTTCAACTGCCAGCAAAACCTCTACATACACTTCAGAAAACTGCGACCGACAAAGCAAGGCTGATTTTACCATGGAAACACGGCACTATGTGAATACCTTACAAAGACAATTGTCAGCATGACAGCATTATAATTACATTTAATTAATAACAGTATGTCAAGATTTCAACACAAGTGAAAACTTTAACCAACATTTGATTTTTGTCACAACAAGCCTTTGGGTAATGCACTACACAGTTGAATAGCTAATTGTATACTGGTTACTGTAGAGGCGCAGCTGGCAGATATAGTAACTAGCTAATATAGTTAGACTAACAGGTGGGGATTCCCACTACATTTATTGTTTCTTAGCTTAAGACCACACACAATGAGTTCTCTGTGTTGAAATGTTTTTTGACTTCCCTTGTAGGCTCCTATCCAAATACAAAACCTCAAGATTTGGTATTTTCATTCATCGCTCATGATATACAGTAGCTATTATCTGAAACCACAAAGAGAATTTCATGGATTCCAAGTATAACTTAAACTGCAAAAATGCAATATGAAAAGAAAAATGGAATACAGAAGCATTTGTAGATGTTTCAAGGTGAATATTGGAAAAATATTTGCCTTGAGCAGAACCAAATGAAAAGAGAAGGGTGGAAAAAGCTCTGACAAACTCTAAAAACAAATTCGCAAAAAAATGTAAAAATGATATTAACACCAAACACTTGTTAATAAATCATATTAACGTCAGCCTTCATGCTACATGCCTTGGGAATTTAACTCATGCCCACCCAGTCTTAGATTCCATATTACACAACATTCCGGGTGTCTGGAATGTGATTCTGTGACGAACGCGGCAGGCACTCACACCCAGCAAAGAACACAGGGGTTTCCAAAGTAAATAAGCCCCTTTTCATCTCTCCATATTAAGCTGAGAAAAGATTAAAGAGCTGTTATGCAAGTGCTGTCGGTGGGCAAGTCAGAGGGGAGAAGGGGGTACATTGGAAGGTTTGAGGACTGCTGATGTACAGTAGAATGGATAATTCAATAACAGGATTCTACTGCAACGCTTCAGTGAGTGCTAAACAGCTGTGCCGGCTCTCAGATCTGCGCTTGCAGACACAAGGCAACATAAAGTAGTGCAAAGCAGCATTTCACGAGCAACCCTGAACTGTTACTAAATACGATTCTGGGACCGAAAAACTTAATGCACGCTTAGCAAAGCTTGACACTTGAGGTATCATTACTTGCATTTTATATTAGTAAAATATAAACAAAAAATAGAAATATAAACAACATACACTAAAAATAAAAATTACCTTTAGACAAGTATTTGATGGGAAGTATGTTTATAGAATATATTTACAGACATGTATTTAAGTGATCTAATAATATACAGCCAATATGTAAAAACAAAAACAACATACTGTACCTGTAGATGAGAGAGAGCAGTTACAAAATTGGTCCAATGAAATCCATGAACAATCCAGACTACTTTAAAATCATGCATTCATTCTCATACTTCTTCCTCAAATGTGTTTTTAATGTTCTTGCTTAATATCCATACACACACGCTGCTACCACACTAAACAGAAACGTGATTTCGTGAGCGCCACATGATAATCCAACTTCACGTATGCTGCCCTGCGAGAACTCTGTTCTGACAGCTCCGTCTGCCGCCTTCATCTTACAAGAGCGTGTGTGTTGGGGAATGTGCGCTCTTGAGAGTTAGCGGTGTTCGACCAAAGCCAACATTCCTGCCTGCCTCTTACTTCCTGTGGAGCCAAAAGGGAGTGGTTGACCTCTATCCACAAACATCGTGACCTCTTAACCTAAACTCATAACCTGTACCGACTTAAGGCTTGAGACTACAATCAAAGTCAACCAGGGAAAATTTTGGGTCTCGTTTCAATTTTAATGATTCCAAATGCAATTCTACTTATTGATTTTGATTCTTATCGCTACCTAATTTCATTTCCAATGAAGTAAGAAACAAACAAACATGGATGTCATTCACATTCTAAGTCTTGTAGCAAAACATTTCATTTTAGCTGAATACCATGAACAAAAATCTACAGGCCAAAGAACACTTACACAAGCGACTTTTGTCTAAATGGTTTAAAAAATACCATAGCAAAAACAATTAACCCTTAGGGGTCCAACGTGTCTTTGAGATGTTTTGACATGCCCTGACATCCCCAGACATTTGTGCTGTTTTCAGTAGCTTATATATTAGTGACAAAGGTGTCATTACACTCTATTCAGCACAAACAGGGCTATATAATATGTGAGCAACATGTATGTATATGATTGTATTGTATTTTTGAGAGAATAATGTGTATGCAAGTTTCTAAGTTGAGGCCACAAAACACATACCAAATATGTGTCCACCAGACTTTTGACTAATGGATGTTGTCACCTAGAGTTTTTGCTTCAGACGATCTGAAAATCATCCTGGCTAATCATTCACAGAAATGTTTAAGTTTAGAGGCGTGCTCCAGAATATATATATATATATATATATATATATATATATATATATATATATATATAAGTACAATGTTTAGTTTCAATTGTAAGTGGACACATAAAAAAGTAGACATTTTACAGTTTTTTTTTTATATTTCTTATTTTTTTAATATATATATTTTTTTTATATTTTGTATGACAATAAAAGATGGACAATTTATTTTAAGTCTATTTTGCTGCTATGTGAAGAAAATCCAGCAAAACACATCCTTTTTCAAAAAGAATCAAAAGTGCGCTTCTCAAACAAATATCAATGATCATATTGTGGTCAATGGGCTATATGCACGCATAAGTTCCGCATTTGACGTAAGGATGCTCGTCCATTTCCGGTTGTGTAGATTAAAGCGGAGGAAAACCGGAGAAAACGGGATTATGGCAGAGTCTTCAAAATTTACTGTCCTCCCGTCTTTGAAACGAAACGTACATACGTTTAGATGTAATTTTATATATAGTTATGTTTATTTAATATAATTTTAAAAAGAAGCATAAACACAACAAGGGGTGTCTGTTTTATCTGTTTTTGTGACTAACGTTTCATTAGTATAACCATGGAGTATAAAATTCAATATAAATTCTCGGTATTGCATTGGACTCTATGATCGGCGGAAGTTATCGAGCATCCTTAATCCTTCACCGGAAATAACGCCGTGCATAGAGCCCATAAAATAAAATGCATTTTGATTATAATCAACAATGACAATGTGTACAAGACCAAAGTACCCTAAATTCACGTTTCTTTTAACGTTTCTGTCAGTCTGAGGTGTCATTGCCGTAATGCGTTGCGGAGGGTTGTGTCCTTTGCGCGTGACTGTCTTGCTCCGGACTTGACTCACTGAAGAGGTCAGTCTCCATTTTCCAGAAATTCCAAAAGTCTCCAGAAATTTGGATTCATACTCAAATTTGAATAAGTAAACCACACAAAAAGGACTATTCATAATTCACAAAAAACTAAACAACACAAACAAGCCACCAACTACAAACCAAACTGGGTTTGTACAGCTAGGGGACTGTACCTGCGGATTGGCATGCAAAGTTGAGAAATTGTGGCTGAACAACAAATGAGGCATGTTGATGCATGCAGGGAAGCATTGTCTGGGACAGGGTACCTATCAGATGTCACAGATAATATTCTCATGAAGTATGCATATCACTGCAGGGTAAGAATGGTATGGGAAAACCAACTTGGAGTTTGTTTGCATTAGGTGAACAAATGCAAACATAAGAGGTAGTTGTAATAAAAGTAAACATCTTACTGAAACTAAGAATTTAAAATTGCCGTTAAATACTTTTTTTAGTAACTTGTTTTATCTATTGATGAATAAAAATAAAAATAAAAAGAACTATGGACAATCTGAGCATGAAATTCAAACTAAATTTAAAATGATTCTAAACATCTGGTTACAAAGTAAATATTTTAAGTTAATAAATAATAAACACATTTACATCTAGCAAAGCAGGTAAACAAATGAAATATTTTAGTAAGTAATTTTTAGTAATAGTCATGTTGCTTGTATACGAGATGAAATAGCACAAAGCAAAGGAACACTGTATAGAGTGCAAAAATGTACCATTTTAAACTGACTTCATCCTAAACACTTTAGGAAAATAATCAATTATAAAATGCTTGGTTTTGTTTAGCAATAGAGCAAAGAAAATCATTAGATGCACCTCGCACCTAGAAGCACATGTAAATACCTTGGTACATGAGTATGATAAACATTCTGTACCATGGGACATATCAAATAATCATACTATTTCCTAACAACATATCTGTACCATAGTAAAACCACAGTACTATTTTGTAAGGGTAAAAGCCATATCTCAAGGGAACTGTGGCTAACAATGTTTTCTAAGTCTTGTGGTCAGGAATAGGTAAGAAAACAATAGACTTACTGAAGGATCCGATTTAACAGATTTTACAACAATAGTAACTCTTGTTGATGGCTAAGTCTGCAATAACGGCTCAGACTTGTTGTTTAAGCACTGGCATGAGTACCAGGTGATACCGGCGCTGACATTTTCAAATGCCACCTCAAACTCAACTCTGACTTCTGCCAGAACTTTGCACACCATTAGGCTTTTAATGATGGCAATTGCGCTGCAATTAAACACTTGCATGCAGCATTTGCAGTGAGTGAGAGTTTCAGGTGCAATGAAACACAAATTTGCTTTTTAAAAGAGAGTGATTTTGTTTGGAAAGAAATGGGAAAAAATAATGCACATCATAAAGCTGAAGCTGTTATTGTGATCTGGTCTGTCTCAGACAAGAATCGGTACAGGAGGTAGAGGTGAATTCTCTTGAACGTGCTATCAAGACATTGTTTAAGAAGTGCACCGCTGTCCTGTTGGTTCTCATTCACTGGACGCCTGAGTCACAGTCTATTACAGGAGAAACACATCACAGCTCTCTCCGTGAAGACAATTGAAATAGCGAGGGAGGGAGAGACCAGCTTCTCTCATTGCCATGGTGATAAAATGACATATTCCTACAGCAAGCCAAATCTAAAGCATCTCTGTCAAGTGCTTTTTTGAAGCTTGCTATGCTTTTAAATTCCACTCAGTCAAAATGTTTCTTTCTGCATGTCCTTGCTACAGTTCACTGCTTGCTCATTTCTGTCATATCAAGTTTTATGCTAGAGCCTGGTTATATGGCACCAAACAAAATGCTGATTCTTGAGAATGCGGATAGTCTTTATTTGCATATGTGGCCTTTCTAAAGTAGTCAAATTATGATGTTTGGATTAGGTTTCTGATTACATGTCAGGGTCAGAAAAAAAATTCACCTAAAATGCTGTCATCATATACTCAGCCTTAATTTGTTCCAAACCTGCATGACATTCTCGAGTGGAACACAAAAGAAGAAGGTCTGGTAAAAAAAAAGTAGCATAAACATATAATAAAAGTAGCCCAGCATGTGATGTGTGGCAAATATATATATATATATATATATATATATATATATATATATTTCTGGTACTTTTGAAGCTTGTAGACAATATCCATTTACTAATAATGAAAACAACAACTAAGAACCTTTAAAATGTCTCCTTTTATGTTCCACAGAAAAAAGAACATCACAAGAACGACATGATTTGTTTGAGTAAATGTTGACAATTTCAATTTTTAGTTGGACTATTCTGTTACACAGGAAAATAAAAATAAAAAATAAACACCAAAAGTGACCAAAATACCAAAGACATTTTTGGGCTCAGCATCCATGTGACCAAACAATTATGCTGAGACAAAAAAAAAAAAATAACAATAAAAATTCCCATAATGAATGTACAAATATATATATATATATATATATATATATATATATATATATTAAAAAAAAATATTTCTTAAAATTCTACAACTCCTCTCACTAATTTAATTATTTAATGAATTGATCAAATTGAAAGCATTTGACAAACTATGACAGTATTTCTATGTAATAAAAAAAATATGATAAATGTAAAAATGCCCAAGAAAAAAAACAAAACATGATTGGGAGACTGATAAAGTCGCTTTTTGAAGGTATTTTCATTAAATGCTAATTTAATTCTACTAAACTGGTCAGTCACATTTTGGATGTACACTCCTCCACAGGCCATTTCAGTGGCAAACTGGAATAAAGACCTTATAGGAAGCTATACTGAGAAGAGACAGACATTTACACTTTACTCAGGATGCTTAACATTTATTTGTTACGATTAAACTGTCTAGATTTGAGAACTTTTAAAGGGAGAAGGAAGGTACAAGGTTAATATGAATGAGAGGTTAATGGAAAGGGAATTTGTTTTTTGTTTTTCTGTAATGATATTTTTCTGAATGGTATTTGATGACATTCCTGGATGACCTACCTGGAGCGTGGCAAGAACATGGACTCTTTGATGAAGACGGATCCCGAGAGCAGAATGTACCAGCATGTGCCAATGTCATCAGGACTGAAAGAGAGAGAAAAAGAGAGGAAGACGAAAAAAATTAAGAGTCTAACAGGAAACAAAACATGCTTATGTCTAACATGTGGTCTGGTTTGCTGTATGGTTAGAGAAAAAGCAGCTGACACAGACACACATAACATCAATGCCTAATGTAAACACTCTGTCATCATTTTTGTCCTGTGATACACTCCTGACAAAAGAAGACATTAGGAGATTCCCCAGAGGAAAACCGAGAACAGAGCTATCAAACGGCCAACAAACCATCTCTCTTCCTCCTGTAAGTGATGCCAGTTGAAATATGACTGCTTGATTTATGTGAGTGTGTAGGAAATAACACACTGACACACAATCCACACTCCCTTTTTTCAGGTCACAGAGCAGTCAGGAACGTTAGACATCTTCTGAGGCGCGCTGGGTCGACGCCAGAGACATCCTTCCACCTCCCGGCGAGCACCGCTCCATGTCTGCCTCTCCAGTAAGTGTTAAAAGTGGGAATGTGAGAAGATGGGCAACCCAATGAGCAGCGGACATCTTGATCACTGAGTCAGAACAGCACTCCAGTGAGATAACATGCCCAAAGCAGTGCTGGGGTTTATGAGCTGACAGACAGTCCTAACATGAAGCAAATAACCCAGATTTCATGCTACACTGCACAATTCATTATTCCACATTTTAATATGTGATTTCATGTTTTTTGTCTGTGATGAAATTCCTTGTATATCTTATTCTAATGGTGCATTCAAGTTATGTTGAAAAGATCGCAATTACGAGGTGAACGCACATTAAAGGAGTAGTTCACTTTAAAAAAAAAAGTTTGCTGATAATTTACTCACCCCCATGTCATCCAAGATGTCCATGTCTTTCTTTCTTCAGTCAAAAAGAAATTAAGGTTTTTGATGAAAACATTCCAGGATTTTTCCATATAATGGACTTCAATGGGAACCAAACGGTTCAAGGTCCCAGCTTCAAAGGGCTTTGAACGACACCAGACGAAGAATAAGGGTCTTATCTAGCGAAACGATCCGTCATTTAAAAAATAAATACAAATTTTTACGTTTTATGAGCACAAATGCTCGCCTTGCTCTGTTCTGTGATGAGCGTTCGTGACTCTCCTGTTCAAACTCGTTCATCAAAATGAACAAATCTTTTTTAGAGTCATGACTCGAAGGGTCCTAGACAAGACCCTTATTCATCGTCTGGTGTCGTTTAAAGCGCTTTGAAGCTGCACTGAAACTCTCATTTGGACCTTGAACTGTTTGGTTCCCAATGAAATCCATTACATGGAGAAAATCCTGGAATGTTTTCATCAAAAACCTTCATTTCTTTTCGACTGAAGAAAGAAAGACGTGGACATCTTGGATGACATGGGGGAGAGTAAATTATCAGCAAAAGCACAACAAAGTCATAAATACGAGTGGGAAGGTCGGGATGTTTACGAGTTTGGGGGCACGTCAGTGAGAAAAGTCACGAATACCACAATATGTAAAGGCATTTTTAGCAGTGACATTGCCAGGCTTTTTTATTAACAACAAAATAAGATAATTCCCTGCACAAAATATAATGGCATTGTAATTTAACAATATAATATGCAACAATACATTTAACAGTGGCTTCATAAATTAAATAAAACATTAAAAACCGAAACACACCTGATGCACGTTCTTTGTTCTCTAAGAGATGGTACACCGCCATCTTGCTCTGGTTCATAAATACAAACTTCCCAGGAGGACTTGAATGTACCATTTACGGTCAGTTTTTGACAATAACTTAGAAAGATAGACCTAGTGTGAGCATCAGTCCACAACCCTATTTTATAATTATGTTGAACAATGGAATTCCTAAAGGAAACATCATCAACCAGGATTATGCAAAAAAATATCAGATAATTGAAATCGCACCAAATGACATCAATCTCAATAGGGTCAATAGACATCAATAGATTCAACCTCCCTATTCTCAAACTATTAAAATTTTCTCAATCAACAACTTTAAATCAATAGTTTTGTGTCATCCGCATTTTCGTATTTTAGTATACATTTCTGCCTCTTTTCAAAGTTTGTAATGTTTTATTCTCTTTGTATATGGTTGGTTTGGTTCATTGCATATAACTCTTTAATGAAGAATTTCTGAAAAATGTTAAAATCTTCTGTCATACATGGCAACGTTGTATATTGGATTGCTCATTTTATAACGGAGAAGGCACTATTTTGTGTCTCTGTGATTGGCTGCAGTAAAAATAACATCCAAGCACTTCCGTTTTAATATTTCTATAATTGTTGCAGTGTGTCTTATTGTGCCACCAACCTTTTTGTGTGTTGTAATGCACAATTACAACATAAAACTTTAAGATAATGTTAACTCAAATGAAATTAATATTTCCCATCCTTGTATTTACGTATTTATCTAGTATAAGTAGCCATATTTGATTATTGCACCCATTGAAATGTCCATATCGATCAACACTTTGAGTACAACAGACAGTACTCCAAACTTCTGGAAGTTTGTCTTTAAATGGCAATCCTAAACAACACGCACACATGAATACTCGCTCCAGCATCTCAATAGGACTAATGAGGCAGCTCCTGACTTCTCTCAAACGCAGCATGATGAGCACGGCTTGCTTTTTTCGTTCTCTTTCTGCATCGCTCCCTTCATCATTGCAGCTTCTGTTCCCTCTTTTAATCGTTTTTTTTTTTTTCCCGAGCGCGCGCAGACAAAAACGAAGCACTCAATTATTAATCAGCAGAATGCAAAGAGGGAGAAGGAGAGAGCGGAAATGATGGAGGGCGAGAGACGGAGAGCGTGAGGATGTTCTGCACCATCAACGGAGCAGCGCTGACTGAACTGGGTCACTGAAATACACTCTTCCAGCGCTCATCAAATGCTCATCAAGCTCACAGCCTCAGCCTCCAGACCCTCAGGAACGACTGGGGAGCAGCAGAAACCAGAGCAGGAAGTCAGGCACGGTTTGAAGGAATATGGGCTTCATGCGTTCATCCTTAGGGGTTATTTATCCACTAATCTTCAGTAAGTTTAAAAAAGGAAACTCTTAATTAAAGGTTCAAATCCACAGACAAATACATGGAAAAGTATAATATTAATAGTGTTGAGTGTTCATGCCTTTACAAATCTTTATCATAGCATCCCACATTATAATGCATAGTTTCTCCAGGTATTACTGAACAATGTCAATGTTGATTTATTACAATTGTACAGAACAAACAATAAATGGAAGAAGCAGTTATTACTGGCATTTTAATAATATTTTTCCAGAAACCATGGTTACCATGGTCAATTTTGTGAGGGTGTCACTAGATATTAGCAAAAAATGAATGTCATTGAAAATGTCTGTTAACTGACATTTTGATTCTCAGTATATTAAAAAGTTGTAAATCTTTACGACCAACTTTGTTAAATATAAAAATGAATCCAATCCAATCCAGTCAGAAATTGAACATGATCATCTCACTGTTTGCTGCTACGACCTACGTCTACTGACTAGCCAATAAAACTGCAACATGAAATGGCGCATTGATCAACACGACATGGTGCTAAAACTTAACACTATTTACTATGCCAAGTCATGACTGAATCCATATTCTCCTATTTTGCTTCTTCCTCTTTTGTTCAGCGCACATAAAAAACACAATTTCTGCAATTGCACCACTAAAGCATACTGATGACATTTTATTATTCTGTAATATATTGTCTCATAGCCTACAATTCAATAGATGTCATCTTCATGATCTTTATGTTGTACCCAAGTTTATTAGATCCATGTCGTATAGTGTGATTTGTAATTATTTTATAGGATTGCAGAAATCGAACAGTCTATAGCAGGCATAAGTTACTGTTAAAATTACAGTAACTCCACTAGTATGTAACCAGTAAAATTCTAAAAGTTTTATAATTGTAAAAGGTTATTAGGACTTAAATGCGCATTCAAATCAAGTATGGACAAAACCGTGTTTATAATCGGTGTTAAAGTGCCTACACAAAACCGTGTTTATAATTGGTGTTAAAGTGCCTACATTTCTTGTAAGAGCTGTGTGTTTGTGCCCAGCGGCGGATCTTGGGCTGATGCGATTCCCAGCAGGAATACAGAGAGAGTGATGGGGAGAGGGAAACCTTCTGGTGGCCATGACTGTAAGAGAGAACCCTTCTGCTGTGTGTGTGTGTGTGTGTGTGTGGAGTGTGTGTGGGGCACTTTCTCTCTTTTTAAAATCCACTATTTTATGTGCAACACTCTGTACGTGGTGCTATAATCCCCCCTCCACTTATGTACCCAGTGTCTCACTAAACGGGTTGAATGGTTACACACTGTATATAAATCTACTATTTGTATTGTAAAAAAAAAAAAAAAAAAAAAATCTTCAGGGCATTGTCAATAGATAATGCATGTTAAAATATATTTTAATGCATGTTAATATATATTTTTAGTGAATTTAGACTAAAATTGTTTTACATGTATATATTGTGCATTCATACAAATTTGAATAAAGTGGGGTCCACGTTGAAAATCTGAGATTTTCTTTCATTTGCACCTGGAAATAAACTTTTTAATATTCTGAGAAATTGAAAACCAAATTATGATGTTAAAGAAATATTTAAATTGTTGGTTCAAGCAAAAATGAAAGTTCTGTCATGATTTACTCACCCTCATGTCGTTTCAAACTCGTTAGACTTTTGTTTTTATTTTGTTTTTTACTTTTGAGCTTGCTGTCCCTCCATAAACGGCTACACAACTACCACTTAGATGCTTCAAAAATTTCATACAGAGATTGTATAATCCAAATGAAAAGAGTGTGATCACTTTAGCCCAAATTTTTAAAAGAAACTTTATATAAGCTTAATATAAGCTCAAATGTGCTGCGTAACACACGAGAATGAACCTCATTGGTTCTTGCAGAAGCTCAAACATGCTGCGTAACACGAGAATGAACCTATTGGTTCTCACATGTCAAGCGAACTGTTTACGATAACTGACGTGTGCGTTGATAAATGTTTATATGTAAATAAAAGCCTAAATTGTCTGTTGATCATGTAAAGGGATCTTGTCACTTCAGAAAATATGGACTAAACTGCTCAATTCAAATCGATTAGTTTTAGCATCTCTTAATTTACTTTAAGCGTCAAAGTGGTAGATTGTGACCCCAAGCATGTGAACTCGCAAATCCAATTATACCGTAATGTATGATCAGTGGTGGAGGAAGTACTGAATCTCAGTACTTAAGTAAAAGTACAAATACCCAGATAAATATTTACTTTAGTAAAAGTAGAAGTAACACAATGACAACCATACTTAAGTAAAAAGTAAAAAGTACTTTATTTTAAATGTACTTTAAGTATTAAAAGTAAAAGTACTTGCATAACAATTTATTATCTTAATGTCTATTTTCTAATGATTAATAAAACATTTAATTCTAACTCATTCTAGCCTACTCCTTTAATGATGTTCAATAATGATGGAAAAAAATGTCACCATTTCTGAAACAAGCTTGCAATTAGGCAATATCATGCTTATCCTTAGTACTATATGTTAATAACTATGTTTGGCAGTAAACGCGATTCATTTATGGTATAATTCTGAACCTCTTGGCTTGCCATAATCCTAACCAAACCAAACATATATTACACACGGTGTGTTTTCTATGCACGTAAAAACAAATTTTTGCGTATGAGTTGCATGATAAACACACTGCGTGTGAGACGCATTTAGTGTGACCGGGTTGATATATTGTATCTATGGCAACCAAACGTCACTGGTGAGACAAACGTGCAACGAACGGACGGTCAGATTACGTTTTGTCAGGGGAAAAACTGATCAGAAAATGTAACGAAAATGTAACAGAAGTTGTAGAAATGTAGTGGAGTAGAAAGTATAATAATTGCTGCAAAATGTAACGAAGTAAAAGTAAAAAGTATGCACTATTTATTCTACTTAAGTAAAGTAAAGATACGTGAAAAATGTACTTAAGTAAAGTAACGAAGTATTTGTACTTCGTTACATTCCACCACTGTGTATGATAACATATGCATCACAATTGTGTATTTTATTGTGAGATAGTCCTAATGCTAAACAGAAATTCTGGTATTTCACACAATCTGTGGTTTTATCTACAATTTGTAAAAAAAAAAAAAAAAAAAAAAAAAAAAAAAAAAGTATTGTATTTCATAAAAAAAGAGACAAAATTGGAACTATAAATTGACAGAAAAATATATATCAATCGATTAATTCAGTAAGAATTACTTTCTTGTTCAAGATCATAATTAGCAAGAATAGGCAAAAGTCCCTGAGCAAATCCCCCTGAGGTTTGTTTAACAAATTTAAACATTGCTTAAACATATTTACAAAAAGCAGAAATCAATATGCCTTTAACAACATTAAAACCTTTATCACAAATATTTTCAGAAGCCCTAGTGTGATATTATTGTCCTCCCGTCCCAAACCGCTCAAAAATAAAGTATAAGCAGCAGAATCTCGGAAAGCATGTTTGTGTATGGCACTAGCGGTTCAGAGGCTGTTGCGGTGGGAGTGGTTTGTTCCTGAGGGAAATCAGCAGCAGCACACACAAGTCTGAAGACTATTATTAGCGCGTAGCTTTAAAGCAGTGAGCTGTCTAAAAAAAAAAAAAACAGTGGAGTGAGTCGCTGAGGTACAGCGTCAAGGCTGGTGTAGCAGACACAGTGGAGTGTTAGAACTTAAATAGTCTGCCACCGGGAGTTTTGAGAGTGCGTGGATAAAAACAACCACACTAAACAGTGCACTGACTCACATTGTTAAACAAACCCACAACTTATAGATGAACCAAAAATATATGCTGCTTTATTTGCATTTGCTTACTAGGCAAGCCCGACAAACGAGCGTTCCAAAAGAAAGTTTTTTTTTAATCTGTCCCTGCAGACAATAAACAGCAGGATGTCGGACAAAGTCTGACTCCTGCTGTTTCCAAATACGTACACACTTTTTGTTGTAAACTCATGCAAACTCCTACAGCCAATCAGATACAGACTTCAAACTGAACATGTATTCTGCATTTGTTTTGCCAAATTGCTGTCTAATTCAAGACACAAAAGCCTATTACAGAGCAACAATTAAAAGAGGACTTTTTAACAATTAAAAGAGAACAATTAAAATTCGCCTTTTTAGGGCCCCCTTAAACGTCGGTAGATGAGGTTATGGGATCCTAACTCTACCCCAGACCTAAACCTAACCCATCACCTAACTGACGTTAAAGGTAAAGCGTCAGTTGTATGACGGCCCGGGATCGCCATCTACCGACGTTTAAGGGGGCCCTAAAAAGGCGGATATTGACGTATGGTCAAAAGACGTCCCAAGACGTCAGTTATATGACTTTTTGGGATGAGACTGTGTTAAGTCAACCGTTCTCTGAGATTTGTTTTCAAGATAATCGAATGTAAAGAGTTTTACCTCTAAAAACTGTTTAGCGTATAATGCTAGTACTGCTAGTGTGGTTTTTTTTTATGGATAAAACATAAAAACATAAAAAAAAATGTAAAAAAAATGCGCTGAAAGAAAAATCTCGAGGACTGGGTCTGAAAATTACGAGTCCTTCTCCTCCCACTGTGGTCCAAGACCGAGTCAAGACCAAGTCTTTGAAGGGTCGAGACCGAGTCAAGGCCGAGTCTTTGAAGGAACAAGTCCAAGACGAGTCAGAGAAAGCAGAAATCGGTCTTGAGAACGGTCACGAGTCCGAGACCAGACTCGAGATCTCCATCACTAGTTCACAGGCTTCAAGTTTGATCTCAGTTCTAATAGACATTTGCTCAATGAGTTCATGTATTTAGTTTTCGAGCGAATTTGAGCCATTTTTTCAGCTTAGCTTTATTAACTGTTAATTTGGACAGAGATCATACTGTATTCAAACCTTATTGAGTTTTGAAAGTATCAGGTTTGACTTCAGTTGTCATAAATCATGCATTGAACCGTCATTTGATAACACTGGTGTCAAAATTGCTAAAATGTTGCCATATTTGAGAATTACATCGACAGAAAAAAATTCAGTGATTATAGCTCAATTTTGTAGTCCTCACACAGTCATATGGCTTTTAGAAAACCTGGAATAAAGTTTATAAATGTGTGAAAACTTATTTATCAATCCTTTTAGGTCATTTTGGAGCTTAACAGCATCTGACCTTATTCACCTTTATTATTTGAAAAACAACAGCTAGAATATTCTTCAGAATGTGGAATATGTATTTCATTTCATTTTATATGTTAAAATATAGAATATGTTTTTTTTTTTTACTAAATTAACTTGGGTATTTTGAGGGGGGACTATTTAATGCACAGATCTATTGAACAGAAGCACATATTCCATGTAATCAACTGACCTAAAAATGACCTAATTCAGCAGCAGTAATTAACAGTTCAGTGCAGCAACTTCACACTCTTACACAGGCGCAATAGACAAGATGCTATCAGAGACGATGAGTAAATGAGACGTTCCCCCTTTATGAACAGGGGGTAGTGACCCGCGGAAGGAAGCGGTCATACTCCATCTTCCTTCAACAGAAAAGAAAAATGGAGTGTGAAATTGGAGGGGAGTGTCTGGGTCCACCCGAGGGAATAAATATATGTGTTTGAGCGTGTGCGTTTATGTGTGTTGGACTCCAGGACCAAAAAAGCAAGAAGCGATGGGTGTCAGGCAATGCCAACACTAACTTCAAACATTGCTGAGAGGATACAAGTGGAGACTTTCTTTAAAAAACACACGCCATGCTCTTCAGATGAAGGGCGAATCTAAAGTGGGTTAGTATGTCTTAGATGTTGTAGATCAATAGCCGTTTGTGTATCACCCAGAAACCCTGTATTCCTCAAAATGCCATTTTCAGCTACTAGTATACTCATTATAACATGACAGAAGGCTCATGCAGCACTGAATATAACACTTTTGCTTCAGCGCTTTCACATCTCACCTTTGTAATTTGATAAGACTTTTGAAAAGCGGGCTATATTTATCACCGCTTCTGGAGTGACGATTTTTGAGGACTATTTGTGGTTATGCATTACACATCCTACAAAGGCTTACAGAAGCATAATGGCTTTAAACAAAGGAATTGGATGGAAAACAAGGTTGTTACTCACTAATAGAGCACTTCGTTGGCTTCGTGTCTTTCGTAGCGTACGGTTTCACACATTATCCTAAAAAAAAGGGATGAGAGAGAGAGAAACATATAATCAGTGACATATCCAAACTTAACAGCTGCAAAAGAAACAAAAGTACCCTAATATTATTGTCTGCGATTTTGAAAAATCCATGTTGTGAAACCAAAATCTAAAAGGATTTCAGAACCAGGGGCCTCATGTATAAACGTTGCGTACGCACAAAATGGGCATAGAAATATGCATACGCATTTTTCCACGCGCACATCGGGATTTATAAAAAATAAACTTGGCGTAAATAAGTGCGCACCGTAAGGATGCTCTTGACCGTGCGTACGCACTCTTTTAAAAGAGTATGGGTTTTGGCGACACCGATGGTGAGCTGGAGTCAAATGTCTTTTTGCTTACTATTAGACAGAGAATCTAAAGAAAACTATACATCTACAGAAAGACAATACAAATATAATTTCACAAACCTATCATCACTTGAAGCAAACATCCATCCCTTCTTAAATGACCGCGCCTGCACGCGCGTTGGGCCGTTTGGTGAAACTGACGCATATAGCCTATAATCTAACGGCAGATGGAGTAAAACCGTAAATCTTCATTATGAGTCCAAATCATAAATACAGTCCATATTCACAATAACAGTTTAAATAAATAAGAGAATGGTTTAAACTATGTTTTACTTTTGATATAAACATTTAGATTAAATATGCCATTCTCATTAATGGAGTTAAACTCTTAAACTACATGAAATCATGACTGAGAAGTTACAATATATATATATATATATATATATATATATATATATATATATATATATATATATTCAATAAATAGAAATAGACCTATTTGTTGTGGACGCATTGCTTTTGAACACTTTTCTTCTGGCATTGCTGTGTTTTGATGTTTTAACTAGAGATTGTCTGAGAAAACTGTTTCGTGCAAATAATGCACAACCATGTCTATCTCTTCCATTAAAATCTCTTCCATTATCCATTAAAATATAAATCAATTAAAAATACTATTTGGCCAGTGGAAAAGATTGAGAAAAACTTTCTCTGAAATGTATTTAACACTATTTGATTTATTCATTCAAAAACATGGCAAGGATATAGGCTACTAAAAAAAATGTTTGTAATAATGTGACGGCACATCCGCATTTCATATTTTCCTAACGTCTTGTACCTTTAACAAGTACTTGTTAAACTTGGTATCACGTGGATGAATAATCATATGCAAATGATATGCAGATGAGGATATACATAGTAAAACTAGGCGTTGTAATCTCCATATATGGTTATTTCGGGGAGGAGACGCACGTGCGCATAATCTCCCGCTGACTGGGATTTATGAAGTGAATTCTGCGCAGGTTCTGGCGTACGAACGGTTTTATAAATCTGAAAACTTTTGTGCGTACACAAATTCTGCCTTATGTGCGTACGCACACTTTAAGGATGAAATCTACGCAAAGTTTTATACATGAGGCCCCAGGACTGGTTGGCATTGTGTTTGAAAAGAAAAACAAACAGTCTGCCTTGTGTTAAGAACAGCGCAAGGACAAGAAAAAATTCTGTTTGTGAATGACATATTTCAATGTTGGTTAATGCTAGAAGTGCTGTTTTAAGTAAACTCGGATGTATCGCCACAGAGCAAAACAATCCAGAGGACAAAAACATTCTTCAAAAGACATTCCATAAAGTTCAGCTCAGTTGGAGTGCAGAAAGTCAACCAAGTCCATCTGACACATTCCCAAAGATATGTACGGACCCATGAAGGGGTGTTGGTGGGGTCATGTAGGGTTAGGAATGTTCTAGAACTGCATAGTCACGTAGCAAAGTATTTTACCTCAAAATATGTACGTCCACTTGAGCATACATGATGGAGAACCTTTATTTTAAGAGACAACGATACAACAATACTGACTAGCAGCAGTTGCTGACATAACTGTATGTTAGCTAAATCAAATATAGTCCAAAACTCTTATTGAAAAGCAAATATACTTGCATAGTAATTCAAGAGATTAAGAGAACACTTCAGACTTTGGCTGGTTTTTAATTTTGTTAATTGTTTATATATAGTCAGTGTATATAGTATCTATACCTATACATGCATATGTATAGTATATATGCATATACATATATGTATACTATAAATGTATACTATATGTATACATTTGAGGACCCCTCGAAAATGAGATGTTCCATCTCAAGGGGTTATCCTCCAATAAAATGATGATGATGAAATGATATGTAAATATGCATTATATATATATATATATATATATATATGTATATGTATGCATGTATATATATATATACATATATATATATGCATATACATATATATACACACACACACATATATATATATATAAAAATATATATATATTTATATGCACCTAGCATATTTATATACACACACACATGCATTTAATCTCACATCTGTCTATCATTTAGACATTTATAACCCACCATCCACCACCTGCTTTACCTGAGAAAACATTTGTGCATTTTTCCCCCACTCATTTATCAAATCCTTCCTTCAGTTTTACCTCAGTTGGTGCTCCCGAAGATTGGACAGCGCCTCCATTCCATGCAAGTAGGAATAAACGATCTCCAGGTCCTGCAGGTAAAACAGGAGAGAAAGAGAAAAGATCAAATATCAAAGTCTATTCATCTGTAAAAGCCAACACATTCTCATCCTAGGGCGTCATATAGTGACGCTTTTGACAATGCGTCTAAATCTGATGCACATGGCACCCTTCTGGGGGTCTGAGGGTAGGGTTAGACCACTAGGAGGCGCCTTCTGGCCCAAATATATATCTGCGTCTCATATTGACGCTAAACTGTGCTATGTGTTGGATGTATACGCATTGCCAAAAGTGTCAGTATATGACGCCTTGTGATGAGAACGGGCTGACACACTGCCCTAGAATTCTCAGCACAAGGAGATAATATTTATTTCAATAGGAAAAGTGTGGTATAGAAATTGGCCTTGAAACAAAGGGAGAAATGCAGCTACACAGCATGAGATTTCTCTACAAAAATATAGATTTGTCACAGTGATCATAAAAATAAATTACATTAAGCCAATCTCAATCTCAAATGCACTAACATCTCAAATTGACTGTGGTTTACACTCATTTGTGATTAGAGTAATCTCATGATTTGAACACTTCCTCATGTGTTCGTTTCTCATTTATAGGTGTACAGAGCAAACACTTCTAAACAAAGTCTCGAGTCTCTAAACAGGTCCTTTCACTAGAGAGAGAGTCTTGCTCTATCTACAAGTGGCTCTTCAGACACACCGGTCAGTGTCCACGACGTAGCTGAGCACACAGCGCGTCCTGTCCCCTTCCACATGCAAAAGAGCACTGACGCCAGAACTGGGCCGCCTTTGTGCTCACAAAGGCATGCTGGGATAGCGAAGAGGACAAAAGAGGTTCTGTGCTCGCACACACACTCACTTGATTATGAACTGAGAGACCCTGTGTGACATGCAAACACACAGCTCGCCAAACATTTGCCTTCTGATATAGCTCAAGTAAACCTCCGTCCCCTTGTTTTCCGATTAAGACTTATGTGATTGATAGATGATAAAGAATGGGAGAAAACTGTACTGGTCAGGTGAGACTGTGGGCCAGAAAAGGATATCTCGGTCATTGGTTTGTAAATATGGCGAGATACAGGGGGTGAGGGTTCAGACGAGATGAAAACGAGTTGACCCTAAGGATAAACCACAAGGCATCTTAAAGGGTTAACAAAACAGTTGCTGGTCCCCGTTGATTTTAATAATACTTAGTATTATTTATTTTTTTTAACCCACATCAAAATTTCTAATAAACAGAATAAAGAATCTCATTGAGGTTTAGAACAACTTGAGGGCGAGTAAAAAAAAAAAAAAGACAGAATTTAATATTTTTTGGTGAACTATCCTTTTAAATGCCATATTGTTGGCCCTATGTTTGTGGGAGGGCAGGTGACCGTAAATGTATTCTTATGATGCATGTATGTTATTAATGTATTATGCAAAGAGGGCAGAGGACAAGGTCACATGGACAAAATATCCTGGAATAATAACCGCCATCTTTTGCAGTGTCAAAAGAGGCTGATGAAAAGAAAAGTGATGAAGTGATTATTTGTCACCCCCTGCTGTTAATAGCAGTACATTGCATGGTATTGGTAAAGGTTAGAGGAAGTATTAACAGAAAAACAATAAAAATAATACACAAAATTAAACACAAACAAATAACACAAATTTTAAATTTAAAGCATATTAAAGTATTATAAGATTATATAAAATAAAAATGTAATTTAAGAAGGTAAAACAAACAAGCACTTCACGCTTGCTAGATGTTAAATCAATATATTGATTTAGTCATTTTATTTTAATTTTAGTGCCTTTGTTAACCTTTATTTTTTATGACAGTGTTTGGATTCAAGCACACTTCTATAGGTCATCTAGGTGACTGCTGGGAGCGATTGCTTAGAAAAATCGGCACACCTCACCTCCCTTTAATGAGACAAATGATTGGAGGCATCAAAGCAGAAGCACAAACAGTGTGGGACGTTTAAACGTTGCATTTAATGCATAGAGGTTTGTTCATATCTATAAACCTAAATATGAGCAATAGGAATAGTGATGTTTGCTTTAGCAAGCAAAAAAAGAACAATAAGGCAGAGACAATGACAAAAGACCCTCTAGCTGGTGTGCACTACACACATCCTCCACTAGATGTCATGCTGGTGTAAGATTTCACCGACTCATGTCCAGCTCTTTCTGCGCCTCTTAGCGCCACAACTGGCTGGAATGAAGCTCTACTAGAACACTCTGGCTTTCTTTTCCCCCCTCAAATATTACTTCTAAATTCAACATGGAAAGAATGCGCAGAACCCCATTTTTTTTCAGTCTCAGTGTCCTCATGAGGAGTTTTCATTCCTTTTATTATATCGCTCTGCCAGAAGTTCATAATGAGTGCACTACAACATACACTGAGAATGAACAGTGTTGAAACGATGAACTTTGACTTTGCTATTTTTGGTCACCTATATACATTTAGATGAATTATCATTTAGATAAGTTGTATCACTTAAATAAGTTATCATTTAATTATCATTTAGATAAGTTTACTCAAAAACTGACAGAACAATACTGTAAGTTAAATGTATGGTAAGCAATTTCAGAGAGGCTAGCAATAGCAAGTTAGCTTTAAAAGCATGAGATCCCACCCTCCCTTCAGAGCATCTCAAACACATGAGCACACGCAGCAGAGTCTGCAAAGCATCATGAGAGACGGCGCTAAACAACCTCATGTCTTAAATCACATACAGCATTACCATAATAATGAACGTAAACGACTTACAGAGCTCGGATTGTACCACCTGACTGCTGCATTTTACTAGGTTTCTTAAAGGGATGGTTAAAAAAGGCAAGCTAAAATCTAAATTGAAAATGTAAAAATAAAAGCTAATTTAAAATATTTAGAAACACTATAATAGTATTTAAATAATACTAATATGACACTGGTATTTTATAAGTTTTACATTCAACAAAATGGGAGTTGGTATATAAAAAAAAAACAATAAAAAGTCAAATGTAAGTGCTTGTGGTTATTTTTCAGTTGTATCATATTTTAACGATTATGAATTTTATTAGTTGGCATGAAGAAAAAGCATACATTTTACGATTGCCATAACCAAAACGTCTTGATTCTGGGTTTGAATCACTCACACATCGTGGACAGTGTTTACAGACAAAAGCAAAAGTGTGAATCTGAAGAAATTACTCCTACAATACCCACCACTTATTTATTTATTAATTTATTTTTCATTTTACAAAAGGCTGAGCCTGGCAGTGTTTTCCAACAGATGCCAGGTTCACGGTAAAGCACCACTAGGTTTGCACACTCACTTTGTACTCTCTTTCTGCATTGTGACTGCTTCCTCCCAGAGTGCTTTGTGACAAAGGGACCATTGTGTTTTGTGATTGGTCATATACAATATGTGAAGCCCAGGGCACTCAGCCTTCGCTGGTTACACAACTCTCCTGGGAGTCAGTGGGTAACAAGCTGAATGACAAACACCGCTGAGACCAGGTAGAGTAATGATGAAACTGGCGAGTTAGGCAAACAACAGTTGTTTAGCAGCAGCCTTAGTGAAACTCAATGAACAAAGTCATGAGACTCTACCTGTACAGTCTATTTAAAAAATGTTGAAAATGAAATGATGAAACACCAAATTTGAAATGTACATCAAAAGAAAGATTATGGCCGCCTTAACAGCAGCAGAATACAGATGTCAGTCCTTAATACAGTTACATTCACAGTTCTCTGAAAACCCGAGCTGTGTGCGTAACCAGACTGATCAAAGTTGTCTGTTACAATAAACCGTGTGACAGACATTAAAATTCAAGACTTTTTAAGGTATTATTTCCAAATTAATAAATTCAATGCTTTTAAGACCCCGTGGGAACCCTGATATAAACACTGGTGAATGAAGAACACAATTACAAAATAGCAATGCAAAATTTTAAATAATATATTTATTTGTATTAGTTTTAAAAATGTAATCATTGCATTAATATGTATTAATAAAATACAGAGAAATACCAATAAAATCAATTATAGCAAGTTATACTGTATGACTTCAGTAGAAAAGAAAGAAAGAAAGAAAGAAAGAAAGAAAGAAAGAAAGAAAGAAAGAAAGAAAGAAAGAAAGAAAGAAAGAAAGAAAGAAAGAAAGAAAGAAAGAAAGAAAGAAAGAAAGAAAGAAAGAAAGAAAGAAAGAAAGAAAGAAAGAAAGAAATTAAGCTCTAGTACTGTATAGCTATAGAAAATCCTCACATTATTCAAAATGTCATGTTTTTGGAAGCAAGTCTTGCTGGTTTGGAACAACATGAATAAATAACAGTATGACAAAAATGATTAAATCAAATCCATTTTTGGGTGAACTACTACTTTAATGTTCTAAGTGAAAATCAAGAGATCAGCAAAACCAGTTTAACGCAGCAAATTATAAGTATACTTTATTTTAATTATGGAATTGGTAATATTTTACCATGTCCTATCTGATGCAGATGTTGGTACATATGAAGAGTTCAGATGCAAAAGCCTCTAAGTGCCATTTGAAATTTTATTCTAGAATGACCATTTTTATCAAGCTTGTGTATTTAAGTTCAGTCATTTCACTTAAATGACAATTCATAGGTAATCTTCATTGTCATTTAAGTGAAATTACTGAACTTAAATATACAAGCTTGATAAAAATGATCATTTTAGAAGAAAATTTCAAATGGCACTTAGAGGCTTTTGCATCTGAACTCTTCATATATTCTCTTATAGCCTGTAATGCTGGCTTTCAAAGCCAGAGACTTCAACAAAAAACTGAAGTGTTTTGCTGCTTTTGCTATATAAAATGCCTCTTCTCAGCTTTGTATCCCAACATCTTGAATGCAACCCATTACGATGCATCTTGAATGGGTCAAGAGGCTCTTCACATTCCACTCAAGGCATCACTGTGACCATGGCAACTATAGTACAAGTAGCCTATCTACATGATCAGAGCCAATAATTTCCCTCTACAGCAATAAACCGTGCTGGAATCAGCTGCCTGAGCAGGTGGCATCTAAAAACCATCAGTCCGAGGAGGACAATCATCCCAACATTAGGTTGAATTGCACTGTTGGCAGGGTAACTAGCCTTGAGAGTCCCCAAACAGAGCAGAAGAGTGGTTTGTCGGGCATCAATCTGAATGGTTCAATCAAAATCTAGACACCACATCCAACGAGAGAGGAGTGACCAGGCAGGCAGACATAATCAACGTCTTCTTAAAGCAATGTCCTTCATGTATAATGACCATAAATACGGACACTTATGGAGTATTATTACAGTGGTCCATTACAGTGGTGTTGTCAACAAAAAAGTAGCCCATCAAATCATAAGACACATTTGAAACAGCATAACTGATTTTAAAATGACATTGCCTCATAACAACTCAAAGGAGTTTGCTGTTAGCATGTTTCTAAGCTAACAAAAATTATATATACCTTAAAATGAAAAAAATACCGTTAAAAAAATGTGCGATCGGCAAGAATTTGTTTAATAAAAATGTATATTTTTATAAGCAAGCATATTAGAATGATTTCTGAAGGGTCCTGTGAAACTAGAGATTGAGGTAATGATAAATAAACCACATTTTAAAATATATTCAAATAGAATACAGTTATTTTTTGCAATAATATTTCACAGTATTTTGATCAAATAAATGCAGGCTTAGAAAGTATAAGAGACTTCTTTATAAAAACATCTATGGAGAGAGAGTGAGCTCTTTGATCAAATTTTCAAGTAATGAACATTTATTCCTCCGAATTTTATTTCTTCGAACGGATTTCCATGTCAGACACAACTTTTGATAAAGATTTTCCTATTTTCGGCACGATGCGCTTGCAGAAGGTTAAAGGAAAAGATAAGAATTTAACTTTTTATTTAAATATTGATATATCAATCCAGAAGTCAACCTACTGGAAATTCAACACTTAATTTTTAAGCAACACCAATTTTTGCTGTTTTTAGACATATTGGCAGGATAGATGAAGAAACTTAGAACCCAGAAAAGGGAAGAATTGTAAAACTGGAAAAATAACATAAAAGATTCCCAAATCAATATAATTGGATTTTGTTAAAAAAAGCCAGAGCCATGCTTAACTTAGATCATACTATGTTAAAAAGCTATTATTTTTTTTAGCAAACAGCATTAATACGAATTTGGAAACAAGCCAATTCGCCTTCTGGCCTACCAGTTATAAAAAGAGCAGAACGAAAGAACCATAAAAGCAATTAAGACGTCTGAAGGCAGAATGACCTTTGATCCCCAGGACATCAACACTACTTTCTCTGATTATTTCAGAACTCTTTATACAACTGGGTACAGTGGCTCCAGTGAGGATTTGCTGAATTTACTGCAAGAGATTTCTCTTCCTAATATTTCAGAAGATGCTAGGCCCTTTTTAAATTACCCCTACCAAGGAAGAAATCTGGCAGCCTATACAATCAATACCAAACGGTAAAGCCCACGGCCCAGACGGGTTCCCCTTAGGATTTAATAAGCAATTCTGCCCTGAGCTTTGTCCAATTTTAATGCAAGCAATAAATAGTCTCTTACATTGAAATGCGATGCCTGAATCCACGTCATTGACGGTTATCATGCTTCTGAAAAAAAGACCCAGTGAAATGCTCCTCTTATCGCCCAATTAGCTTACTAAATGTGGATTATAAAATTATAGCAAAATCTTTTTTTTTTTTTGACCTGCATTGTAAACCCAGATCAAACAAGTATCATGAAGTCTAGATACATCAATGATAATAATCGTTGAGTGTTGAATTTTATAGATTATTTAAATGCTACCAAGGACCCTGCCTTCATTATATCTCTTGATGCTGAAAAGGTGTTTGATAGAGTGGAATGGCCTTTTCCTTTCGCAGTATTAGAGAAAGTAGAACTAGGATCTAATTTTATCAATTAGTTCAAATTTATATTATAATCCTATGGCTCAAGTTAACACTAAGAAAGTGTTGTCTGAAGAAGATCTCTGAGTTATATAGATTGCTGTCTAATGTTTGTCCTTCAACTTTTGACTCTTTGAGAGTGATGAGATGGGAGAAGGACTGAGGTTTTTCAATGTCGGCCCATGGACAAAATCAAAAATCTATTCACTTAACGCCAGTTCGCCTTCATAAAATGTCCCCCAATTATTCTCAATTATGTTCCAAATGCAGGGCAGACAATGGTACGGTGATGCAAGTGTTTTGTGATAAAATTAAAGGTTACTGGAAGGAGATGCACAAAATTACTGGAAAGATGTTTGCACTGTCTCCAAAAGTATATCTTCTGAACTGTAAAGCTAGTCTGTGCCTTGATGGCGACAAAGAAAGTGTACTGAATTTTTGTTTATATTTAGCAAGAAAATGAATATCACCTATGGTCAACTCCTCAGATACCCTCAGTCAATATGTGGATGAGCTAAGTCTCTACTCTTCTACAGTACATCTAGAGAAACTAACATGTGATCACTCAATTAGTGCATTTTTAATTAGACAGATTTGTTTTTTTTATCAACACTTTTTAGTGATGGATGTTTTAAATTTATAATCCACATTTCTCTTGATTTGTCAGCCAACTTGGATATTTATTTTTATTTATTTATTTATTTATTTTTTCAATGAGTTTGCCATAGACCATTCTGGTATAGCCTTCTCTGCCTTAGAATTTGGCCAAAAGAGGGCATCACGCCTACATTTTGGAACAGTCTTCGTGTCAGGAGCACGCCTACGATGTCTTCAAATTCTGCCTATGTAGGCAGCCCATTACGTTTTGAAACACAGCCAGTGTATTTGGTTGTTACCTCTATAAATGTAAAAATGTGTGCTTAAAAATACATTTAAAACAAGAAATGAGACAGCAGCTTTATCAGGGAGGATGAAGTTTCAATAAGAGTCTTATCTGCTCACAAGGGCTTCATTTATTTGATCAAAAATACAGTAAAACAGTAATAGTGAATTATTATTACAATTTAAAATAACTGTTTTCCCCTATTTGAATATATTTTAAGATGTAATTTATTCCTGTGATGGCAAAGTTGAATTTTCAGCATCATTTCTCCAGTCTCACATGATCCTTCAGAATACACTCAATTCACATTTTTACCATTATCAATGTTGAAAACAGTTGCACTGTTCTTTGTAATTCTGCGGAAACCTTGAAATGAATAAAAAGTTGGGGGAAAAAACAGCATTGATTTGAAATATAAATCTTTTGTATCATTACACATTTACTGCCAATTAATTCATCCTTGCTGAATAAAAGTATTGCTTTCTTTCAAAACCTTCTAAATAGTAGTAGCATTTTGATTCGCAGATTTCCAAGTCACATAACATCCCAACCCATTAAAGTTGCTGGAAAACAGGTTGCAAAACCAGCTTATTGCAGCAAATTATATGTAACTTCCTGTATAAATAACATGGATTCCTCCCTATAATGCAACATGAGACACAGAAATGGGCTTTTCTGTCAGCAAAACCTGTTCACACTACACGGCACTGCTCTGTAACCGGCCCTTTAAGGAGATCAGCTCTTTTCATGTGCCATGACATGTGGTGTTTAACAATCACTTCAACAATGCATATGAAGTAGGAGGACACATGGTGCCGGTCCTGAAGGTCAGCCTTGACCTGTGCTGAGCACTAAAACTGACCTCTTTCTGTCATGGATCTAGTAAATGGTGGCCGATTGGACACAGATCTCATGACAGAGATCAAGATTCCTGGGATTATAAACACATGATGAATTGAGGGTCTGTCTTATGAAAGCAAGATATATCTATCTATAGATAAAAAAAAGATCACTCAGCACTATTTATCAATACTGTTTTTTATAAGACACACAGACAAGCATAATATATATACATATTATTTAAAACAAATCTATTTTACTAAATGTATGTATTATTGTTATTAATATTATTCAAGAAATTATAGTATGTGAATATTCTATTACATTTACACAATAATCGCTAAATATTTAATATTAATATGAATACCCTGTCTGCAGTGTTGCTTGATTACTTATATAAATTGCATGCGATTCATTATTGCATTAATGTATACATTACAAACCATATTTTATCACAAACACATATTAATTGATATTATATTATATTTTTAAGCAAAGGAACCACACTTCTTATTGCAACCTTAAAATGTTGAAAAATGATGTTAAAGTATAAAAATGTGTTTAAATAAATACATTTTAAAAAGCCTATTCGGATTAATTGAAGCACACCAAGACAAAAATGCCAAACAATTAGCAAGGGAAGCAAACAAATGCAGGCAGATCCCCAAAAAAAAGGTGTCTGCACATTTTAATTAGCCTCGAGTGATTCGTCAACTAGACAGCCAAAGTGACCCATGAGGTCATGCATGGCTCTCTCAAGAGGGTGTGTTATTGCTATTCGTCTATCTCCAGAAGTGTGCCAACATTCCCTGTACTGCATCCAAAAGAGAAATTATTGGTTTGCATTGCAAAAATATACCACAAAGAATTAGAACAAAGGTAGTGTATATGTGGCACATCTTCCTGATCAGACAGCTATGTTAAGGTCTCCAGCATGCATTGTTAAGCCAGGTAAGCAGTATAACTACCACAGGGCACATGCCAATCTATAGATCACCCTCTGTGGCATTTAAGAGTGTGTGTCATTGCGTTCCCCGTGCCAACTGTGCTCGCTCCGCACTGTCCTTGAGACCCTATTGACAGTGCGGCCCTTAAGGGTATTTTTATCCGTAGAACAGCACACCAGGTGGAGTCTTTGCAAACAAAAACAAGGTCACTAGCATTAGCAACTGAATATACAGTCGTCGACAGCCGGCTCAGTCCCAACAATATTGCATATGGTTACGGCCCACTGTCCGCTAAGCTTTCAAAATATAACAACATAAAGACTAAGCATTTCATCTCAGTGTCAACAAACCTATTGTATTGCTTTTTATTTTATCCAAGAATGCTTGAGGCAGGCAACGGTTCATTGATCCGGTGACATTTAATATTTCCTCATTACGCTCCCTGGCAGTGTGCATCCGATGCTAAACAGCTTAAATTGTTATTGTAATAACCCAACATAAATGCATGTAGTCAAACGCAGCTCAGAAAGACGTGGCTCAGGCTTAGCATCATGTCTTTAACTGGGAGCTCTAATCCTATAAGAACAAAAGCAGTCGTCGCATCAAATGCAGAAAGATGGATGCACTCCAGACTCCCCTGCTGCCTTGAAGACAGATTGTTATGATGAATGACTTTAGCTTTAAAGTGGCAAAACCGTAATGCTTGGAGAGGTCCGATGCTTCAGGTTCACTTGCATGGAAACAAATCCACTCAAAACAACCAAACCGCCAGAGGTTCAGCCCTTAGGAGACGTGGGTACATTGTACAGTCCAAGGAGCTCTATAAGAACATCATCAGTTAGCATGCCTATTCATTAGAGAACCACGATTCTGAACAGACAACTAAACAAAATAGCATGTAATTTACTAGAGGTTCTGATAAAATGTTAATATGATACTGAAAATACTGAAGTGTATTTAAAAAAAAAAATGTTTAATTAATTTGAATAAATAACTTTAAAAAATCAGCTTGAATGAAGGATTCAATGACAACTTTTTTGAACATCGCTGTTGAGGAGTAATTAGCTGGTTTATTTACTTATTATGGAGTTAACGGAAGTTAGCATTAGCATTGTAATGTTTCAAATGGATTTAATAACAAATGTCAGTAAATACGTGATGGGCTATCACCTTTACTTTCATTTTGTGTTTATTTTATCAACAATTCTGCCCTCCTTCTTCCCATAACAACATCTCATTACAATATGTACCTTGGGTACCAATAATCTCAAAAAATTATGTCAGTTTAAAGGGTTAGTTCACCCAAAAATGATGTCATTAATGACTAATCTTCATGTCGTTCCAAGCCCGTATAATCATCTTCAGAACACAGGTTTAGATATTTTAGATTTAGTCCGAGGGCTGTTTGTCCCTCCATTGGAAATGTATGTACGGTATACTGTCGTTGTCCAGAAAGGAAATAAAGACATCATCAAAGAAGTCCATGCGACATCAGTGGGTTAGTTAGAATGTTTTGAAGCATCGAAAATACATTTTGGTCCAAAAATAACAAAAATTACGACTTTATTCAGCATTGTGTTGTAGTTTTTGTTATTTTTGGACCAAAATGTATTTTCGATGCTTCAATACATTCTAACTAACCCACTGATGTCACATGGACTACTTTTATGATGTCTTTATATCCTTTCTGGACAAGGACAGTATACCGTATACATTTTCACTTGCAGTGGAGGAACAGAAAGCTCCCGGACTAATAATAATAATAATAATAATTAATAATTTGTTACATTTATATAGCGCTTTTCTGGAAACTCAAAGCGCTTCACATAGAGAGGGGAATCTCCTCAACCACCACCAATGTGCAGCCATATTGCGCCAAAACGCTCACCACACACCAGCTTACTGGTGGAGAGGAGACAGTGATGAAGCCAATTGGTGTATATGGGGATGATTAGGAGGCCATGATGGACAGAGGCTACTGGGCAAATTTGGCCAGGATGCCGGGGTTACACCCCTACTCTTTCGAAAGACATCCTGGGATTTTTTATGACCACAGAGAGTCAAGACCTCGGTTTGACGTCTCATCCGAAGGACGGTGCTCTTTTTTGACAGCATAGTGTCCCCATCACTTTACTCGGGCGTTAGGACCCACACAGACCACAGGGTGAGCACCCCCTGCTGGCCTCACTAACACCTCTACCAGCAGCAACCTGGCTTTCTCAGAAGGTCTCCCATCCAGGTACTAACCAGGCTCAGCCCTGCTTAGCTTCAGTGGGCAACCAGTCTTGGGCTACAGGGTGATATGGCTGCTGGCTAAGCCTAAAATATCTTACGGGCTTGGAACGACATAAGGGTGCTCACAACTATTCTCATCTGTGTTACAATGTGTAATTCACAGGCGAATAAACCCACCAGTCTTGTCAGTCAATGTGAAAGTAAATCAGCAGGAGATCAGCCAACAGACCATATTTTCTGCGTAGCATGTGTGATTAAACTGCATGTGCTTTTGCAGCAGTCTACAGGCCTTTTTCCTGACAGCTGAGCAGCTGGCACACTGACACATCACATGCTGTAACCGATCTGGCTTGCATCCATCCCCTTACATTAGATGTAAATAGCCGTTACCGGTAGAACATGATTCTTTTGGAAAAATGCACTAATTATTGAAAAACTAAATCGAACAAGACCATTTATTCGTGAAGGACCCTTTAGAAAGCCAAAAACAGGAAGTGATGACAAGGCAGACGATTCTGGGTCTCAGTTCTACTCCAACACCTCTTGCTGTTGAGTCAACACCTTTCGAGCTGTTTGTTCACGCGCTGTTAGTGCAGAGCTAGCGACTGGAGCCCTCGGTCCTGCCAGAGGCTGCATTATTCATTCTGCAAATAAGTGTAAATAATTGACAGAGACGGTCCACTTTACTGTTGTCGAGTCAAGAGTTGATCTGAGATAGAGTTGAAGCAGCTGCAATCTCTAGACGCTATGTCTTAAAAAAAACACTATTCTGAGACGCCTCACTATTGTACAGCTGTGATGAAACACTTTCAGTCTTATGCTGATGCTTCAGCACTATTCATATGAAGCTGCAAAGGGATGAGATGATGGAATCAGTGTCAAAAATGTTAAACCTCGAACTTAAATCAACCTGCCTTTGTCGACACACAAACAAACGACAGGCAAATCAGCTTGTAGACAGAACTTTTTTTTCAAATCACTGCACACGTGGCTGTTTTATAACATATGCATGTGAAAACTGCAAAGACAAATGGATTAAAGGAAAAATACAGAGCAGGATGTGTCCCAAACAAGTCAAGATAAAGAAGACCTTGTATAAAAGTATAACCAGAAGCGGGTGTACTCAACGCATTAATACGGAGTTAAATTGGTGTACAAGTCACAGCAGTCTGCTTCAAAACATGAGCAAGCAAGTTATAGACTCAATAAAAAGAACCAGTTCATAAAAGAAATTTGTTCAAATTGGACATGCACTGCATTTGAGTGCAATGCAACTGAAATTTCAACAAAAAAAGAATTTACTAAAAAGTACTTTTACTAGTCATTATTCATATGGAGCTTTGCTAGGATAAATGGAAAAAAATCGAAATAATTGACATTTATTTTTGATTACTTTTTTTTTTCCAGTTGTACACATTTAATTTATTTTAAATTCAGTTTTCATTTAATTTTCAGCTTTATTTCAACAAACAAACATAGTTTTTAAAACTTTTAGTTTGAGTAAACCATATTAATAATGTCTGGGATATTTAGCTGACTCTCACTATTGACAAGCTGATTTTAATGTGTTGTTGCAATGTCTTTCTCCACATTAGCAACCATTTTAGTCCCTGCAAAACTAACCATGCATGCCTTATTATTAGTGCTGGGCATATACCATATACCGGTTCATTCCTAAAACCAGTTTCTATTTTTGTTACGATGTTAATTTTTGAAAATTAACATGAATTTTTTTTTTTTTTTTTTTTTTTTTTTTTTTAAAGTCATAAACCGGAAGACCGGCTTAATTCTGAAAAAAAAAAAAAAACTTGATTTCAATTTTTGGTCGAACCGCCCAGCACTACCTTATTATTACTACCAGTAATCATATGCTTTGGTTTGTGAGGCAATAGAGTTTCGAATGAGACAGAACATAATGTAATTAAAACAAAATTCCACTAAAAAAGGATTTAATTCATTGATTCATCTAAAATATGCACTACCACATGGTTATTCAAATGTGAACCATTATTTGTGGAATTGTTAAACAATGAAAGTGTTCCTCTGCCAATAAACTACCAAAACCATATCAAACTTTGACAGAACAGCAGAGAAAGTGTCTCATTAACGGGCCCGACATCTGTGAGCATCGCCATCATCACACAGCAGAACATGTGTTAAATAATGCAGAACAAGGAGGCGGCAGCCGACGAGGACGAGATGAGCCGTTAAAACAGTTCCTTCCAAAACCAAGACTTCCTGCTTCCTGCATTCGTTTGAACTACATCAGTGACTAGCTACCTTCATTATTATTTCACTGTTTCCAGGAGCTTTGCTGGATCAGATGAAATGTGAAAGATGAAGAGAATAATTGGGGAGAATTTAATAAATGTCGTGCAGTGAGAGAAGAAACCGAGGCGAGTCAGCACACAAACCTGGTATAAGAATAAAAAGAAATCTTAAAATTGCATAGAAACTGGATAGAAATCGATGTCACAGTCCACTATGTTAAGAGAACTTTAGCCTTGTTCTGCGTTGTTTGTTAGTTGTTTGACAGGTAACAAATTGTCATGACAATAAAGCTGTCATGAGGTCACATTTCTGTTCACTAAAGCAGACACGTATTTTTCTGCTGCAGCACAAGGATTGAATTGATGCTGGAAAACTTGTGACCAGATAACGCAAGACAGACTTTATCTGTGCTCTTTCATCAATGATAAGGCATTGAAATTCAAAGTGAGATCTTTCCCAATGGCCCGAAACCACAAATCACCCTGAAACCACACGGATTGAAGGTCCACATAACAGTTTAAACAATGATGTCCTCTAAAAACCAACACTCAACCACATCACAAACACTCCTTGACTGGGATCAGTGCCAAACATCCAGTCAGAATTGCACATGCTTTGACAGTCAAACTCAAAAATGTCAGTTCCGATCCCTGTTGCATTACATTACAACATTCAGAGAAGAAAAAAAATAAAAAATCTTTGAACCCAAAGCAACATGTTGTTCTGACCCCGTATCATTTTCTTTCTAGAGTGCATTAAATGTACCCAAGCTCCAAAAGAAGACATTAAAATAATATAAAAGTACCATAAAAGCAATAGCTTTTATAGTTTTGTGTGAGGAAAAGAGCGAATTTTAAGCCGGTATTCACAGATAATGTGATAGTGCTTCTTCAAATAAAGCTATATTGTAAGACTTCAATAGCTTTGTGTGAGTCATATAGACTAATTTAATTAGTGTTATGATTTTTGGAGCTTTGCTATAGTATAAATCACCATCCACTTTCATTTTTATAGACAACAAAAGTTCTCACATTCTGCCTAATGAAAAATCATGATAATAAGGTTGGAACAACCAGTATTCTCAGCATTATTGATTTAATATTATAGTATTTATAAGCTTTTATTTGTACATGTTCAGTTTTTATTTAAGTTTAACTTGAGTTTTAGACATTTTGTTATGTGCTTTTGTAATTTTTCATTTGTTTTTGTTTATATATATATATATATATATATATATATATATATATTGTTGTATATATATATATATATATAAACAAAAACTAATATATATATATATATATATATAAAAATAAATATTAAAAAATATTTTTAATATCTAAAAATAAATATTTAAAAAAATATTTGTTTTAGTAATTTTACTTTTACATTTTAATCTACTATTTATATACAAATAAATATTTTATTTATTTTTACATTTTATTTGAATATATATAATTCAAATATGTTTTACTTATTTTTTTTTTTAATTAATGAAAATTATTTGTTAACAATAACAACACTAGGAGCAAAATGAGTGCGAGTAAAGGACATTACATTTTCGGCTCACTTTTAAGGTGTCAGCAAAACAATCCTACAATTCTACAATCCTACAACATGACCCTAAAGAATAAGATTTGGCACAAAATAAACCACAACAGGAAGGGTGCTGTAAGACACCATCATCACTGTGCTCTTCTGACACATAACTTCATCAACTAATAGCAGATGGGCTAATTGGATAAAAAAAGGCTTGAGATACGGAAGGGCACACTGTTCTTTCTCTCCCCCGACAATTAAATGAACAATCACCGATGCTGACACAGGCGGAACAACGTTCCTTGGCTAAGTTGTGATGATGTAGCATATTCCAGTCAGAGGAGGGGGAGCGAGTCTTAGTTAAAAGCCGAGGGCTACGTACAGTGTTGCGTCTGCATGTCTGAGCCAATCCTTTTCCCCCACCCTGCTCCCTCAACCTCTCAAATAAAAGAAGAAGAAAAAACACCTCTATCCCGCTACTGGCCGATGTTTAGGCGAGTGACAATAGCGGATCAATTGAAGTCTCTCCCTCTATAGGGCGATTCTATTCCAGCCATTCTAGTTCACTTGGTTGCTAGGGAACTCCAAGACAAAGAGCTTCTTTTCTGAGCATTCAGAGTATTTGGCTGCATATTTTAGGCCTGTGCGGTCCATAGTGCTCCTTCTTTGAAGACAATGTGAGGCACAGAATATAAATTGGATGAGAAATACTTGCGAAAGAAAACCCTGGCCCTGGTATAATGTATCCTAAAAAAGCAAGAATTTACAGGAATGGCTGCATTCAAATATATCACAGTTCATTTATACAGCTATATAGCTTGGGTCAAACAGCCTTGTCCAGTCTATAAGAAAAATGAGGTATATGGCTATATTATATTTGTGTAAAACCAGCCTGTGGTGGCATTACCAGATGTTATAACAATGGGACATTGATCAGGAAAGAGAAAGGAATAACCACCATTTGCATGCAATGATGTATTTTGCTAATTCAGTTAAAATTGGGTGTTAAGCACACAACTCTTGGGAAAAAAACTGACAAAATCTAAGCAACATATTTGAATGCATAATGATAAATGACAGTTCAACTAAGTAATATATCCCTAAATAAAGTAGCAATGTAAAATAACAACTATTTCTATGAACAGACTGAATAATGTGAATAATTTATGAAATTGTCCTATTGATTTACTTTTTAAGCCGTATAATTTCTAATGCACAATGACTGCTTTTATTTTAATTTTTAGAATTAACTCATGAACTACATTAGGAAATGTAATTCATAATCTTGTCCAAGACCATTTACAACATAAATGGTTTCGAAGAACAGAGCAAAACAAATGCATTATAACTATTGTTGGCAATAACTATATTTTGTTGTTGTTGTTGTTGTTGAGAAAGTTGTTTCTCCCATTTCCAATTGTTCACCAAATTGGTCAATGCAGCGCTCACTTTCCTGTTTACATAGTAATTGTGTGATACCACCCTGAAAACCCGCAATGAAGGCGTCTGAAGAAATCATCATGCTATTTCGGGCTGCATCCTCAGGATGTTGGCCCACAATTGAATTAAAAAAGGGAAACTGATGTCAGAGTTTGTCGGGAGCTTTTTTTATAGACCTGTCTGGGTTATGGGACCAGTCAAGGTATAAAAACTAAATATTTATTCTATAGCAATATGCTAATTAATAAATCACTAACATTTCAAGAAGTTTTAAAAGAGTCACAAATTTACTCTCTCAATTGAGTATGACCATTCTCTTTAGTGTAACACTACAGGAGAAATTTTGAAGGACATTCACTATCTATTCCAACTAGGCCTGCAAGACAGATATATGGTTTTAGCATTGATATTGCTCGAACATGACGTGGTCATCCACGATACACATCGCAGAATGTGCAACGTCGTTACTGTGATCCGCACAGACCAGGCAACACAGTTTCCTATGCAGATTCACTGCCCTATATATATTAAAATAAAAATATACTTTTTGTCATTTTCACAATGCAATTTGGATCCTGACCTCAGATGCACTATATTTTCATTGTGTTGGGCAAAAAAAAAAAACAGCTTCAACTTGCAGCTAAAATTCTCTTTTTGTAGCCCAGCCATATAAAATATACACCTTGAGTTTGTCAATTATTTGTCTTGCTTAGGTGACCGAGTTATTCACCATAATAACATTGAAATTTACATTTTACCGACTGAATGAGTCAAATGGATTAAGTAGTAACTCATCTACTTTATTTGATTATTTGTGACAAGCACAGGTTGATTTCCACAGGGGTCCAATGTACTGAGACCACACTGGTGACACAAAGCTGAAGGGGCCCACGTGAAGAGGGGTCCGTCCTGAAGAATGGCTGCCCTCATTCGCTCTTACTACAATCAGATGCTGCTCTCATTAGCATAATGCTAAACGGACACTGGTGATGCAGATTATAAAAGCTAACCATTAGACATCACTGGTAATTATGCTAATGAACAATATGTTCTTGACACAAAACTGCAGTGTGACAATTGCACTCGCACACCCACGTATCAAGCAAAAGACAAATCACAAGATAATCAGTAATATGATAGCACAAGATGATAAAACAAATTGAGCTACTGCTTAACAATCATTGAGACTTTACGACTTAACCACATGCCATAAACAATCATATCAGGGATTTATCAGCATACTTCCTTTGCAGTATCATAAAAGTGTTTCTGAAATACTTGTGGTGGACCTTGTCACTGTACGGATAATTATAAGCCGCTATTGTAAAGAAAATCTGGGTTACGTACACAGCAGAGGTCTGTGATGAGGCCAACGGGAGGGCTTTCCTGTTCACCTATTTCTAACCTAGTTCAAAGCCTTCTACTGATCAAATACAAACAGACCAGTGAAGACAGGCTTAAGCTAATTGGTTTTATTAGACATTGGGGATTAGGACGAAAATAGTCACACAACTGTGCTTAGTGTGACAGGGCAAAGCTTACCAAACAAGATTTGAGACCACATATTTTTCATCACTAGAAAAGTCTTATGTCTTTTGGACAATGCCCACACTTAAAACCCAAACACTCTACTGTATAAATGTATCCTGGCCTGGGAAAATTAGAAACCCACAGATAGAAAACTTTTTGCCAAATTTTGTGGTTGAGCATTGTAAACAATACAATACAAACCTCAATTCTTTGTAATGATATTTTGTTAACATAATGGAAAAGGATGAAGATGTCAGGCAATTGCTCCCATTAGTGAAGGTCAAAGGTGAAATGTGAATACTGTACTGTTCCGTGAGATTGACGTCACTAGTTCCCATCTTAAACACTGTTTGAAACTCATCTGTAACAGATTCTACCATCAATGTCCATGAGGCAGACAAAAGTACACATTACCTCAGCTCATAGAAATGGAGAGCAGGACTGAGAGGAAGCCTCTCTAAACCTGGTAAACTGAGGTGAGGCGTCATTTCACTAATCGAAGAGATGCATCTGGAAAAAGCAGCCTGTCTAATCTGGATACTAGCAGAATGGCATGGGGTATCAAGGTAGGGTCAGCCCTGAGTAGGTTCAGTCCAGGTTAAAGCTCTCCCGGGGGACAACAAAGCTCTTTTCCATCCATGTGTAAGAGTAGGAGAGTAAAACAAAAGTCAAACTGTCAGAAATTCCAGAATTAGACTAGTCTGGATTACTAAGCATCACTGGTGTGTTATTGTTAGTTCTTGGAACTTGTAAAAACACTGAAAATGTGACTAGCTACATTTCAGTAAAGCGAGAAAATAGAGAACCCAACACATGCAATACAGATTAGTTCAGAAAAACAGAGGGGGAATAAAAGCTCATTATAAGATTTGTAATGTTCTAGGCTAGTAAGGAACAAAATGGTTTAAAAAAACTGAATTAAATGTTATATAAACAAATTATTATAGTCTCTATGTGCATGCTGTGCATTTTCAGGCTTAACATTGGCAACATGCGAACTGCTAGCTCTAGTTGTCGACTGCTATGGATTTTTCAGTTGCTGGGTGGACAACGGCCGATATAAAGCTGATAACGACGTAGCATATCACACTATTTGAACTTAAATATAGTTAATAACACTTTTTCAGCAATAAAATATATATTTATTTTAATATTTCCTTTACATACGAACCGTCACACAGGTTTGTATGCAGGCTATGCACACAATATGCTAACAGTTACAGCTGGATTTCTCTAAGTTTATATAGCATTAAATGTTTATCAGAGATAAAGCTTATTTAAAATGTGTATTTATTCAGTGCCAAGCTTGCTGATCGTAGGCCTATATGAAAAACGTATATAATTTGCATTTCAAAAATTAGAACATTTAAACAAAAAACTTAAAATAAAGGTGGGATGTCTGGACCAAGCAGCAACATTCTAATCGGAAAAATTAAGCCTACCCAGAAGTGCGAAAAACTGCAATACATTGAATATCCGCTAGGGGCAGCTCACAAAAGGGAGCAAATGTTAAAATGTCTGTTTTCACAGCATAAATTATGCTTTTACAGGTTGGTCCCATGGACATTTATTGTATGTTCTGAGTGCCTGACAACTGTGAGGGAGGTGAATTTTTTTCTAATTTGTTAGTTTAGATTGTATTTTTAAGATATAAAATGTATGACAAATAAGGGCGTGGTTAACTTTAATTGACAGCTTGATTGACAGCTGATAACGAGCAGCGCCGAGTGGAATTCATGAAATTTGTCGTCTCGGCCATGATAACACATCATACCACCTCTGTATCCTTTCTGAACATTTGTATTGAAATATCGTACATAAAATGGGTTGCTCTACTATAAACTGCACTAACTGACACTGTAGGAGTACTTCGCTCCATTTTTTTTTTCTGGTAAGTGACATTTCACGTAGTTAGCACTACTGAGCATCAATGTTTGTGGGCAGTGCAACAGTTAGCATTAAATCGCCTCAGATTAAATATCCGTCAATAAATAGCCTTTTGTGGGGCTAATACAATGCTAAATCATAAATCAGATGTAACATACCATCTGTCCAGCAATCGATTTAAATAGTACATTGTGTTTAATTTGTCGTTTAATGAGATCTAATAATACTAACCGACACTGTAAGAGTACTGTAGGAATATGTCGTTGTCTGTGAGAATTTTCACGTGAAGAAATACATAGATCCGACAATTAGCATAACTTTTGCCAAGCACATCAGAGGTTCTGCGTTCTAATCCGCACTTGTATAGTTTTTTGTTTTTTTCTCTCTCATTCAAACCGATTATGTTTATCAGTGGTTGTATATCAAGCAGAGACACGTTTGTGTGCATTTTTCTTTGTGATTTCACTGGAAACTGCCGTTTGAAACACTGTAAATGCGTCTGCCAAATGAATAAATGTAACATAAGAATAGACTGATATGTCCCACATTGGAGTGTTAATATATTTTGATGGGTTGTACTCTTCAGCAGCTTTGCAGTGAATATAGTTGCCATAGACTGTACAAAGTAGCCTAGTTTACCAGTCGATCTTGTAACGGGGTACAGACAGCTGAGGCTGCTTGGCTGAAGAGGCGCGTCCACCGACCGGCTCAGTCTCTCACAAAGCCCGCCCTTTTACCCATATATGGATTGGCCCGAAGGTGGGCGGGGTTAGGATTTCCCAAGTTTTTTAAAAGCTGGAGCCGCACATACCCCCCATAAATGGCCTCAGAACCGTTATTCAGAAAATCTATGGGTGACGTCACAGACGCTTTGTCCATTTTTTTGTACAGTCTCTGCACAGTGCTGGGTTCTCAGCGCTGTCAAAATAAAAAACATATCAGTCGATGCAGAGAATTAAACAATATCAGCTTATAATATTGGCCATGGCAATATATCAATAGACCATTTGTATGATGCATGGAGACAACAAGTTTTACAAAAGACAGTTTTTGTTTATTCATGAACATTTGCCTTTGCACTACTTATTTTCTTTTTTAAAACAATAAGGCTAAGAAGCGTCAGTCTCGGGCTGAGAGAGATGCTTTTTAGACCAGGGCATCACCTGGCCTAAATCCTCCTCATTATTATAAAACCTGTGCTGAACCCTCATAAACACAACCCTCATAATGCAAAGGGGTCTATGGAGCCATAAAGAGCAGTAGGGAATATGACCTCATGACTAGAGCTTTCTATCTGGAGACATGCCATTGTTCATGACCGAGGGGGAATACAATACCAGGCTCATGTGTCTGAGCTGCTCCTTCACAGAGCCAAGTGTACTTGCCACAAACACAGACGTATTGTAGGGGAAAACATTTAAAGACCATTCAAGGGTAATAATAATGTGTACTGGCTTTCACAAATGTCTGCTGCTTACTTTATTAAGATAAAGAGATCATAAGAAATAGAGATCATAAGGGTAAATATCACAAATCTGTCAAGAACAACTCTAAGTTATATTTCAGAGAACCGTTACACCCATACAGTATAGACGAATCCAACGAGCGTTCTGTGTAGGCTGCCATCTTGTGGCGACGCCATTACTGAGCTGTTACACAGGCATATAGACATACGCACCGGTATGTAAACAAACCTCGGTGATAACGCGAACTCACCCTCGATGACAGCTACAGCCAGGCAGAATGACTTGTTGGTTTGATCTGTGACTGCAGTGGCCTCCAGTCACAGATGAAGGTACAAACGATCTTACAGATTAACGTTATTTATGAAAATAGCTTGGCAAGCTAGCTAGGCTAACGTTTGCTAACGAGGAAGCTATAAAAAGATCTGTCCATTTGGCAACAATAAATAAATAAATGAATGAAATCAAATAAACACATTCATGTTTTTCATTTGTGTCCATTATTTATCTCATTTTCACATTGCAACAGGCAAGGGTAAGGTAACGTTACAGCTAGAAAGTATACATAATATCGACCAATTAGTGTTTTTAAACCATGGAAAGAGGTCAATATAACAGCAGGAAAACAATTATGTCACATAACGTTACATTTAGCTCAGGAAAGCCATTTAATGACCATAGCATGTTAATTGAATAAAAAAAACAGCAAGAGATGAGATTTTGCTGATCACTATATCACATATTTATTATATTTTTTTTACTCATGTCATTAAATAATTGTAATTATACGCGAATGTCCACGTCTTGTACTCGCCCAGGAAATCTGTGTAAACCGTACGGCACCAGACAGGGGCAGTCGACCCGGGGTATTAATCACAATGTTTTCTCTTCAAAATTTTAATTTTACTGCCACCATTGAAACAATTTATAACGGAAACTGTTTACCCACTCGACATTATACAAGGGGTAACGTTGTAACGTTAGTGACAGTCGTAAATCGCGGGCTGTTTATTCCAGTGGACGCAAGTTGCAACTAAAACAATGGGAGGCAATGGCGCAACGCTACCCAGCAACAGCTCAGTAACGGCGCCCGCTTACTTCCGGTAGTTTCGCCGGATTCGTCTATATACACTAGGGGTGTAATGGTAACTTCTCGGTCAAACAAAAAACAAAAAAAACAGGTTCTCCACCCACAGTTGAGCATGCACTTGCAACACGCATCTATAATATGGTTTGTTAAAAAAAAAAAAAAAAACAGACAGACAGAGTTAGGCATGTTTTGTTATATCTTTCATCTTTGTTCAATACAATTGTCGTATGCTCGAACATGACCAGTCATTTATGCTGTCATCATCCATGTGTTTATAGCATGAGCACAGGTAAGACCTGAATAGCACACGTTGCCAACTGTGTTTAAACTAAACTCATTTAAGCATTGTCAATTTAAACATTCAAGAGTAAGAAGATGCGAAAGACAACTCGTGCAGGCTGTGAGAAATTTGTGCACCCATCTGAAGCGTGCACACGGAAAGCTTATTGAGTTATCTTTTAAGTCTTGCGCTTCTGTCAACATGCCTATCTTGGCGAGTATTCAACCAAACATAGTAGGTTCTTAAGAAAGTGAACGTAAACCGTCGAGAAAGACCACGTGTTCTGTATCATTGTACTGGATCAATGCACTGTCTTACAGTGACAGCCCAATATTCCTGCTGCCTGTCAGTACTGCATGTTTTAATATTAATTCAATAACAAAAGACAAGAAAAATCACTCACTGCTCTTGAATTAATAATGATAGATCTTTATTTAATTTAAACAGTGAAGATCAAGGTAGAAAGGTAGCCTTCCCTATTCCTGTATTCCAAAACCTTCAGAGTTACTTACTTTTTTTGTAGCTTGTACTGAATTATGATTTATTACATCCAATAAAAATAACATCTCACAGATTCTGCACACCCACGTTTTCCTTCCCCCATGTCCCTGTCCCGGTCTCAGCCGAACAAGGTGAACCTGAATGCGAAACTTCATTAAGATCGAAGAAGCCTCTAAACACATCTTATTTACTGTGTTCGCCACATGATGATAACTTTACAAAACAAAAAGAAATCTACACGCATACAATTACAAAATCAGTTTGTCTTCTGTGAAGTGACTGAGCTGCTGCTATGATCCATGCTGTCAAACTTGACGTTCTTAATGTGAATAAAATGCCCCTGAAAAAATTATATAAAATTGAATTAAACATGTGTCTGTAGTAACCCTTCACAAAATAGATATAATATTTTATATTAAGACAACTAAATATGCTGATAAAAATAAGCTGTTTTCTTGATTGAGAACTAAAATACTAGTTTTTGATACTAAAAAAAGTACCCAAAAGCAGGTACAACTTTTACACAGTGGAAAACCAAACAAAGGTGAGCCGAGCCAAGTCGAGCTGGTACTGTGTAGTGGAAAAGCGCAATTAGATACCCAAATATCCACTGTTTATTGTATTTTGTATCTTTTCTGTATTGTATTTATGTGTGCTGTTGCTTTTAGTTTGCTTATTTGTTCTAATTTTCTTTATTGTTATTTATTTGGCAGTAGACCTTTTTCTTTGAACACAGCACACCGAACAGTACCGAAAGAGTGACAAAAAAAAAACAGTGTAATTTGAACCATTACCCCCCTAAAATACACAATGGCCTACATACTGAATGAAGGAAGCCTTTGTAAACAATCCTTAACCCACAGCAGATAATCAGATAATTAATCAGCTAATGCATTGGTCTCACAGACACTAACATGGTAAGGTGCAGGCGGGATTATTACAGTTAACGCTAACTTTAAATACTGACCTCAGACCAGTTTCTCCACTAATACTCATCTCCAGGATTTCATTTAGAGAAGCTAGTCCCAGATTAGTTGCGATCAGGCCACTTCTAGTCATTGCAGAGCAGCTATTTCAATAAACGGTGGCACTGTACCATCAGAGAACTGGAAGAAGTTCGATATTTTTCATCTTTCCGTCAGAAAGAATTCTCTGGCTCCTCTGCTTTGTGTCAGAGAGATGAATTCAGATGCGAATACATTTCTGCAGCTTTGACATTTCTGTAATGCAACTGAAGGTTTGTCTGGGCTGGAAACAAGCAATGGAAACACAATGCGCGACCACCACCGCACTGAGCATTGTGTACTGCCATTCCTCAGAGAATGAAATCCATATAAAGCAAAAAGGCACAAAAGTAACCTCAAAAACATTACAACCAGCTTACAATTAACTAAAAACATTAATGACCGTGTACAAGCACTTCAAATTAAAAGTTGTGAGCAATAATCATTACTCGCCCTAACAAACATCTAAGTAGCACGATCTGTATAATAATGCTTTGTGAAAAGCTATATCATGCTTCAGACATCTCTGTGCTTTTTGTCAGTAGCTTCTGAGCGGGAGGTTTCACTTATTGAGGAAGATCACAGAGAAAGATGGTAACAAATGGATCAGCGCAGAGAAACAGAGCTTCAGATCAAAGCGAGGATGAGTCTCCTCTGACAAGAAGCCCAATGCGAGGATCAAAAGAAGCACCGGAAGCAGCATGGGCCGCCAAATACTGATGCCCAAATAGCATAAATCAGTCCCTTCACCCCAAGACACCCCTTCATATTCAGTGATGACCCCATTTCACTCGTTTTAATGAGCTTGCATTAAGGGTTGGAGAAACTTTTTTCACAAATAAAAAAATAAATAAATAATCTGGAACAGAATCTTCATGATACGATGTTAACGGTTCTTAAACATCTTTCCTGCACTGTTATTCCTATCACTACTGAATTAATGCCACAGATTTAGTTTTAAGTTGTGAGCTTGCAGTATGACTTGGATGTGGTGAGAGAGGAAAAACATTGTCCATGCTGATTGCACACAACAACAAACATACAGAATCACACACTAACGGATCTTGGTTATTTTAATGAATGACTCACAATTCATTCTTTGAATACATAAGTTATCAGTTTGAATCTGTCCAGAAACTCAATGCTGTCAAGTCTGAACTGTTCTTCAGCTAGAAATGAACCAAAGCTCTTAATTGAATGGTATATTATATAATATAATATAACATTGGCTTGTTTTTGTTCCTCAAGTCTTTTTGGATAGAAGTGTCTGCTAAATGTGTAAATGTTGAGAAACTAAACTCATTAATTGAAACATTTCTTTGATTCCCATCCCTACTTGGAAAACAAAATAATGAGCACAAAAGTATCATTCCACAAGCGCTAATTGTCATGTTATGGGCTATATCTATTTTTCTCAGCAAAATCCTTGAAGCATAAGCAGAAGTTACTCTTACCTTTGAATGGTAGAATTTTAGAAAGCTATCACTAGATTTATCCATATAAAGCAGAACACTTGTGCACAGCAGGTAAAATACACATTAATGTGACCAACTGTAGCTTGTGATGAGGAACTTTTAAGTTTGTGAGTAAATTAAGCATGTGATGATCACTGGTGCATTCAAATATTGCATTCATTTCATTGGATGAGCTTATTAGATTCATTCTCCAACCAAAAGTAAAACCGACGAGCAATGAAATGCTGTTGGTCCAGCAATAACTGGATTGGAATGCCCCCCCCCCCCCCCCCCCCCCCCCCCCCCAAAAAAAAATTAATTTGCCTTCCAAATCCTAGTGAAATCCCATTTCGGTCATTAGGCATTCCTTAACTTTTTCTTTTAAATAAACAAATAAAACCTGTGGCTGGCCAACTTTAACTTTCACAGAGCACAATTTGATACACAAAGCAGCACCATACTGAAAATACCCAATAAGACAATCCATTTCAATAATCATTTTGACAACCAGTGTTTGGTTTCCATTACATGAAGGCTACGCATTAACAAAGAATAATATCTCACAAGTAAAAGACAGAGGAATAGAAAGACGTGCCACATGTTCTGGTATTAACGCGACAGTTGTCATCATTTGTTTATGTTCTCCAGCCAGTCAGTCTATTCTTCCTGTGTAAACTGAGATGGGAGCTGTCACTGAAACCGCTCTTTGTTCACGCACGCTTGTGTATGTACAGTATGTGTCCAGCCATTTCAGTCCAGGCAATGACTGCCATTCATAACGCGACTTGACTTGGCAGAAAGACTAAGAACAAGACGAATATGTAAAAATTCAGAATTTTTTTCTGTCCAGAGGCCATTAGAATAGCTTACTGCTAGTGCTTAAACATTAAAACATGGCCAGAGTCCAGACAACCATCTACAGATTTGGAATGGGTTGAATCATGTTTCTAACTCATTTTCATTTAAAAAAAAAAAAAAAAACAGCCTAACATTTTTATGATTTAAGGGTGTGGTAAAACATGGCCAAGTCACATTTCATTCCAAAATAAAAAGAAAGCTCTAACATGTAATATTTTTTTTTTTTTTTTTGTATTATATGTTAGATTTTTCTTTTTATTTTGGAATCAAATGTGACTTGGCAATGTTTTACCACATCCTTAAAAATTTTGTTGTTTTTGTCTTAAAGAAAAATTTGTTAAATATGATTCAACCCATTCCACATCTGTAGACTGTTGTCTGGCTATTTTTACTTCCTAAACATGTTTTTGTTGTTAATGCTCATTGTTAAGATTCACATTTAAATTTCATAAGATTCACATTTCTGCAGTACAGTATGTAAAAATGACTAAAGGCCGTTTCACACCAAGGACAATATATAGATAATGATGAAAACAAATCTTGTTCATTAAAAAAGAACACCAGAGTTCACACCAAAGCTATAACGATAATGGCACAGAGAAACGAACGATATCGCTCATTGGAATCACTTTCAGAACGATTTTATCCAGCTGATGAACGATAAAAGCATTTACAGCCAATCAGAATACATCCTGCTGTAACAAGCTTGAACATTCAAAGTACCAGACAAGCACGTGCTTACTGTGGTGTGGACACTAATGGAGTCATCTTTATTATTATCAGTGTGTGAACAAACCTTAACACTTTTAACTTAAATCAGCATAAAGCAGTACAAACTGCATAAATAAAGTTTAAATAATACATCTTTACTTTGGCATTACAGTATGAGAGTTTTTTTAAACAGGCTTCATTTCTTTCAATTCAAATATTTATTTATTTTATAGGTCAAATTCAACATAGACAATTTCTTGACAGATTTTGTGAGATTCATCCATATGCCACAGCTCTTAAAAATTCAGATGACACGGACACCTGCAGCTCACTGACTGGCATATGTGTGTATACAAAGCTTCATCAGTGAAGCATAAAAAGGAAGGAATTTAAGACAAACAAGAAAAAGGCTTTCTTAAGATGTGTCAATCTCTGATGCACTTCCTCTCCCTGTGAAAGAAAGGAAGGAAGCTGCATGGAAGGAAACCATCAGTCCAGGATGACCAGGATTATATCTTTGTGGGCATCAAAACAAACAAAAAAAAAACAGCCAAATATTGTCTTCTGACGCCAAAGAGATATATTTAGCTTGTTCAATTACCTAATACTCAAGATCAATCTCTAAGGAACAATAAGAGATGTGCCCTCTAGCACCGACTCACAGAGGTCAAAGCACAAAGTACCATCAGCCTTTTTATGGTCTCTTTGACCGCGTCTGCTGTAGCAAATAGTGTCCCAAAGCCTGTACAGGCCACACCCTCCACAATTTCCCCCATCTAACCCACTCCAACCGGGGATCATTGGCCTCATTAAGATCTACACCACACATCAGCATGTTGATGCAAAGCGCTGAGGTTGTTGCTGTAAAGCCATGATGAGCTTCAAGCGCCATTAGAATAGCCTGCGTCATTCCCTAAAAAGAAGTCTTTACACATTAATGGTGTCTTAAAGCCCATTTCATGGGACAGCCTTTTTAGCCCACATGATCTGACCAAGATTACGTCAAGCATAGACCTTGATTGTATATCCTATGCACTTGCAACGAGTGACCACCTCAGTTGTGAACTTTGTGAGATGTGTTCTGATTTTAGGGGTCAGTATTCCCCAACCCACACCGGTGCTTACTCTGAGAACGATCACTCAATGAGAGCAGACATGGAATATCACGTAATCTCTATTAAATGAAGCTGTACAGAATTGCGTTTTCTAATGAAAACCATACTGACCCTCAAGTGCCTCTATTGTCTGTAATGCTTAAATCCAGGTACAAACAACTCAGTTCATGAACATGTGATTTTTTTTTTTTTTTTTCCCAGTGAACAAAATCAGTTCTTTCACAATTAGTTAGTTACGTCTTGGGCCTCAATCGGATGTAATAGCCTTAATCTTTTTCTAATTCTACACGACAGGAACTTGTTGACACATTATTTAATTAGTATTGACTTGTGGTGTTAGTTTGTGAACGAATCTTTGTAAAGTGAACGAATCATTCTTGTTCATTTCCATGAAGTGTGTGACTACTTTCTTGCTTTTAAAAACTGTGACAAGAGCCTATAACATTCCAGTCTGGGCTATGAAGGAGCGTTTATTTGGATGGTCTCAGAATGGAATTAAAGGGTTAGTTCACCCAGAAAAGAAAATTATACCATATTACTCACCCTCAAGCCATCCTAGGGGTATACTGCTTTCTTCTTTCTCATTTTTTGTTCTATTAAAAAAATATCCTGGCTCTTCAAAGCTTCATAATGGGAGTGAATGGTCCCTTGTTTTTTGAAGCCCACAACAGGGCATCCATCCATCATAAAAGTAATCCACATGCCTCCAGAAGGTTAATGAGGCCTTCTGAAGCAAAGCAATGTGTTTTTGTAAGAAACATGTATATTTATAATTTTATGGCTTCCAGTAACAAATGTACACGAGTTAAGTGGCAGGTGATATTTTTTTATATATCTCTGAATGTGTTTGACTGAAAGAAGAAAGTTATAGGATGGATTAAGGGTGAGTAAATGGAAATTGGTTTAGTTTATTTTAGGGTATTATTGTTGTCTTTTCAAAGGCTAACCTAAAGCTGCAAATAAATTAATGACTTGCTACTAACTCAAAAAAGAAACACTGTGGCCACATATGGTCATAGCAATACGAAGAAATGGTTAACATATACAAATAAATTAATGGTTATTATCTTTGTAGGCGGACAACTGAATGAATGCAAATCAACTCCAGCAACATTGATTTTTTCAGAGCATCCAAATCATCAGATGTGCATGCTTCTTTCCGAAACGATATGTCTCATTCATTGCAGCCCAAGAATCGTTTACTTAACACCCAATCGTTCAGGAATAACACATGGCCACTGTAACAATGACCTTAAATGCACTATGCACTTCAAAGATTGTAAATAATAATAATAATTAAAGAAATATATTTTTTTTTTAAATCAGTATTACAATTATTGCAACCTAAGATGAAACAGAGGGCAAAATCTAATTAAACAGATGTGCGGTTGTAGAAGAATAATACGGTTTATTTTATGTCTGAAAAAGCACCCTGTCACTTTAAGTGTCCAACTCGACGGTATCGGATCTTTTTCGTTGTTTCTCCAAATCACTAAAGACGATACAAGCACTTCTAAGGGAAAATTACACAAAATGCAAATGCATTTTACAAACATCAACAGCCCTGCTGAAAACGAATAATAATGCTTTTTTTCCGGTGGCAAAGTAAAAGGGTGGAGACTAACAGCAAAATATCACCACAACGCCTTTCAAAGCATATCAGGTCAATATTTTCCCATGAAACATATAACGAAATGAAATTCAGTCTCACGTCACACAAAACCACAGCGTAGCCTAACGTTAACGTTACTGTTTCCGACGTAAAGCTGAGCTGACAAGGGTTGTTTGGAGGTGAAAGACGTAAAGTTTACAAACATTTACTTTATGTTTATGCAATGGACTGCAGTGAACAGTGAAGACAAAATCCACGTGCCTGCACTAGAAAAAGATTTGGACAATACAGGCCTATATGTTAAGCTATATTACATCAATGACTTTCTTCTAGAGCTGTAACAGCCATAACAATATTTTATCACTGTAAAGCTGCTTTAAACCTGTCTGTATTGGAAAAAGCGCTATAAATGAAGGTGTCTTGACATGTCAATTCATGTAACGTTAGCTACATTTCATTTCATTGCACTTTCTAATAGCAACACTGCGTTGTCATCATCAATGTAAAAGAAACAACAGTTCGTGCACGTGATACTAGTAACTGCAGAAATGCAGCATATTGTAACATTTAACACCCACTAGTGCACATAATAAATGATTTAAAAGACTGACCTGTTGCGTCCTGTCTGAAGGATTCACCATCACCGCCTGCCGAAAACTGTTATCCACGTAAGACGCCATGGTTTTCAAAACAATCGCGCGCAACAATTAAGTCAAATATTCCAACGCGAAGTGGTTTTTAAACAGTACAATAATGTTTTTATATAGCAGCAGCTGCAGATGAGAGCCTGTCCCCAGGCCACAGCCTAAGCCAGGATCTTTCTTACTGTCCCTCGTCCCAATCCAACAAGACCAGACAGTCTGTTTTTCCTATTCCAGCCGCTGGAGCTTCGGCTGTGAGTTGACAGGAGATTTTCGTGTTAATGAAAGGTTTTCGCAGGTTAGCGGTAACGTTACGTCTATGGTTTACGCAGACGAGTGCATTTTCACCATTCCGTTTGTCCCCTGTTCGCTATTCCATCTTCTTCAGTTTTCCATCTTAAAACAACGTGCAATCCATGCTGTAACGTCTGCAAGAGTTTTAAATCTGCCCAGATGAAGACAAGGAAAAAAACAGTGGAAACGAACTGGTAACGTTATAGTTCCACGAGTGATTTATTGCGGCCCTTCCCTAGTTAGGCACACTGTTCACATACATGTTGAAAGATGCCAACAGGGAAATTAACACTGCAAAACGTCACAAAAACAAAGTGGAAGCAAAACACAATAGAACAAAATAACAGCCAGCGATAGAGCGGTCATCTCTCTTCGCAACCGTCTTCACTCTACTGAGCGTGCGTGCGCGCTCACATTAACAGCACGCATACAATAACGTACGCAATAGACGTAGCTATCTTAAAGGCATATTAACATGTCACCAACACTTCTCAACTTTAGGTGGCCGTTACAGATCCCCCCCAGGAAGGTAAAGGCTGCCCTCAGCCGTGCACAACTGAGTACAGCATCACTTTAAACAACCTCATACATGAAAAGTTGTCAAAACAACAGAACCATACAGGGGCATGTATTATTAAGGTACACACTGTCATACATGACAGAACATATGGACCAAAATACATTGTCTACAGCGGCATATTTCAAACAAACGAAAACAGCATATAACCAACTAGAGACATAATAAAGAACATTCTTCTCTGTTTTTTTTTCACCATTGGAACAACAACATTTCAACAGACTAGTTATTAATGCTAATTCTCAATTTTCCTCTTTTTCATTTTGTTATTGACAGTGCTAGATCTTCTCCCTTTACAGTGTCAAACCAATCATATGGACATACATTCACACAATTTAAACCCTATTTAAGGTCCAGTCTGTCTGTGTGGTACACATTCGTCCACCTATTACTCGACCAGTCTGAGGTGATTCTCGGTGCACGTCGAGGTCTCAAGTCATAGTGGTTTCTGTCAAGATCATCATCATTAACAGTCAAGTCATTGTTCTGAGACCCAACGTCAACCTGCAGGTCAGGCAACCAATCAACACTGTCCCCAGTTCCTGATAAATCATGACCACTGTATGTCACTGGGCGATCACAGTCATCGTTAGCTTCAAAGTCTGTTAGGTCCCCAGCTGTTTCCTCCAGCACTTCGTCAACCAAAAAACTGTCAGCAGGCTCAGTCTCTGATTCAACAATTGGATCCCAGGTACGAAAAGGAAGCAGATTTACGACATGAAAAACACCTGCGTCTGCCCCTGTACTCACGTCTATTAGTCTGTAGTTCACTTCTGACAGTTTTTGTGCAATTCGGTAAGGGCCCGCATATAGAGGTGCTAGCTTAGCCGTGAAGTTGGCAAGGGCATCAGAACGGGGATGAGTCTTCACTCTTACCAACTCATTCACTGAGTAAGACACAGAACGACGTCTCTGATCGTAGTACTTCTTTCTCTTGTCATGGCTTTCATTCAAAGTGGACTTAGCATGATCATGTGCTTCTCTGATCGAGGACTCCAAGCTTTCTGGGTATGGAATACCCGGCTCATCTCCACCATCACTGTTCGGCTGAGTGATAAGGTCAAGAGGAGTATTCAATTCTCGTCCATACAGTAACATGGATGGGCTTTGGCCAGTGCTTTCGTGTGGTGCAGTCCTCAAAGCAAAACAAATTTGGGGCAGGTAACGATCCCAAGCTGTGTGCTTGTTACCAACATAAGCACGGATGGCAGTTTTCAATGTCCGATTCACCCTCTCCGTTGCATTTGTCTGGGGGTGATACGCAGTTGTAAGTCTGTGTTCCGACCCCAGGGTGGTGAGAACATGCCTGAAGAGTTCACTTACAAACGGTGATCCTCTGTCCGAGATCAGGTAATTAGGCACCCCATGTCGTGCAAACACCTCGCTAAGCAACTTGCTGGCAGCCACCTGGGCAGTCGCTTCTCTTACTGCACTAACCTCCACCCACTTCGAAAAATAGTCCACAAAAACCAGTATGTATGCATTACCGCAGGGTGTGCGTGGTAAAGGGCCCACAAAGTCCACTCCAGTATACTCCCAAGGTCTTTGAGGGCGGATGGGAACCATAAACCCAGCAGGTTTCCTCTGGCTTGGTTTTGTGAACTGGCAGACAGTACAGGAGGCGACATACTTCTTAGCGTCAGATGACATTTTCGGCCAGTAAAATCGAAGTTTCAGCCTTGCTATCGTCTTTGTCATACCAAGGTGGCCAGCCATCGGGTGATCGTGATAATATTCCATCAAACTCCTTTTCATAGCCGTAGGTGTGTACAGTTTGAGGCGCTTCATCGGATGGAGATTACAAGCCACTTTGTCATCCACGAAGTACAGGAGTCCATCCTGGATCTCATACTGAGACAACTCTTCAGTGGCCCTCTCATCCTGTCCCTCCAACATCCGCAGAAGCTTTCCAGTCTCTGGGTCATTGAGCTGTAGCTGCCTAATGTGCTCTCGATCCGAAAAAATAACAGGGGGTAAAGCACGCAGGTCAAGGCCCCCAATTATGGCATAGTCAGGGAGAAGTCCAAAGGGTACACTGCCGGAAGTAGCAGGGTTTCGAGAAAGTGCATCAGGCACTCTGTTGCTTGTCCCTGGCTTATGGACAATGTCAAAGTCGAAGTCCTGCAATCTGAGAGACCACCTAGCCAGCCGGCCTGAGAGGTTTGGGCGCGACATAAGCCATCTTAAACTGCTGTGATCAGAGAAGATAGTCACGTGTAGACCCTCAATATAAGGCCTGAAGTGTTCAAGGGCCCAGATGACTGCCAAGCACTCTTTTTCTGGAGTAGAATAGGGTTTTTCAGACTTATGCAGGGCACGACTAGCATAGGCCACCACAACATCCCTGCCATTGCTGTCCTTTTGCATAAGTGCAGCGCCAAGTCCACTATCGCACGCATCCGCATGGATAGAGAAAGGAAGAGAGAAGTCTGGAAATGTCAAAACAGGCGCGGAGGCCAGCTTTTCTTTGAGAAAATTCATGGCTGTCTGACATTCATCTGACCATACAAAAGGAACATCCGTCCTGGTCAACGCAAAGAGTGGCTCAGCATGGCGGGCATAATCGTAGATGAAACGCCTATAATAGCTGGTCATTCCCAGAAACTGTCTGACTTGTTTCACATTAGCTGGGGTATGGAAGTCCACTACTGCCTTCACTTTTTCCTCATTTGGCAGTATACCATTTGTGGTAATCTTATAACCCAGAAAGGTGAGTTCGCTCCTGCAGAACTGGCACTTTGCAAGCTTAATAGACAGTCCTGCAGATTCCAGCCTGGTAAGAACATCTCTCAGGTCCACAAGGTGCTGCTCGAAAGTAGGCGACGCCACCACAATATCGTCTAAGTATACGGCACATGACTTATAGATGAGACCCGCAAGGACTGTGTTCATAAGTCTCTGGAATGTGGCGGGCGCATTGCACAGTCCAAAAGGTAAGACCCGAAACTGAAATAACCCACAGTGGGAAATGAAAGCAGTCTTTGGTTTGGAGTCCTCCGCCACCGCCACCTGCCAGTAGCCTCTGGCCAAATCAATAGTGGAAATAAAAGTCCCTCTAGCCAGAAAGTCAAGAGATTCATCAATCCTCGGGAGGGGATACGAGTCTTTGACAGTGAGCTTATTCAGTGCACGATAGTCGACACAGAACCTTGGCTCTCCTGAATGTTTTGGGACAATTACTACTGGGGCAGCCCAGGGCCCTGAGGCAGGTTCAATAATTCCATCCTTCAACATGTCCTTGATTTGAGATTCAATGAGTTCCTTTTTAGCAGGAGAAGTGCGGTACGGGGCAAGGTGAACCGGTTTTGCATCACCCGTAACAATTTCGTGCTCCACTAGAGAGGTGCGTCCTAATCGTCCATCAAACAACCCACTGAAGGTTTTTAACATTTCAGTCAATTTGTTTTTCTGCTCATTTGTTAGGGAGGATTCTTCAACCTTCTCAGACAGGGCAGAAGAATCAACATCCAGGCAGGAGAGATCAGGACTAGGTATAGTTAAGTCAGCACCCTCTAATTCCTCAAGGGGCACCGGCTCATCGCCGAGCACTACTGTCCTGGATGGAACATGAATCGAAACTGAAGATCTCAACATAAAATCCATTCCCAAGATAACGGGAGAAGAAAGATTATGGACGACAGCAAAGCGGTGATAGAAACGCTGGCCCATGAAACCCAAAGACAACCAAATGGCACCCAGTGGGCAACAGGATGCTCCATCCGCAAGCTGTACTGGAGGTGCAGACCATGGTTTCAATCGTACGTCCCCCCAGGAATAGTCTGGACAATTGCTGATCGCACCGCAGAGAGAGAAGCACCAGTGTCAAGAGTTGCATCAAAAACTTGTCCATAAAGATTAACCTTCACTCTGAACGGGGTATTCCAATGGGATGTGGACACAGTATCCTCCACGTGACACAGCTCAGGTTGATCACTCATGGAATCATCAGGTAAGCGAGGCACAACTATCTTCTGGAGGGAGGATTGCCCCGTCTGAACGTCCTCCCTCCCCTGAAGTTTCCCCTCTGGGCAAAGTCTGAGACGACATTTCCTTCACCAGTGGCTTGGTCAGAGCCACGCATCCGTTCCACTTCTGACACTATATTCACTGTATCTCTTGGGAGTTCAGGGGGCTCCATTGGAGACAAACGTGGCTTTCCTCCTGGACTACAATTTGGGCATGTACGAGTGGTGAATCCTGGCAAAGAGCACTTAAAACAGTGAACATCCCTTGAGGGCGTACTGCTAGCTTGTCTCAGAGGAGGACACCCAACACTTGGGCCAAGGACTGCATGAAGCTCATGAGCCCGCAAAAGAAGGTCCATTACTGATGGTATGGGTGTGCCATAAAGAGCGACTCTATATTTCTCAAGCACATGTTTCCGTATCAAGTCTATTTGCTCCAGTTGAGGCGGAGGGGACTTTAGCTTACGAAACTCACCCAACATGTGAGCGACAAAAGTCGGCAGTGGCTCATTAGGCATCTGCATACGGTCCAAAATGCCCCTCAGGATACGTTCTTGATTGTCCGAAGGCAGAAAGACTGTCCTAAAGAACTCACAGAACTGATTCCAAGTGGTTAAATGTGTGCTAAGTGCTGCAAACCATTTTCTTGGCTCTTTTGACAGAAAACGTGGGAGCTCAAGGAGAATTTGGGCATCCGTGAGATCCAAAGAGGTCCTGTATACATTAAGTGACTGAAGCCATTCCTCAGGATTCAGGGAACCATCTGCAGCGAACATTGGTGGCTCAAGACGTGATTGGTGAAGCATAGTAGTAAGTAAATTTGTTGTTGCACTCATATCCACAGTGAGTGGCTGAACAAATGCAGGTACATTACTATAAGGTACATTGACTGGCACTGACCTTGGGGCTGTCGACTTAGACTGCGCCAAACTGTAAGGCGTTGAGCTGGCTTGGGGAGCTGATTGTGGGGTAACAGGTACGGTACACTCTTGATGTGCCAAGCGGTCCATCATGTCTTTTTGTAGGTCGATGGAGTCGCGAAGGCACCGCTGCAGCACTGCCACTTCTGCTTGTAACAGCTTGAATCGAGACCGCAAATCCCCAACATTATCCTGTGACGGCCCCTGTTGTAGAAAACAGTCTGCATCTGTAGGCCAGTCAGTTAGGTCAGACGGAAAGTCAGGGTGAGTAGCCATTATGTGTGAAAACACAACTCAATCAATTAATGTAAATAATAAATTGCAATATAGTAAATTTACACAAATATATGAATCTTGATTTTCACCCTTAACTGCAACCCAAAAATATGTTTACCAACAGTGTAACAGCAATGTGACCAACATATTTTTTTTTTTTTTTTAAACCAGCAAAACTGATTGGCACAATAGTCCCAACAAAAATCAACCAAGTGTCCTTGTTGCCAATAGCGATATATTCACGTGCTGGCTTTAAGTGAGCAGACACGCACACAAAAACTAGAAAAAAGAAAAAAACTTGTGTCCCAGACGTGTTTTCTTACACACAATATTCACTTTTCACCGTTCCTCGATGGCATTCGTGCATAAATGTCCGATCAAAAGATACGATTGTCTATTCTTTTTTCCTTTTTTTTTTCTCGATGCAGTACAATATTCAGTTCAATCCAGTTCAATTAATGATCCACAAGGAAAACGTCGAAAAAACATCTCCAAACGTTTATATACTAAAAAAAAATAGTGTCGAAAATAGTATCAGCAATCAGTCGAAACTCACAAAAACACACCAACAGCACCTGATAATCAGTCGCGCACCGACCGCGTGGTGTCCGTAGATAGCAAGCTAGTCAGCAAGGTCGCAGCAATGGGAAACCTCCAGCAACGAAATCCTCATCCAAAAAAAAAGAAAAAAAATTGGAACATCCATGTAGACAAAGAACAAAAGATGACCGGTATGAATCCAGTTGTTCGGGCGCCAATTTGTAACGTCTGCAAGAGTTTTAAATCTGCCCAGATGAAGACAAGGAAAAAACAGTGGAAACGAACTGGTAACGTTATAGTTCCACGAGTGATTTATTGCGGCCCTTCCCTAGTTAGGCACACTGTTCACATACATGTTGAAAGATGCCAACAGGGAAATTAACACTGCAAAACGTCACAAAAACAAAGTGGAAGCAAAACACAATAGAACAAAATAACAGCCAGCGATAGAGCGGTCATCTCTCTTCGCAACCGTCTTCACTCTACTGAGCGTGCGTGCGCGCTCACATTAACAGCACGCATACAATAACGTACGCAATAGACGTAGCTATCTTAAAGGCATATTAACATGTCACCAACACTTCTCAACTTTAGGTGGCCGTTACAATGCGTTTGGTGATTGTCCATTTTAAGCCACTTGCAAAGCAGCGGAGAGTCAAAGGCAGCATTTATAAATAGTGTTTTAGTGTCTAAACGCAACGGAGGGTCTGCCGTCTGGGCTCGCTGTTGTAAGCCACCACCATGGTGACCGAACGCCTCAAGAGGGTTCATGGGCGAGTCCATTCAGCACAATAATGCGCCCAAAGGACAATTCCAATGCGCACAACACAGTGCTCTGTCGCCACCCACTGACTGACGGCAGAATTACACGCATTTAATTGTACGCCACACATTTTCAGACAAGTATGGGGAAAGCCAACGATAATCCAAAACGTAATTTCGCTTGAGTTAATTCATTACTATTGTGAAAAGTTCGATTTTATAACGTGAATCTGTTTCTAATATAAAAATATACGACTGTGTATGTTTATAATATACGACACACTTTCATGTTTACATGTGATTATGATTGAGTAATCTTCATAGAACTGATAATTTTAGATGCACCACATATCATCAAAAAAAAGTTTTTGAATTTAATATTTTTTCATGTCTTTACATTATTTAGAGCATAAGAAAGAAATGGAAGACACATTTTGGGAAAAAAGAAAAAAAAAAAGAAAAGAAAAGATGAAGACACCAAGACTATTAGCAAAACCAAAAGGGATTTTTTTATTTACCAATAAATGTTTAGGTTTCACGATTTTTTTTTACCAAACTTTTTATATATGTTATTTTCTTAATTGTGTTATGAAATATCTAAAACAATTCATTTATAAGCCATTTTAATGAACAATGCCATTTATGCAATGTATGGCCATAAATAGGTAGCCCCGTTTAATTTGCATATTTATGTGTTCTTGGGACAACATGTAATAAAAAAGAAAACATTTTCCTAATAATAACTAATATTTCATTGGAATATTGCTAAATGTCTTTCCCCATTCAATTGTTGTCTCCCAAAATGCCTAAAACATGGTATCCTCTACAGTGGATATTATGAAATCAATGCCCTGTTTTGTAACAGATAAAGCCATATTTTGATTAAAACCCCCATATTTACCTGAGATGTTAATGTATAACAAATTTGATCCCAAAATTAATGTCAGTAATTTTTAAAGACCAAGCAGAAGTTGCTGTCATTGCCCCAAATGTGCTCTTTACGGGACACTCAGACCTAAAAACATGTAGGCCTATGTGACAAAAAGTCACTAAAATATAATGTCCACTACAGTGAACAAACGTCTATGGATGGGTCCCATAGGCCTATAACTGTGCTATGGCAGGTTTAACACAGATGGGCACCTTGGAATTCAACACCTCTGATCATGTGACTATTCCAGCCATGTAATATGATATCAAGACATTCTGCACTGTTGACAACTCATATAAATAGCATAATAACAATAAACCAAAAATTTCTTTAACACATCAGATCATCAGATGTCACCAGTGGGATTGATGCTGGTTAGTTGCGGGTTTAGATGGAACAATTGAACAGCCAGTGGGCCTACTGATGAAAAATAGTGCCTTCCTGATTCAGAAATCATTTCAGTATAGGCTAAACAAACCTCATAATGAGATTTTGTCAAGACACCCCCATGATGCTGGAAATCAGATATCTTACACTAAAGTAAAGCTTTATTATTATATCAACAAAAGCAAACCGGTTTAAAGAAAGTGTTTTGAATATCAAAGATGTAGCATGAGAAACAGTTTTCCAAAGGTGCATTGCACAACATTTCATGTTAAAAATACCTGTTTTTCTAAAAACTATTTATGCTCTTTCCAGACAGTTTTTAGCCTAATATCGATTTCAAATGTATAGGCTATTGTTAGTTTCAAGCATTGTTTGTTTATTTGTCTGTAGGCTCTATGTTCATTAATCAATTTAGCCTATTCATTTATTTTTGTTTGCCAATATTTAGGCCTATTTTATTATCAATTTGTTTATTGTTTATGTCAATAGTGTAGGCCAAGTTACTGTGTACACAATCAGTGTGAGCTGGGCTTAGTTTAGTGTTGGGTGCTTTTTAATCAATAATTCATAAGTTTAACGCATCACGACTAAACACAGGTTCCGTGGAAACCAAACTCTCCGTGTCAACAGCGCGCGAGTGAGTGAGTGAGTGAGTGAATGAGTGAGTGACCTCCTGCTGCCCAGGGCTTAGTTTACAGTCACTCAGATGCGCTTACTGCATGCTATTCCAAAGATCTGGCAGTAGCTTTAAGACAAAGAGTAAACAAAGTAAGGAGGATGAAGAGGGTACAACAGGACACTACACCTTCTCATGCAGGGTCTGGACAGAGAATACTGTTTACAGGTAAATGAATCTATTTTAGTATGACGCTTTATTTAATCATTAATAAGTTCAAGAGTTTGAATTAAGTGTTTCTTTTGTTGTCATCAAGGACCAGACGGCATTGGAGATTTCCGTCCCAAATTGGACTATTTCCCCCGCAGCATTGGAATTGGCCCATTATCTCCAGATGCCACGAGTGACCTCAACTACCTCTTCCGGCCTGCAGCCACCGCGACCCCGCCGTTACCGAAACACCAATACACCGGAGAAGTTGGCTGGGGTCTACATTACAGCACTGCACTCAACAGGCGGACTACTGTCATCAACCACACACTATATCAGGTCATTATATTATACTATTAGCCTATTATATTATATTATATTGTAGTATATTTGAATTTCTTTTAACCAATGTGTGTTCATTAAATTACATATTATTCCGTACATGGGAAACATAGAAATTGACTTTCAAAAAACCTGAGAAACATTGGCATAAAAAGTAAGACAACTAGACCCATTTTCCCATATTATATTTATAAACTTATAAAAAATAAAAATAAATAATACAGTCTCATCCCAAGAAGTCATATAACTGACGTCTTGGGACGTCTTTTTAGTTTTTACCATACTTCAACATCTGCCTTTTTTTAAACTTGGGTTACATGACGATCCCGGGCCGTCATTCAACTGACGCTTTACCTTTAACGTCGGTAAGGTGGCGGGGTAGGTTTAGGGGTAGGTTTAGGTCTGGGGTATAGGATCCGATAACGTCATGTAGCCGACGTTTAAGGGTACCCTAAAAGGCGGATGTTGACGTATAAATCCTACCCTAAAAAGGCGGATCAAAAGACGTCCCAAGACGTCAGATATATGACGTCCCAAGACGTCAGATATATGACGTCTTGGGATGAGACTGTGCTGAAATAAACACTAGGCCTATTCCTTTCAAAAGTTTGGGGTCAGTAAAATTTTGATGTTGTTATTGTTTAAGTAATTATTAAATAATTAAATTAAAGTAAAGTATTAACACTTAAGTTGTTAAAGAAAAGTTATTTTAAACTTTCAAAGAATCCTGATTTTTTTTTTTTATCACGGTTTCCAGATAAATAGTAAGCAGCATAACTGTTTTCAGCATTGATAATAATGTTTCACATCAACATATTAGAATGATTTCTGAAGGATCACGTGACACTGAAGAATGGATTCAGCTTTGCATCACAGGAATAAATTACATTTTAAAATGTATTACATTAAAAAAAAACACGTTTTTAAAATTGTCATAATATTTCACGACATTGCGGTTTTTATACTTTTGTTATCAGATAAACGGTGAGCATAAGTGACTTCTTTCAAAAACACCAAAAAAATCGTAGGCCTACTCACCCCAAACATTTGAAGTGTAAATAATTATAGTGAATTACTATAGTTGCCGTTAACTAACCTGCCCGTTCTCATCCTTTAACGTCATATAGAACGCTATATGCAAAAACGGCGCTATACTACGCACATGGCACCCTTTATCGTTAATGTAACACGCGAACCCAAGACGTTATAAATCCTTTAGCGTGAAAATGACACGCACACCCTACCCCACACCTAAACTTAACCCTCACAGCACGTGTTATGGCGCTTTTCCACTGCATAGTACGGTACGGTTCGGCCCAGTACGCTTCGACTCGGCGCGGAACAGTTCGGATCGCTTTGCGTTTCCACTGCAGTAGTACCCCTTCAAAGTGTGTAGGACTGATCGTTATTTGCGCGCGCCTCTACTGCCATAACATCATCTTAAAAGCGCCACATTTTCAAACCCACAACACAGGAACAATGGAGACTATCGAGGGGATTGCTCTGGACGGTGATGGGTTTCACTGGCAGGAAATGGGTAGGGTGGATGAGAGGAAGCTTTTCTCCTCTGGTAATCAATAATTTAATGCTTGCACACAGGCACACTCAGCCCTGGTTTCGGGACAAGCAAACGACCTGCAGGAGGCTTGTTTGGAACCACGGCGCACATGATACTTACAGCAAGGATGACAACCAACAGTTCTCATCTAATGAAGTAAGATATATGAGATAATGATACACACTCTGCAAACCCACTGCTGGGTTGCCCATTGTTATATTAAGAATAAACTGCAATTTAGTGTCTGAATCTAATCATTCTCTTATTGTTCTATTGTTCAGGTCAGAGGTCTGCAGTAAAGGCAGTCAGTGCATACGGAGAAAGCACAACCAGATGCATGACTTTTTCTCTAGAATTTGACACAAGTCGAATAATTCTTGAAAGTGGTCATTGAATCATTTATTTAGTCAACTCTTTTGTAAAACTACATTAAATGCATCTTTTTTTGCTGTACTATTCATGTTTTGGTTCATACCTGATATGAAATGGTAAAGTAGCCTGCAATCCTGTTTTCACTAAGTAGAGATCATATTTTTCTTTTTCATACAGTCATAATGTAGGTCAGATATCAGATATGGAGACATGTATTCTGTGATTGCTATTTTATATTGCATTAGCCTATATTGCAAAGGCTTTTATATGTAAAATTAGTATTGTCTGTGGATACACGCTTAGATTGTTAGAATGTTCTTAGAACTGTTCTTAGTTTTTAGAACTGTTTACTGAAAGGTTTAAATGGGTAACCACCATAAATAGTTATTCTATGGCATCACTGCAATAAATGCCCTTTCGAAACAAATGAACTTTCATACTTTATCATATTATAAAGGTAATTTTAACAAGCTATTTATAAAAAATATATGTGGGGTATTTTGAGCTAAAACATCACATAGCCACCCTGGGGACATCAGAGATTTACACTTACCTAAAGGATTATTAGGAAACAACACCTGTTCAATTTCTCATTAATGCAATTATCTAATCAACTAATCACATGGCAGTTGCTTCAATGTATTTAGGGGTGAGATCCTGGTCAAGACAATCTCCTGAACTCCAAACTGAATGTCAGAATGGGAAAGAAAGGTTTTGAATGTGGCATGGTTGTTGGTGCTAGATGGTCTGGTCTGAGTATGTCACAATCTGCTCAGTTACTGGGATTTTCATGCACAACCATTTCTAGGGTTTACAAAGAATGATGTGAAAAGGGAAAAACATCCAGTATGCGGGAGTCAAAATGCCTTGTTGATGCTAGAGGTCAGAGGGGAATGGGCCGACTAATTCAAGCTGATAGAAGAGCAACTTTGACTGAAATAACCACTCTTTACTTTACTCTTTACTACACTATTTGCTATCCTATCAATATGGGCCAATATTTCTAAAGACTGCTTTCAGCACATTGTTGAATCAATGTCACGTGGAATTAAGGCAGTTCTGAAGGTGTGTGTGGGGGGGGGGGGGGGGGGTCAAACACAGTATTAGTATGGTGTATCTTGTGAAAAGGGCATTATACTAACCAAGAACTTTCTAGTAATCATCTCTTGATTGATTTCAAAGCAAAATATTACATTTGTTGGAAAGGAGGAGGTCTATGTTTTTTTTTGTTTCATGTGTCAAGAATCATGAACGTATACCGACAGGAGGGTCATTCCAACAAAGCATTACAGCGCCTGTGCATATAGACTCCACAGCAGCAGAGGGCGCTACACGCTCACTTATGCTTCAGTTACAAACTCAACGGTGCTGCCTTCCTTTAGTTTTCACAGAATATTCCAGTTACCCCGTCCAGTCAGAGTTGGCGACAATTGCCTATCAAAATCCAAGAAAATGTCAAACCCAACTCCTGAAACCAAGCCTGGAAACGCAGACAACCCTCTGGTATTCTTTGACGTAGATATCGATGGTGAAAGAGGTCAGAATCTTTTGTTTTTCTTTAGAAAGAAGCTGAATGACTCCATCATGCCTCTGTCTGCTGCCACATGCCTCTTAGAAGGAAGACAAGGAATTAAGAAATAAATGCACTCAACTCAACTAGGGACACTACTGTTTAGAAAAGCAACATGCATTTCCCCGTTTTGCCATTGAGTGTTTTCTGTATTATAATGTTATAACCATAGGTTATAATAACGTTAGACGAGTCATTGCTGTTGTGCAGTACATTTTTTGTCCTCTAACGTTACTTCATATAAGTTATCGTAATATATGGGATACAATATTAAAGTCGCACTTTTAAAGATTGTAATTATGTATTTTAGAATATAATAGTGTACATATATAGGCAAGGCAAGTTTATTTATATAGCACATTTCATACACAATGGCAATTCAAAGTGCTTTACATAGAAGAAATTAAAATAATCCAAAAAAGAAATCAGAATAATTAAAACAGTTTAGAATAAAAAATAAGAAATAAGTTTTAATATGTAAAGATATTTTCCATCTATCTCAAACCAAAATGTTTGCTAAATAACTGTTTTTTATCAGTAGCAAAACAAATAACAAAATAATAAAAATAAAATACAAACTAAAAAATGCATTAAATAAGAAGAAAAGATGACAGTACTTCTCATTTCTTATCTTCAGTTATAGTGAGTAACTCTTTTGGAAGTCAAACTCTAGATTTTGAGTTTAGTGATATCCGCAAAGCAAAATCAATATGGTCAGATAAAATCATTAAAAACTAATAATAGCGGTCATAATAAGCAGCCACATATCACCTGATGACTAAATATCTGATAGTAATTAATTCTGATGTTTTTATTTCTCTTTGCAGTTGGCCGTATTATGTTTGAGGTCTTTGCTGATGTGGTTCCTAAAACTGCAGAGAATTTCCGTGCTCTTTGTACCGGTGAGAAAGGGATTGGTAAAAGCACCGGAAAACCACTGCACTTCAAGGGCTGTCCATTCCACCGCAGTGAGTGTCCTGACCTCCCGTTTCCATGGAGATGGAAAGCTTTTTATTTATTTATTTTTTTGCCAGCTATTAAATATTTCATTGCTCATGTCATGCTAGCACAATAGTCTTATTAGTCACATTAAGTATGATCATTTAAAAGGATAACCTGAAAATTCACCCTCTATAAAACAATGAATCAACTTTGTATCTCTTCTTGTACCCTTCAGTCATCAAAAAATTTATGGTCCAGGGTGGAGATTTTTCTAATATGAATGGAACTGGAGGAGAGAGCATCTACGGGGACAAGTTTGAGGATGAAAACTTTCACTACAAGGTACCACAGAGCTGCTTTGTAACATCAGCTTCATTTATATAGTTTTTTTTACAATACAGATCGCTTCAAAGCAGCTTTACACTGATAATAGGAAATTAATGTTTGTTTTGGCTGTACAGCAGCTCTGGAAGGAAGTCATTGTCTAGCTTAAGTACGTTTTTAATAGATTCAATTCCATTCCAGTTATTAAATTAGAAATTTCAATTGAAAACAGAAAACTTAATGTGTTCTGGCCGTTCCATTTACACAACAAAAGCGTTTGGTGCTTTGATTCGATACATATCACGATATTGAACTCCCGATACGATATTATTGCGATACTCCAAGACATATGATAAAAGGTTAACAAAAAATGTACTGTTGATTAAAAATGCTAACTTTGATATTACATTGTGGGTTTAAATGAATAGGCTTGGATTCGGTGCTTGTAACCCAAGGACAATGGTGACACCAAAAATACAAATATTCATGATTCTGAAGCTGAAAATACAGAATTATTTAGACAAATATTCTTGCACTTTTTCTGACTAGATACATTTAAAATAATGTTGGGCACTTTTTACATTATCAGATGGCATTATCAGGACCCACAAATATTCCCCCATTGCATTAATATACATTATAATCAACATTATATATATGTAGTACTGACAAAACTTTTGTGAGAATATTTTCACCCCTATAAAGTACAGTCTCCGCTCCCCCAGCCCTGCTCACTCGCTCTGTTTGCTTTCATTAGTGTATTCCTAAGCACTGGGAGCGCCCTCTGCTGTCCATAAGGTGCCTCTGCGCACCAGCCATTTCAAACCCAGCCTCCAGTATTTGGACCACACCTCCTTATTTGCATACATTCCTCAAATACACGCCCAATCCTAAATACCAAATTCTAAATCCTAAATGGCTAAATGACAAAATGCTCTATCCTAAATACCAAATGCCCAATCCTAAATACCAAATTCATTTTCGAATTAGACTTTTAGTTTTCGTTTAAGACTTTTAGATTTCAATCCCTCCATATGCGCGTTTGTGTGCGGACACGTAGTCATTCTTTAGAAAGTGACTTTGCCAATTACTTGTCTGGGATGCATAATACAGCGTTTTTAGTCGTTTGCGTGTTTCATTTTGATAAAGTTTTCAACTGTTCAAAAGGAAAAACGTTTGTCGTTAAAAAAAAAAAAAGAGATAGTCAGGAGATAGTCTAGTTGACACGGTCTCTGCTGATACTTCAAGGCTGCGTTTTGTTCATGCCTAGGCGCAGGTCCTTCATCTGATTTGGATACGGCCCGGATCCGGCTGAGTACGGTAAACCTCCGGATAAACAGAGAGACTAATATTGGTATAGATGCCATTCCTCGTATGATATAAAGAGTAGGCTACATTAGAATGTTATGGGAAGTGTTCCCGGTTCCGGCTGACCTTTGCTTTAAAGAATAAAAAGTCTTATCATTTACTCACCCTCATGTTGTTCATATCCGGTAACACAGAAGTAGTTTAGCAGAATGTTCACGCTGGAAAACATGATATAGGATTCTGGTCATACCACGACCCATCTCTAATGAACGCCAAATCTTGTTCGATGCACATATTCAGTGACAGAATTTTTATTTTTAGTGAACCTTTCGCTTAATTAACCAAATCCATCAGTCTGCGTAGTTGCTCACAAATTGCTCTGAGATTAAATATACCAAACACAGCCCTTGATTCATCTCCCTGAGGCATCTGCTAATTTCCTGGTGTCTGCTTTGAGGAATAAATGAGACATACAGTAGATGCACCTTGTGTTTCTCTTGAATGAAGTGGTGCTTCATTAAATGGTTGTGACTCTCTCCCCCCAGCACGACAGAGAGGGTCTGCTCAGCATGGCCAACGCCGGCCCCAACACCAACGGCTCACAGTTCTTTATAACCACGGTTCCCACGCCGCATCTGGACGACAAACATGTCGTCTTTGGCCAGGTGCTGAAAGGAATGGGGGTGGTGAAGTTGCTGGAGGGGCTGGAAACAAAGGAAGACAATCCTGTGAAGGTGACCGTTAAATGCATGCAGACATTTTTCACTCTTTAAACGCATCATGACGTTGTGACATCTGCTACCATGCTTAGAAATTTAGCGTGAGCGAGATCTTAACTGGTCCTGAAGGACAGGTGTGTCTGAGTCTTTTACAGGCATTTAGTCACCTTTATCAAGATTTAATAGTCATGAAATTAAGTCTGTCACCTGTTCTGCACAGGTGAACTAGCTTGTGTGATAAATTAGCTTTTTGAAAGGAGTTGACATAGTTGCTGCGTCTCAATTCGCTTACTTATACTACGCCCTAAAAGTATGTACTCTTTTTGTGAAGAAAAAGTACATACTTTTGAGTGTGTAGCTAAAGAGTAGGCAAGCTTTGGGACATACTATCACGTCATCTTTAACGGACAGCTCTGTCGTGTGCTGAGTGCATCCTGTCTGCGTAAACTGTCCTGTCAAATATCTCGTCACAGTTAAAATCCACCATTTTATCTAATTTGATTTCCTACCGTTTCGGAGAGCACCTTCATCTGCCGGCTGTGGGTCTTTCATGTGGAGACTCTCCTCGTGTTTGCAATTTGAATATATTTAAAAAGCAATGGCTAAATGTATCTTTACTAAAGTTCACAATGCTGCTGCAGATGCAATATAATGTGGACAACATTGAATAAATTCTTTTTCGTCAGGTTAGATACTTAGTATAATTAATCACTCAAAGCTCTTTATCTAAACCTCTCTACACAACCATGGGACTTTTTTTTTTTTTTTTAACACTTTTTACTCGTGTTTGTAGTTCTAACCGAATCCTCTTTCAACGCACGATGGGTTGTGGGCAATATCAGCCATTAGAGTGTGCATCGATCTACACATCGGATTCTGACCGGATATAGTAGACCATCCGGGTCTCTTTGAAACACTCATTTCAACATACTACAATTTGGGACTTACTAATTCTATTTTCAAATACTATTTAGGATGGATAGTATGCGAATTGGGACGCAGCAAGTTTGTAACCTTTTATCTCTCCAAGAAGGAAACAGAAAATGCATTTTCCTTTTTCCAGTGAGCAAATGAATATGTATATTAAAACTGATTGTAAGTGTCTCTCTCTCTCAGCCCTGCGTCATTGCTGAATGTGGAGAACTTAAAGCGGGAGACGACTGGGGCATCGCACCTAACGACGGCTCAGGAGACGCATACCCAGACTTCCCTGAGGACTCTGACATAGACTTTAAAGATGTATATATAAACTATTTCTAAATATGCATATACAAGCTTATAACCTTTAAATGACAAGTAAATATTGCGTTTGTAGATATGGCTCTTTGCGATTTGCAACTCAAACTTATATTACACAATATTATAGTATGATAGCTGAAATTTCACTTGCTAAAAACAACTTAATCTGTTCTCTTTCTAGACAAACAAAGTCTTTTCTGTGGCAGAGGATGTGAAAAATATCGGGAATAATTTCTTCAAGGCTCAGAACTGGCAGTCAGCCATACTGAAATATTCAAAAGCTCTCAGGTGAACACTCGAGTCTGCCATTAAGCCCCATTATTTCATTACATCCAGCTTTATAGACTTGATTTCAATGTGTCAAACCTTTTAAAAATGCTGTAATAGCCCTGTTTTTCATGTCTCGATGACATGACCTGCTTGATAAGCAAGATCTCTCAAAGTGTGCAATGATCTACATGCTGCTCATAACATTTGTGAATGTGACATGTCTGTCACATGGACCAAAGTAACCTTTAGTGACACTGCTGATTTACAGTGCTGCATATTGTAAACCAGCAGCGTCACTGTGGTTACTTTGGTCCACAGGTATCTAGAGTTTTGTGGCAACATCTTAGACGACGACGACAGTGCCCAAAAGAAGCTGGAGCCCACGGCCCTGAGCTGCATTCTCAACACGGCCGCCTGCAAGCTCAAACTCAAACTCTGGCAAGAAGCGCTCGAGAGCTGTGATGAGGTAACATGGGATCTTCTGACATTTGAGCCACCTGGACTGTGTCCAGTAGCATTGCCAGGATCAGAGTATATAAGAAGCAAAAGACCTCAAGATTTTTTATAACAACACATCTCAGCCATTCACCGCTCTTGAAATAACCTTGTCATGGTCGCTGCCATTTTTAGATTACCAGATGCACTGTCTCTCTATTTAGGGGTCAGTTGAAATGGAAGTAAGTTGAATAATTTCTCAAAAGGGCCTGTAAGGGTGTGTTTCACATTTAGATCTTTAGGTCTGGACCAAAAAAGAAAATTATACAATGACATTCTGTTGTTTTAACACAGGATCTAAAGATACAGAATAAAAGGTAGAAGAATAAGGTCACAAGCTAATTGGACAGCTTTTAGGATGAATATTTTAAAGACAGAACATTTAAAACAAGGCCGTGTTATGGGTTAAATGCGCTTGTTGTATGTGTAAATGCATATAGCTGAGAATTATAAAACGCGTAAAAGAGTCACACAAAACATGTGCTGCAAGGAGACAACGGTTATGACACCTGTACTGAACTGTAGTGGGCGGTGCAGATCCTATGACCAGGTCACATCTTGTGACATTACATCCTGTTTTTGGTTCATTTAGATGTCTTTGGTCCATGTTGCGTTCCTTTTTTAGTCAGACCGACTAGAGTTTGTTTGGAAGCGGACCGAGTCCCACTGAAAAGGTTTAGATAGCTGCGTTTACAATTCAATTTACAATTCAGAGGGATCACACCCAGTGTTTGCTTTAATCGAAAGAAACTTGCCAAGTGTGAACACACCGTAAAACTATTTTCTACTGGTTTGTGCGGTGATTGTGATGTTTTATTTATTATAACATGGAAACATTTTTTTTTCTCAGGCTCTGGAGCTGAACCAGTCAAACACTAAAGCGTTGTTCAGAAGAGCTCAAGCCTGGCAGGGCCTTAAAGAATTCAACAAGGCCATGGTACAAACACTACACTGAGTGAAATACACATTTATCTCACTCTAAATCATTGGTTCTTAAAGTTTTTAGGGTGGCAAGTAAAAAAAAAAAAAAAAGCAGAACGCAAATCTTGGGAAATAGTTTCTCACAGTTCTAGTGCTCATTGTAAGTAAAGAGACTTGGTGCTTTTGGTCAATTAAATAGTTAATTCTTGGTTCTCAAACTATCAATAGATGAATAGTTTGAGAACCACTGGCCTAAACACATCTTAAAGAAAACAATGAAATTCTGGCATCACTTACTTACCCTCATGTCGTTCCAAACCATGTATGACTTTCCATGAAGAAATTATGAAGGATGTGGAGCTTTTCGGGCTTCAAAAAATGAACGAATTCATTATTAATTATCTTTGACAGTTAAATTTAGAACTAGTAAACAGGACTTGTTATTTAGGAAAGTCAATAGGAAAGATGATTTCAACTAGTTAGCAAGGAAACATTTCTCATTTTAATTTAGTTCAAATTGATGTACTAAAATGACTATTAAAAAAATTATAACTATGGACACACACAAAAAAAAAAAAAAAAAAAAAAACCCTTTCAAACTATTAGTAAAAACTATAATAGTAGCACAATGATACTAAAATAACATCCTGTTAGACAGAATCACTCCACCTACTCAACTCAGCAAGACCCGAGATGAAATGTCAGAATGTTTTAATAAGTACTTTGAACGAGTCTGTCTTTCAATATTAGAACATTTCTCTCATTTACATGACAATTTGTTCCTGGTTGTTGGCTTTCAGAGCACTTAGCGTCTGTCTTTTTAAACGCAGATTGATCTGAAGAAAGCACAGGAGATTGCACCAGATGACAAAGGTTAACCAGCTCTTTACAAATCTATTATTTGTTAAATTTAGTTGAAAAATATCTTTGATTATGACTTTTTTTTTTAACATTTTCCTTTCCCTGATTCAAGCAATTGGAAATGAAATGCTGAAAGTGAAGAAGCAAGTGAAAGAAGAGAAGGAGAAAGAAAAGAAGATTTACGCCAAAATGTTTGCTTAAAGAAAACTGCAGTGACCTCACTCCACACCGCCCTACCTGCATATGTTCACTTACATTGCACTTGTGTCTTAGTAAGTGTATAGCTGGGTAAAAAAGTCTCTAATTTAAGGTAAAAATTAAGGTTTGGAAAGAGTTTCATATGATCTGTACCGTGTGTGAGATGAGTTAAGGAACAAAAGTTTCAGTGCATTTTTAGCGACCAAGATTGCTGACCCGAAAGAGTGACTTTGCAAAAAGAAAAATTCTTGGGTTCGTTTGTCTTAACTACTGTTCATTAATTCTATCTAGCGCTGAATAAAACAGCAAAACATTTGTTCATTTGTGAAATTGGAATTAGCCATGTTAGTTGTGTGGATTAAAACAATTAATATGTTAAAAGATGTTTCATGTTTAAGATTGTGTTGTTTGTTCTAAAAAACAAACCAGCAAATTGTGACAATTAATTTATTTCTACCAGTTAGTTTTCCAACTTTGACAATATATACAAAACCGTCAGTTTACAGTTATCTTGTTGAACTAAAACCTCACTTTGGTTGTCAATCCAACACGATCCTTAGTCTTTTATGACACATTCCTTGGACAGATGTTATATGTAAAATTTTCAATTCATACAATTTGATCAAACCTGACATATGCTTAGCCACTTTACGTAATTACACTTCAAGCTCATATCACAGCACATTCTGAGGACATTCTGTCCCTTAGGCACATAAGGACGACTCAAGTCTTTAAAAGCACTGACTAAGAATCTGTGCAATGTTCCCCAATGATGATAATAAAAATATGTAATGTTGAAATCACATGCCGTTGTATGCTGGTCCCCCGCTGCCCTCAGGCACAACCCAGTTGATATTCTGGCTGGGGTCTTTTATATCGCAGGTCTTGCAGTGGACGCAGTTCTGTGCGTTAATCTGTAATCTCATGCCATCGCCCGTCTCAAGAGGAACATACTCGTACACACCTGTGGAACAGGAGGGATAAAATGTGGCAGCTTGTTCACCAGATGTTTCCATCAACTTGTGGAGCATGTTGATATTGTGTGCAACCAAAAGTCTAACAAGGAGGTTACCATTTATTTTCCATTGGTAAGTGTTGCAGAAACAGTTACATACCAGCCGGACAGAACCTTTGCTCGGGACCGTCGTAAATCGCAAGGTTTTGGGCCACAGGAATACTGTCGTTTTTGAGCGTCAGATGGGCTGGCTGGTCATGCTCATGATTTGTGCCACTCAAGGCTACAGATGACAACAGATCAAAGCTGATCTTCCCATCAGGCTTTGGGTACTCAATGGGGGTGCAGTTTTTAGCCGGCTTTAGCTGATCACAGTCCAGACCTACAAGACAAGCATTTGTTTGCCATTAGAAATAAAATGCACATTTCCCCATTTCCTGTGTTCAATAAATATAAACAATCATTTAAATTAATGCAAATAAATTATATCCATAAATCCATTCAACGATGATCAAAATCATAATTAAACTTTTCAAAATGTAATTTTATTTACCATAACCTTTGTGTTCAATGATCTTATAGTGCAGTCAGAATACTGAATTTGCATCTATTTGCAATGTTGCAATGATCTGAAGGAAAAGCTTTTGTGTTTTAAACAAGCAACCAGTTTACAACCAGCTTCTCAGTTCATACCGTTATGCTTCAGAGTCCATGGTTCTTTTCCTCTAAAAATCCAGTAGAAGATTCCGGTGTACACCATCCCTCCGTAGAGTCCAAAGTAATTATGGAAAGATGGTCTGATGTTCCTCACAGAATACAACTCCTTCCAGATCCAGGACTTTTTAAAAGCTTCCTCATATTCATGAATATAGAGACCTAGCAGAGAAAAATGCACTCAAAGAAAAAGAAAAAAAAAATACTCTCCGACACCTTTAATATTCTGAGTGACACCTCAGCTAATTTGCAAAGATGCCTGGTTCGGCTACCTGCTGTTTCCGATTGCAGATTCTCATCTGTGATTTTCCTGAAGGCTGTCTCGGCTGCCAACATGCCACTCTTCATGGCCGTGTGTGTGCCTTTGATCTTGGGCACGTTCATGAAGCCCGGACTGCACCCTATCAGCATGCCGCCTGGGAAGGTCAGTTTAGGAATCGACTGGAGGGGAGATCATGGATGTGATAAGTTAAATAAAAAAAGAATTTATATTGAGAATTTCAAGTTCCCGACATACCTGAAAACCTCCTTCATTGAGGGCTCTGGCTCCATATGCTATCCTGTTACCACCCTCCAGGGTAGACTTTATCAAGGGGTGATGTTTCCAACGCTGGAATTCCCTGAACGGGCTCAGGTAGGGATTACTGTAATCCAAACCTACCTGAGGAGACAAACAAACATTTGTAATTTGCCATAGCAGAATAACTGAACTGCCCCTTTCACAAAGCTCCGCACTCCTCGGTTACGGCTGCTTGCTAAGACGAGCTGGACAACAGGGCTTTGAGGATACAGCAATATTAACCTTCAAATGGTCTTCGTTTCCTGTTTACACTTCTGGGCTTCGGGGTCTATACGACACCAACATTTGATTGAGTAATTGTACAAAAAATATACATTTTTAATCATACGAATAATATATCTTTTTTTGTTTACTTCTCATATTTTCATTAATGCTGTGTTTTTGGAGATATAAAGTACTTTTGTATCCATATACCACACAATTCCTCAACTACACCATTAGCTTATGAAATGTTATTTTTTATGATACATTGCATTTATGCTCTAGCACTAGGCCTTCATTACATCTTCACTGTGTCAAAATTTTCAGATTTATGTCAGATTTTTTTTTTTGGACACATGAAGACAATATATTTAGTTTTTTCAGATTTCCCATTCATCTCAATGTGGGGTCATATTGACCCCAAAGACCAGAAGTGTAAACATTTTTTTTTTACATACCTTCAGAACAACCGAATCAAGCCCCGTTTTGTGTGTGTGTGTGTGTGTGTGTATAGATAGATAATGTACAAAAAGTCACAAAATCCTTTTTTTTTTTTTTTGTCAAGTAAAAGTCGATTGGGGTCGTATAGACCCCATGACCCGATTGAGGGCTACAAACAAGATGAGAATGCACAATTAAATATAAACCGACATACACACCACTGTTTCTGAAAGAAGTCTTATGCTCACTAGCTGAATTTATTTGGTAATACAAACAATAAAAATAGTAACATTTTATAACTATCTAAACATTGTAAAATATTTAAATTTCAATAAATTCAAATATTTTAATTTAATTTCCTTTTATTATCAAGCTTATGGAAAGTTTTGATTATTTGATTAACAAAGTTGAAAAGTAAAGCAGTTTAAAATTTAAACCTTGTGCAACATTATGAATATTTCTGCCAATGGTGAACAATTGAATGCATCCTTGATTAATACAATTATTAATTAAAAAAAAACAACAACTAACCACAGACTTCTGAACGGTAGTGTATCTTCAACACGGTATATCTCAAAACTGCTCAGTGCTACTAACAGATCAGCAAGCACAATGTACTTTTTGTAAATAATGTATATTTGAGAGCAATCATGAGATTGTACATCGTTCTGTCAATCAAACGCTGCACTGTATCTCCAGACAACTGTGACCAATCCGTCATCACTGCAGACCTCCTCAAGACTTCTGGAATTGAGACTAGTTTCTATGAATCACAAGCATTTCATGAAATGCCTCTATAAAAAGCGATTGAAAAAAAAAAGTCATTTTGATATGCTATATTATCAGCAGGATGAGGAAATGTCCTCATAACCAGGAACAATTTCAAAGTTTGAAGCTTTTTCACACTCTTTCGCATCATTTCAGCTCATGAAAGAACATCATGAATGTCAATAATAATCTCGACAGATCAAAGCAGTCTGACAAAGACATCAAACCAGAACATTTAGTTTTAAGATTAAGGCTTCAAAGAGGACTCTACCAAGTCCATTGAAATATTTCAATCAGGGTTTGACCCAGAATGTTCAGGAACAAGATGACTTACAACAAAGCCCAGGGCCACCAGCGGTTCTCCCTCATTGAGGTGGTACAGGAAGGAGCCTCCATATGTGTTCCTGTTCAGAGGCCAGCCAACCGTGTGCTCCGTCCGTCCTGGGTGCCACTTCTTCTCATCAATAACCCAAAGCTAGAAAAAGCAGTTGTTGTTTTTTAATTTTTTTATATTAAATAATAAAGTATATATTATTATATATAATTATTATTATATTAATGATATTAATATTATTCATTTTATTATTTGAATATGAACAATTTATATATAATAACATAATAGAGATGCACCAATACTAAGTTTATACGCCAATAGCAAGAGCTAATTACTCAGAACGACATCTGACGAGATATATATATATATATAGTTTGATTTCCTTAAGGAAAGAAAAAAAAACTACCAACTAATGCTGTAAACTACAAAGATAATCATCTCATTTGGTACATTACTATAATACTAGAGGTAAAAACTGCTATTTATTTTCAGATTTAATACTTACACTCAAATAAAAACTGAAATTTACATTTATTCATTTAGTTGACGCTTTTATCCAAAGCGTTTTACAATTTCTATATATGTCAGAGGTCGCACGCCTCTGGAGCAACTAGGGGTTAAGTGTCTTGCTCAGGGACACATTGGTGTCTCACAGTGGATTCGAACCAAGGTCTCTCACACCAAAGGCATGTGTCTTATCCACTGCGCCATCACCACCCCATAAAGTTTGAAATGTTGTATACAACTCAAAAAATGTATTCAATCATACATATAATTAACAGTAAATAAGCTCCTCTGTAATGTTTGTATAGCTAACCATTGGATGACATTGTTCACAAGCTGTTTATTGACATCTTTCCACGGTTAAAAACTGCTTGAGCGATGAATTAAGACATGATGCATTTCTGCATCTTTCAACATACCTTCTGATGTTCATTCATTCTTGTGCTATAACTTGTGCTTACTGAGATTGTTTGAAATTACTGATAAAATGACAGAATTTGAAAGCTGAGACTTTAATCGGAAGCTTTTTGCGATCATTGAATCAAAGGGATGCTACAAATAAAATTTGGTGTAGGGGGAAACCATGGACCGTTTTACAACCCCTTTTGATTGACAGGATATAATCGGGCCCCGATCATCGGCTGTTTTTAAACAATCGTCCGATGGCCGATAGAAAAAATAATTGCTTTTATTGACCAATACTGATTGTTGGTCAATACATCAGTGCATCCCTTTAACGTAACCCTGTATTATATATAAAATATAAATAATATTAACACTACACGCTGATGAGACTAATGAGCTCAACTTTAAAAAAAAAAGCAATGACACATTGTGCAAATATTAACTGTCAGTGAAAGGGGAGATTAAACTGAACATGTAAATGTTTATGTATGCAAGTTTAAAGCATCACCCAAGCAAGCAAGTTCTTGTACCTCTTTGAGTCCAATAGCATATGTCTGCGGCTCACAGTTCTCCCTGAGATTGAACTGCTTGTAGAGTTGCTTGGCCAGGTGCCCGTGGCAGCCTTCCCCAAACAGAGTGACCTTAGCGTGGAGCTCCATGCCTCTCTCAAACACATCCTGGAGAGATCAATAGAGCATGAAATGTGGTGGTAATAGCACATGGATATGCTATTTTCACATCAGAATCACCCTTTTATATTTTCTTACTGTGCATCTTCCGCTGTGGTTCAGATAATATTTTAGCCTTGATGTGGACATTCAGCAGATTTTTATAGCATTTTTCTTATGAATATAAAAATCACAAATCAAAAAGCCGTGCTTGAAATGTGCATTTGATGTCCATCTTCCATGGCATATTCTGTTCTGGGAGGTATATTGATATATAAAACCTTATGATGATGATGATGACAAACCTTTGGAGACCCATCTTTAGAAATGCCAACATCATTGGTTGCAATTCCTTTCACACTTCCATCCTCATGAAACAGCACCTGGTGTAAAAGACAAATTCAAAGGAGTTTACAGAAGTCAACAGGATCTTACAATAAGAAATCAATTTACTTAGTTAGAGATTTCTATAAAAGTCCTCCAGGTAAAAGGGAAAAAATGGTAATTTTGATGTCTCAGACAGAGTACAGTAGCGAAATGAATTAGAGCAGAAGTAGAAATTCACACACATTAAAAAAGGTCAGTGTTATGGAATAACCATTTCCTTCTTTTCTTGAAATAATTTATTAGAGACTGCAGTCACAGAGTGTGTGTTCAAGACAATCTAAGAATAACTACAGAAATGTACGTCACAGACATTTCCATGACATTTGTAAATCACCATTTAAAAATGTCCTAATATTTGCTGCTTACTACAGGAACAACAGTACTTAAGTTAAGTAACTTATTCCAGGGCCAGCGATTATAGTGAATGGATCGCCTTGTGGGGTCTGAACCACAGATGGTTACCATACCACTTTTCGGTTACCAATCCAGATCTTTAAAAACTAAAACACATAACTCACAATACAAATCACTGTACAAAAGCAGGTCTAATTAATAAAAGTTAACTGCATCATTAATATAAGCATTAATCCAATGAAGGTGTTCTGACCTCAGATGCAGCGTAGCCTGGATACAGCTCAACTCCAAGCTCCTCTGCCTGCTCCCCAAGCCAGCGTACAAAATGCCCCAGACGAACTAAGTAGTTTCCATGGTTATTCATTGGAAGTCCTGCATACACAAATTCCATTCATATGACTGAACCAGTACTAAAAGCTCTAATAGCTTGAATAGAAAACCATTTAGGACACTGTGACACATGACATGAAGACCATTTATATATTAGTTTTGACAAACAAAGTCTCATTGACTGAAGTTGTATAACTATCTAAATTGGACCATATGCATATGATGTCCTACCTGGTAATATTGGAACAGGAATGCGGTATTTTTCTGTCAAAATGGAAAATTTGTCTTCTGTAACTGGAGTGTTCAGTGGCGCCTGTTAGACATTAATCAAAATCAGTGTCTTGCCCTTCATGGACGTAATTCTTTGCGTCAAGACGATTAGAAATGCATATAAAAACGCATAATACATCATAGTGAACAAGAATGCCAATATATTATCCATATTGAGTTAAAGGGATACTCCACTTTTTTTTGGAAATAGGCTCATTTTACCACTCCCCCAGAGTTAAACAGTTGAGTTTTACCGTTTTCGAATGTATTCAGACGATTTTCTGATATTTAGAAGAATATCAGTAAACAGACAGTTTCTGGTCTCATTGACTTCCATAGTATATATTTTTTCCTGTCTGGTTACTGATATTTTTCTAAATATCAGAAAATCGTCTGAATGGATTCAAAAACGGTAAAACTCAACTGTTTAACTCTGGGGGAGTTGTAAAACAAGCATATTTCCAAAAAAAGTGGAGTATCCCTTTAAGTTAACAGATTTCAATCGGGACAGTATGCATGCATGTATGTTTGTTTGTTTGTTTTTACCCCTCTCTCCTTCCAGTCTGGAATAAGCTCATTAAGTGCAGTGACCTCTAGACAGGCTCCAGACAACGTGTGCGCGCCGATCTGAGACGCCTTCTCCACTACACAAACCCGCAGCTCTTTCTCATGCTGATTGGCCAGCTGCTTCAGCCGAATGGCTGCTGACAGGCCCGCTGGACCGCCACCAACAATGACAACGTCTGCCTCATCAGCGAAGCGTTCCATTTCCACCCCTGTAAATATGAAAACAGACAATCACAAACATCTGAGCCTCTTTTTAATACAAAAATCACACAAAGAATTTTCTATTATTTACTATACACACACATTTATCAGTAAACTCAATATTATAACTCTCATTCTGACTTCCAAGACAAAAAACTTTGTAAATTATTTTATCAGTGAATATGTGTTAAATAATCTGTACTAGAATTTGTGTCAACAAGATAATCTTACACCGTGTCTACACCGGAAGCTGTTCACACCGGACACGAACAAAGCGACTGTAGCACAGGTGCCAGGAAAGCATAGGAAATAGAACGGGGTGCCGCTTCCAGTGTAGACAGCTTCACTCATTCTACTTGCTTTTTCACACCGCTTGCATCTGGTGTAGACACAGTGTTAAATACAAAGTAATTGACATTGTACTAAGATATTATAGTTTAGAAATGTCTCCAGTTTGGCACTTAGTTGGTATAATGCTGGATTGTGGGCAATTTTACTTTACACAATGAGTCACAAATACCAATAACTATAACGAAAATCTTTTGATACCATTTATTTCTGTCTTTTAAGGACAACGCTGAGTCACCAGATTACAGCGTGTCACTTCTCCAACATTCACTCCTAAATCAGCTTGTTTAATCTGCGAAATACAGCTCCGACAAGAAGGCAACAGACTCTGACAGATGGTAACACACTCACTGATCTGACAAAACCAGACCAAATGTCTGTTGCAGTCTGTCGGTACGGTGTGATTTGGGCTCTACAAGCGTCAGAAACGTTTTGGTTACACTTTACATCAGGTGGCTTTAACTAATATGTACTTTCCATTTGATACAAAATGGTGTGTTAAGTACATTATGTTGGTGCATTGTAATTACATTTAAAATACTTTCATTTGATTAATATTTGTACTTACATTGTTAACTTTACCCCTAACCATAACCCAACCCTTACCCCTGAGCCTAATTCTACCCCCTAATCCTAACCCTAAACATACCACAAACTCGGAATTTTCCCAGAACAACATTCAAATCCATAGTCTTGTAGATATTTAATATTAGCATATAGCAGTTAAGGTCCCTTAATATAAAGTGTGACCAATGTTTTAATTCTCTGGGTTTTCCAGCCCAGAAAATAAAATCTGAATTTCTTTGTTCCATCTAAAAACAATGTAAAATCGTCATCTCTATCCTCCTCAGCATGTGGCAAAACTTCTCCAGCCTATGCGTTTACTCTCACCTGTAAAGGGGATCATACACTGATGAGATAACATATCACAGAACTGACCTTCCCATCGTGGGTCCTTATCTCTGGGGTACACTGTGTAATGAGTGGTAATTCGTGGCACAGATGAGGAAGAACTCCGTGAGAAATACACCTGAGGTGCGACATGCTCCGCTTGAACCGCCTTTAGTGCATGTATACACCTCCGTGCTGCAAAGAAAAAAAAAAGGTTGTTCTGTTGAAGGTTGTTATGCCCTCGTGCCAATAAACACAATATCAGAGAAGAGAAGACATGTCGCTGAGAGAAGGAGTAAGTTATTTTCACTAAAGATTTGGGCATGTGAAAAAAAATATATGCGCAGTTAAATCGTTTATAATAAATACTGAATATTTCATTAAAAAATTGTCAATTTTGATTTCATAGTGAATTTACATATTGAATTACCCCATAGTATAGTTTTACAAACACACTGTGTATATAATGTATATTGCCCATTCAAAATAATAGGATAAATTTGTATAAGAGGATGTTACAAAAGTTGTTACAAAATCCACTCTTAGTAACAGGCCAATTAAGGTAACTTAAGTTATTCCTCTAAAAGAAGAAGACAGACTTTTTAAGCTGTATATATATATATTTATTTTTGCTCACGAAATTCTGTTTCATGCAGGAACGCGTCATCAAACTGTTCACTTTAGACACAAGGCCACCACATCTGACCTATTATTCGAGTGACCTTTGCCCTACTTTCAATGTGTACTGAACTGGGTTGTTTTAGCTAGCTAGACGAATAAATCTATAGTTTAAAACACGAAACATGCAATGTCCCGTGCATGCATGGATAACAACAACTTAACAGGACAGTAAACATGTTTTCGAGTTAACAGAATCAAAGGTTTAAAACGTTCTGCTAGCGGTTCAGGCTACATGGTATTAAAAGTGTGACAGTAACGTTACCTTGGAGGGAATATCTACAGGCTGGAAACATTTACGGAGCTGAATGTGCAGCTGTGGCTCTGGACAAGTGCTTCCCGTGGTTTCCAGAGTGGACAAACAAATATCACCCCTGTTTACCCTGTTACAAAATAGGTGTCATAACATAAGTTGAGCAGCACGTCTATTGCGCAGGTCAGAATGACGTCAGAAAAACGCGCCGAAAAAAAAAAAAAAGAAATAAGTACTTTTTTCTTTTTTATTAAACACACTTATTTACAAAACACAATTTACAAAATCTCTCGTTGGGAGACTCGTGTGCAGAATATAATCAAATAATTAAACACACTTCAATAGGACAAAATTCGATAAAGAAAATAAATATAAAATAAGATAAATTAAGCAAAGGCATCTCAGTCCATAAGGCATGTCAAAGTTAAAGGGGGAATTACTGCTGATCATCAGCATATATTGATAAGAGTTACAACGTGTTCAGGATAGCGTGGCATAACTTAATTTTATGTTTATAGCTTTCAGGCAAACATTTAATTTCGACCACAGGAGGCGCTCTACAATCTGACAGAGAGAGTCTAAAAATAAGATTTATAAATTAAATTAAATTAAATTAAATTGAATTAAAAGGAATGAAGAAGCATATTTTGTGGACCATTACAGAATTGTTTTTGCATTGTGATCTTATTATTTTTAATGAAAATTAGCCTTAGCCTTACCTTGTTACAGTTTATAAAAAAAAAATATTGTTCCCTCCTAATTTTTAAGTCACCTTTAAATCAAAAAAATATTGTTTATCTATTGAATATTGCAGTATATAAATGATTTATCCGTGTAAATCATAAGTAAAAAAAAAATCATGTCATCATCATCCTTCTTGCAGCGACCAAAGATCAGCGACCGACATCAAATAAAGTCCTGTAGTTTCACTGATATACGTTTCAGTATGAAAGGAAAACCATCACACTTTTCTTCTTTTATTTGATTGTGTATGTTCTTAACATGTTTTATTAAATAATCACTCATAATCGTCAAGTTGGGAGTCAGTGGAGTTCTGTTTCCGCTTTATTTAGTGTGCAATTGGGTCACCTAGTTTGTGTCTCCATCCCGAGGCAGATTTGATGCTGCCATAGATATCACCTTTGGAATGAGTGAATCACATCTATAACGTCATACTTCTTGACACCCATAGGCTATAGCACATTATCCCACCTGTGAATCATTTGGAGAGTATATTTAGAGACAGGTGAGTTTTGCATATAACAGCTTCATCACTGACAAGGCAAGGCAAGTTTATTTATATTGCACATTTCATACTCAATGGTAATTCAAAGTGCTTTACATAGGCTAGAAGAAATTAAAAAAAATTACAACAAATAATAATTATAACAGTTTAGAATAAAAAAATAAATTACAGTAAAAACAGTCGGATGAACAGTGGCACAGTGCTCATTCAGTAAATGCACAGCTAAACAGATGCGTTTTGAGTCTGGATTTGAATGTGACTATACTGTAGGAGCATTTCACTGGGAATCTGGCTTGGGGGTTTGTCAGTCTCTCTACAGTAGCAAAAAGAATGCGTGTGTTGTTTAAGTTTCTGTTTATAATATTCGATCAGAAAGTCTGTCTAGCTTTGCCTAGTTCAATATTGAAAGCATGGATGCTGTCTTTGTAGATGTTATACACATTTTGTCTTCCGCCACATGCGCTCTGCTCTTCTGCTTTATCATTTAATATTTTGCACAGCTGTTGAGCTTCTCCAAGGTGCCTTTTGTCTACCACTATTCTTCTTGACTTTCACAGGAGGAATGTCATCAAATACACTTTTAACTTTTGAGTTAAAAGAATCAAGGAGAAAATCAGAGTCAGCAGATATATGCTTGGTTTTAAAGCTACAGCCTTCATAAATAGCACATTAGTGTTCTAATTCAAGCATCTCTTCTTGACAGACACAGATCTAGCTTCAATGGCAGGAGAGATCAATATATCAAAGAAAATGCAGAAATAATCAGACAGTGCTACATCCTTAATAACAATCGATGAGATGTTTAGACCCTTACTGATTAGTAAATCTAGAGAGTGTGTCCACGATTGTGTGTGGGACCATGTACATGCTGAGTCAGATCAAAAGTTTTTAAAACAGTTTTGATTTATTTTGCCAGATTGTTTTCTGCATTATCTATGTGAATGTTAAAATCTCCAGCAATGGCAAAACAGGCAAAATTTGAATAAATTGTTGATAGCAGTTCTGTTAAGTCCTCAGCAAAGGCTGGATAGTATTTTGGAGGTATAGAAGTAAAATACGTGGAGCACCTTTTAACAAAATACCCAGATATTCGAAAGACGGGTAATTCCCATATGATATTTGCTTACATTCATATACATTTTTAAAAAGAGCAGCTAAGCCCCCCCATCTCTTCTTGCCCGCTCTGCAGACACTCATAAAAGTAAAGTTAGGAGGGGGTGTTTCATTGAGGTTGGTTGCACTACAGCTGTCTTCTAGCCAAGTTTAATTTAGAAACATAAAGTCCAGGTTTTATGGTTATTAAGTTGTGATTTATTTTTAAGTGAGCGGATGTGCTAACTTCACAGTCTTACATTTTGTCCCCACAGCAATCTTAGTTTGGAGTGTAATAGGCAACAGATTAGATGGGTTTGCTGAATGCCTTTTGAAGGCCTTCGATTTTCTATCACGTAATTGAACAGCAATAGGGAAAGATACAGGCACAGTGGGTTCCCGCTTGTTTTGTAAACATTTAACAAAGTTACTGTTATCATAGCGGGGACCCGACACATATCACTCAGAGCTAGTATCAGCTGTTTTTTGTTCACCTCGAGCAGATGGAGGAGGGTGTGGGCCCTGGCGCTGTGGCAGAGGCCGAAGAGCTCTCACAGGAGGAGGGGCTGGGCCCGCAGGCTTTGATGGTTGTGGGGCATGTCATTTTTTGGTTGACATCTGGGGGCTTGCAGCAAAAGAGAGGGATAGTTTGGTTCCAGCATATTTTCTCTAAAAGTAACAGAAGTGGAGATGCTGGAGAGATGACACTGTCTGGATGACGTGTCTGGGGAGAGGGGCTGTTGCTCTGGTGTTATCGGAGGCTGTAATATGCTGTCCTGGTTTCTCTCGATGTTTTCCAGAAAGTCGTCCCCGGGAGCAGAATCTTGGAGCAGTTTTTATATGTCCTGGTCTGTCTGTGGTCATTTATACTGTGTCCAGGTGTGTGTGTGCCACTCAGGTTGAGTGGCTTGGCACACACTGCAGAAGGATGATTGAGGGAGAAGTAGATATTGTCCTTTAGCACTCTTGAACCAAGTTTGTTTGGTTGGAGCCCATCCTGTTGAATCAGTTGCCTCTGACTCGAGAAAAGACTGAACGTAGGCCGTTGTGTTTTCCCTTTCTGGTCAGAGAAAAGAATTCTGTTTTTTTTTGTAGTAATCAAGCGTTTGAGCACTGTGCTGATTTGCTGAAGTTAAAACTAGGTGATAAAAGGAGATAAAATATAAAAAAAATAAAACCGATAGAGCGATAAAAAATATAAAAGCGATATATAAAAGCAAAGCGAGGAGCAGTAATCAAGAGCGTCCGAACAGTAACTAAGCAGGAAGTTGAAGACAAACACTTTCTGACAGTGACTCGAGGAAGCATTGCATTCGAACAGTGAAATGCCAGGAATGTTTATTTTATTATTATTTTCATTGTCATCTTTACATTCATAAAATTAAAGGTAGTCTCTTTGAAATACTTGTCACAAAAACAGGATTTTCTCGAAGGAAACATGAAAGTTTCATCTTCATTTGGTGGGTTGGCAATGTCAGAAAACAATATTTGTAAGTGATTACAGATGTAAATTATTATATCAATCAAATAGCATCTGGGTGACTCACTAAAACATGTCAGGTCATATTTCATTTTTATTTTTTATTTTACAATTTAATTCTGCATGATTAAATATAGTGCACTAAATACTATAATTTTGAACATTTTACTATTTAAATCAAATTTATTGTTTTTTACATTATAGTAATACAATTAGATTTTTTGCATTATGGTAATGAGAAATTGGGTAGAAAATGTGTTTAAATGGCACAGTTCAAAAATTCTTTAATGTCTTACATATGGCTTTATTGTACTTTCATAAAACAAAATACAATTTCTTATTTCTTTATTATTGTTGGGTTGAACTATAGCTTGAAATATAACCTCTTGAAGTGAAATTCATCCCACTACACCTTTATATACAACTCCCTGAATGAAGATGGCATAATGTGGGTGCAGGCAGGAAGTTTCAAATTAAAATATTCAAATAAGGATGACCAAATATAATGCCTGGGTTTCTATTTGTTAAGTGAGTTATTTCAATAAAATCTGTGAACTAGACCTTCTAATGATCCAAGAATAAAAACAAGGTAACACAAGTCAATCAATTTGTTCCTCCTGTGGCTTTGAAAGAGACAATTAAAATGACTGACAGAATTTAAACTGAATTAAACAGACAGAATTAAACGTCTTTAAAACACCAGGACTGCCTTTGCACCTCACAGTATAAGTAATGTCCTATGGAAACCAAAGAGCTCCTACAACATCAGTTAAGAACCTTTGGCGCACGAACCTTTGGCTAGATAAAAAATAATTCTATACAATATATATTATTGTACATATTTATATTGTACATTTTGTACAAAAGGCAGCTGTCATTTATACTACATACATTTTCAGACGGACAAGACACAAAATTTTAACACTGAATAGCTGCACACCACATTGAAAAGACAAGATGCCAATCAATACAACAGACAAGGGCAAAAGTCGAATGTATAAAACAGGCTGACGGTAAAACACTAAGTAAACACTTTTATTAATCAGCCATGTCTTTTAAGACCCTGCATGAGTCACTACTTGTAAACAAACTGATTAAGCCTTATCAATGACTTTATCAATACAATACAATCAGATGAATTGCGCTGTTATGTCCCTGTTGAAAAGATCCGCTTTGCTGGCCACTAGCTGTATGTTGTATTTTGGATGCTGGTGATCAACATTTACTAACCTCCATGTTGTTGCAAACGTATACAATGTTCTTGCTTTTCAGCTGTTTTTGCCTATACGATGAAAGTCAGTGGGGTCTAAAAGTTTTAGCACTCCAAGGTGTTACTTTTATATCCTTTTTTGAGCTTAAAACTTTTTTAATTTTCATACAATCCATTTTAATATAGTAAAATGTTAGCAATTAAGATTTGTTGTCATTTTATACGTTTTTTTTAACGTCTATTTAGTTTTTAATAAAACAATGTTTTGATTAATTTTATTTCCGTATCAGTTATTTTAGAACATCAATATGAGCAAAAGGATAATGATAAATTTTGCAAAGGAGACTATCTGAAATCAGCTTAATTTTTTGTTATTTTATTCAGTTAATGTTTATCTAATACAAGTAGCAATGTTTTTTTAAAGGCTTAGTATTAGTTTGGTTAACTCTAAAAGCCCTGTTTTGGACCCAACTGACATTCATTGTATGGACAAAAAACTTACACAAAATATTATTTTGTGTTCTGCAGAAGAAAGAAAAGAAAACGAGTTGGAATGACATGAGGCTGAGTAAATGATGTCAGAATTGAACAATCCCTTTGACCAGCAGTTCTCCTTTCATAAACCAACTAGACCAGCAGTGCTTGCAAAGATCTTGCTCTCCATCTTAATCTCTTTTTGTCATTCTCTCTCTCTTTCTCTCTCTCCCTCACTCACAACATGCAATGCATCATTATTATCCCTGCATGGAGACATCCACAAACATACAAAAAATTAAATAAATGTATGTGCTGTCGGATGCAGATGGCAGGACTATATCAGACCACCTCATGTCCCGTTCGGCCTCTCCACGTGAAGTAACTGGGTGGTCCCGGAGTTGTGTGACATATCAGTCGGATGTGCCAGGTCGTCCGGGGAGCAAAGGGTTTGGCTGTTTTCCTGCAGAGGCCACATTTCCTGCCAGGTAAAGGAAGGTAGATGAGGCGGATGGCTGCTGAACAGGGGTCTCCTTAGCCTGTAGTTGGACCACACCTGCAGCAGCGTCTCTTTAAAGGGCCGTGTGGTCAGCGTGTACAAGATGGGGTTCAGAGCGCTGTTGATTGGCAGAATGAAGATGACGACCCACGAGCTGATGGTTCCTGCAAAGTGTTCAATTCAGAAGTGTAATGGGGAGGAAAAATATGCATAGAAGGTTGATATCAAGTCTTTTTTTTTTTTTTTTTTGCTGATTGCTTGTCTTTGAAAAAGCATTTTCAACAAGGCAGTCCACTTTTCAACTGATCTCTGGAAATATCATAATTCAAAGAAAGGATGGGAACAAAAACTGTAATATTTCATTGAAATGTCCTAGAAGTAATCATAGTGAAAAACAGTGTCATTTGCCCAGCCATTGTTGAATATTATGTGAATGAAAAGAGCATTAAATGTTTTTGAATATCGAACATACTTTGAAGGTAAAGTTCTGAAATGCAGTTGAAAATCTGTAGGATGTGTTCACACTTTTTCCCTGCTATTGTTTAATTCATGGGACCGGACACCAGTTATTAAAGAACATTTTATAGAGAGGTGGTCTTCATTCCAACTTTCTCTGTTCCTCTGGACAAAGAGGTTGGGTTTTATATGTTGCTGACATTACCAGAGGAACGTTTAATAAAGAGTAATAATACTGAACATAATATTAAATAATACAATTTTAGTCTTCATTCAGTTCCGGACCAAAGAAAAAGTCCTGGTCCATTTAGCGTTAAAACTGGCATTTTTAACACTGAACCATAAGGCATATCACACACACAAACGAAGATCTGCAGAGAGGAGACTGAACTATGATGGGCAACATCGTGACAATGACGACAAAAAGCAGATGTACTTGAGCATTCTGTCCTTTTAATGGTGGCATCTTGTGTTTTTTTCTCTCGTTTACATGTCTTTGTTCCGTGTTGCATTTATATTTAATTTGAACCACTCTAGAATTGGTTTGGTCTTTTCAGCGGTCTCGGTCTACTTATTCATATGAACCGCACTAACAAAGCATTGGCACTAGGGTTTGTCTTAATCAAACCAAACCTGTCAAGTGTGAACACTTCCTAAGACTTTCTTTCTTCAGTGGCAGACAAAAGGTGAATTTTTAACAACAACAAAAAAAGTCTTCTAAAGACATATGATGGCTTTGTATGAGGAACAGGTATAAACTTTTTTGGAGTTTCTCATACAAATCTATTTCATTTCAGATTGTAATATAATCATTTGAACTATGTTTATGACAGTTTTATGATACTTTTGCATCATCTTTGAAGCTTAAAATCCCCAGCCATCATGCATTGTGACTATATATAAAATAACATTATTCAAAATGTCCATTTTTGTGTTCCAACAACATGAGGAAGAGCACTGTACAGACTACCATGAAAGAAATTTTGATATCAGGTAAAAGTTTTGCATACCCTTTCTGTTACCTTTTCAATACTTTTAGACACTGATGTTAAGTGAAAGAGCATGATGGAAAAAAGATTCTGCTTTGGCTCAATTTCAGACTTATCCTTGAAAAAAATTCATAACCTTGAAGACTTTTGAAGGGCCTTGTGAGGCACTTACCGGGGATTTCGACCTCCATTAGAGAAAGAATCTTGAGAATGAAAATGGGAATCCAGCACAGCGAATCGGTGATGACAATGGAGAAGAAGCGTTTGGCAATGGTCAGCTCTTTCTTAATGTGGTTGGTGTATTTGGTCGTCTGTGTTCCTGTTCTCTGGATATTGTAAAACATGCTTCCATAAGATAGAACGATGATGAGAAAAGCCACCAGATTGAGACCTATTTGGAAACAGGATATGTTTTTCACATGACATATAAAAGTGAAAATTGTTCATCACTGTGAAGGATGACCTCAATACAAAACATAAGCACCACAACAATACACTTTAAACACCTTTCAGGTAAAAAATAGATGAAGTTATTGTTAAAATTAATGGACTTGCTGGACCCCACCACATTTCTTCAATGCTCTCTCAATAACAACGTCTGTTCCCTACTGTCCTTTCTTCCCATCTAAATTTAGACCTTTCAATATGACCTCTATCAAACAAACTGAGCACTCACAGAGAGAACAATTTCCCAACCAGGAACAAAAGAGTCCAACAACTCTGACTGCTGTTAAAACAGTAAAGCTAGTAAAAAAAAAAAAAAAAAACATTCGGGGAACGGGCAAAAGACTATATCTAAATATTGTCAAAAAAATTCATTTTCTCCAACTGTAAATGATGTATTCACATAAAATAAATATAAATCATTGATTTAAATTTTTGACTGATTTATATGAATATTTTGAAATAAATAAATAAAACAAAGCAACATATTAGAATGATTTCTGAAGGATCATGTGACAAGACTGGGGTAATGGCTGTTGAAATAAATTAGGCCTACATTTTAAAATATATTAAAGGTAGGGTAGGCATTTTATTTTATAATCACTTTATTATACTGATTGAAATTCTCTTAACATCCTGATAGCAATCAATAATAGAAGTTGTCCAAATGCAATGATACCGTTTCCTTCTTTCCTGTCAACATGTATTTCCATACCTCTGTTAGTTGTTTACGCTCATTATTATTGTAATATTATTTAATATGCGACATGAGGTTATATAGCACAGTCTCTCGTGATGCTTTGCAGACTCTGCTGTGTGTGCTCATGTGTTTTGAAGGAGGCGTGGCTTTGGAGACACTCTGAAGGGAGGGTGGGATCTCATGCTTTCAAAGCTAGCTTGCTATTACTAGCCTACCCTACCTTTAAAGTAGAAAACACTTATTTTCAATGTAAGAATATTGCTCAATATTAGTGTGTTTATGGATTTTTTATCAAATTAATAAATATCCTGAATTTTTTTAAGATGAAAATTAAATATTTTCTGTTGATTAATAAACTCAGAGCTCATGGTAGGTCTGTATACTGAATCTTTAAAAAAAATTATTATTCTGTGGAGAAAATGCCAGAGATTTGTACTGCCAGTTGTCCAAAATAACCTATTTCCAACAAAAATAGGGGATTCTCACGTACCAAGAAAGATCACAATGGAGTAGATTTGGGCTCCCAGAGTCTCTGGCTGCTCAGAGTGCAGAGGGAAACAAACGCCATTGGTTCCATAGAAGTTCTTAAAAACCCCTTTAAAGACCAGTGGCAGGAAAGCAATAACAAAGCCCAAGATCCAGATGACCACCAAAATGGTAACAGTGCGTCTTCGGCCAGGGGTCAGGTAGCGGAACGGGTAGACAATGCAGATGTATTTCTCCAGGGTGAGGTATGTGAGGAGCAGCACTGACACCTCTGTCGACAGCATGGCTAGAGATCCAATCACCTGACAGGGTGCACTATCCATCCAGGCCTGAGCGTGACGGTTATACTCGCCTCGGAACTTCAGGTCATAGGCGCCAATCATGAAGAGGTAGACGCCCATCAGACCATCTGCACCTGTGTCGCAGAGAACAGAGAAAGAACTTGTAAGCCAGACAAATACAGATGAGCTTACTTATGTATTTTACATTTCAGGAAAAAAACAACAACAACAACAACAAAAACTAATTGTTTGTGTGTGTGTTCTCCAAATACCTGCACTATTCATTTAAAATATTTTTAAATAAATAAAAACTAAACCAACATTTTAGAATGTTTTTAAATAAAAACAGAAAAAAAGTTTTCTATTTTTCAGCAGAGGTTGCATCAACCAAGCACAATGTATAATAAAAAATTGATGAAATCCGACAGCAGGCTGAACATCAAGAACCCCTTTATTACAAGTCTGCCACTTTCCACATCTGACTCCCCTCCCCCCAGAAATGTTGAGAACATTTCTCACCCATAGATATTTAACAGAAAAACTCTACCTATGATAATCACCCTGTTATAGTCACAGGAAACAATATTGAGAGATTCAGGCACGATCAGCTATGAGGTGGCGAACAGTAAAGAATTAGCAAATTGCGTATAATCCCAGCAATACCAGACCATGCCTAAGGTCAGTGATGGGTCATTTATGATGTCAAAAAGAGCAAATTACATGACCAGCTCAGGGGGGTGAGTTCTATTGAAGTTTCCCAAGAAAATGATCATGTGACACTGGAGTAATGATGCTGAAAATTTTGCTGTTACCAAAAATATGAATTATGTTTGAAAATATTTTACAAAAAATAGTTATTTAAAACTTTATTGTAATGATATTTCAGCCTTGGTGAGCATAAGAGACTTTTCAACAACATCATAAAAACTCATACAGAACATAAACTTTTGAAAAAATCGTGTATATGCATGTATACAAGTAGAATACACTAATAAAATATTTTCTTATATGATCATTTATAAATATGAACTGTATATATTTTCCATATACACTGATCCGACACAACATTAACACCACTGACGGAGAAAAACCAGCAAGTGAAAAGATCTGATTAACTTTAACAAGGGCTTAATAAAACTGGGTCACGGCATTTTCTGTACAAATACTAGCCATTATAAAATAGTGTCAGAACACAGTGCATCACAGTTTGCCATGTGTGGGGTTGCATAGCGGCAGACTGGTCAGAGTGCCAATGATAACCCCTGTCCACAGCCAAAAGTGCCTATAAAGGAATGATGTTGCCTTGACCTCCAAATTCCCCAGATCTCAATCTGACTTAGCATCCATGGTGTCGTGATTCCCGTCTTGTGTGGACTTTTGATCTTTCCTGTTCTGTGCCATGTTTGTTTTGTAGTCCATTGTAGTTTTTCTTTTTTATTAGTCGTTATCAGTGTTGGGAGTAACGCATTACAAAAGTAATACATTACAGTAACATATTACTTTTTGCTGTAACGCAGTAGTGTAAGGCATTACTACTCAATTTTCAGTAATATTTTACTCGTTACATGTTCAGTGAGGCTTGTATTACAGTTGTATTACAGTGTATTGTCTGCTTTTACTTCTTAAAGGCAACAGACTATGTGAAAGTTTTAAAGCAGTCTTTTAGTGCCAGTTCAGAGCGGTCGCGTCTGTAACATTGTTTTTTCCTCATAAATGCGAACACGAAAACTAAAATAAAATGAATATTTTAAGTACTATGGAGACTGGAAAGCCAACCCTTCCTCATCCGATTTGCGCAGTGTAATTAACAGAATTACAAAAAATATATTTTACCTCCTATTTTTTTGTCACGCATGAATGTGTGTCTTTTCCCTAATATTAAAAATAAAACAGACTGATATTTGTCTAATGTTTGGAGTCCTTTAAGGAAGTAGCCTATATACGTTTCAATACATGTATTTTCTGAGAATTTTTATTTCAAGTTTTGACTGAAAATGTCATCATGTCCATAATGCGGGACCCAATTTTAAATAATTTATCCTCAACTAGTTTTGTGGTGTAGGTCTACGTATTTTATAATGTTAACTTCAAATAATACTAATAGCCTAATTTAAAGATAAGGCAGCATTGGATATGGACGGTAAGGAGAATAACGCTGGAGTTGGAAGAGGTGTGTCGCGATTCTGTAGGTTCGTGGATCTGAGTCGTGTGGCGAATCGCGATTTCGGTTTCATATTGCTTATCGTTACAGCCCAAAAGTTAGGTTCTACTTAGTTATTTTTGGTGAAAGTAACTCAAAAGTAATACATGAGTAATGTAATGCATTACAATTCTGAGACAGTAATATTGTAAGGTAATGAATTACTTTTAAATAACAGTAACAAGTAATACCTAATGTATTACAGTTTGGAAGTAACTTGCACAACACTGGTCGTTATCTTGTTTAGCTTGCTTGCCTTTGTCTGTACTTAAACCTCTGCGCTTCAGTTGTTGTTTGCTTCTATTTGTTTCCATGGTACTGCCCTTAGTTTCATTGTTTGCCCTGGATTACCGATTTGTTTTATTAAAGTTGTGCTTGCATTTGGATTCTCTCTCCGCTTCGTTCCCTCCTCATTATTACATTTGATATGTGTTGGACCAACAAATCTGATCCACGGAGGCCCCACCTCACAACTCGTAGGACTCTTCTACTAAAGTCTTGGTGCTAGAATCCCACAGGATGCCTTCAGGGGTCCCGTGGTCTGTTTTGGCAGCACAATGGAGACCTACACGATATTAGTCATGTGGTTTTTAAGATTGTGGCTAATCAGTGTATGTTAGGTTACAGTAAAAAAAAAAAAAAGAATGAATTATAATTGTAAATGATGTTGCTACATCTAACTGTTGTCATCTACACTTCAAAGTGAACACCCTGAACAATTGATTTCCATGTATTTTGAACTAGGCTACACACTCATCTGTATTGCCCATGGCAGTGCTCTCTAGAGCATACAGATGCCCAGTGCACAACTTTGATATCGTCTTATTTAAACCATATCAAAGGACAGAAATGAAAGAACTGCTTTTCTTTTCATGGCTCGCTATTTCCTATGAGAGAAGGCTGTAGTGTGCGCAGTATGAATTAGGAAAATTAATGAAACAAAGCATTTGCTTCATTCATCAGTGGTCAATTTGTATGGGTGACCTCACACTGTAGTTGCGATAAAAAGTGAAAACAAAACTGTTGGGTAAAAACAGATTCTGAATGCTACATATACTGTACTATAAGCTGCCCTAATGCTATCAGCCTGTTTCTCTAAAGAGCACCATGGACTTTTTTTCTCACCTGAATAAGAAATCTTGAATCATACAAACGTCTCGGTTACGGATAGGGAACGGAGACGTTACGTCGAAATGACTATGAAAGGGAACCACTTTTACATTACACCATGTCAGGATAAAAAGTATTTTATGGAAGCTTGTTTCTGCCACGAATAAAAAATTAAAAAGGTAATTGTAACTTTTTTGTTACAATTCTGCTATTTTTCAATCCAGATTTTATAACTCACAACTGAAAAAAAAATTCTGAAAAAAAAAAAAGTTGCATGAGACTAATCATGTGTGAAATTGCTTTTGCTTGGAGACGATGAGCGGTGCACTGCATCCTGCAACCTTAAACTGTGTAAAGTGCCAAATCTATTCAGACAAAGTGGAGACTTACTGTAAGTCACACTTTAAAATGACACTGCATGATATTTTGTATCTAATCTTACAGCATAAAGAGATGATGCACATGGCGTGGAGCTTGTTCTCCGAGCGAATGTAGGATCGCATACAGATCACAAAGATGTTGCCGAAGCATGTCGTTGCCGAGACAACCCAGACAAAGACACGCAGCACAATGTTTGCCAAAAGGTCCTCGAAAGATGAGATGCCATCAGTGTTGGGCTTGCAGCTGCGGACGTGAGGCGCATAGCCGCAGTACTGAAACTTTTTTAAAGTAGCTAAAAAGAAAAAAAGAAAGAAGCACAAATGACAAACATAATCAGATCATCATTTCGGTCCTGTCACGACATGGCTAGGAACATTGATTAATTTATGCTCAAAAAATGTCAAGTCTGAATCCATCCATCCATCTAATTTGGGAGATAAAAGATCATTTTAACATTAAAAAAAATCTATCTATCTATCTATCTATCTATCTATCTATCTATCTATCTATCTATCTATCTATCTATCTATCTATCTATCTATCTGTCCTTGCTGAGAAAGGTTTTTAAGACAAAAGACAAGAGAAGAGAATAACACTGAACGGAACTGATATAGAAACAAAAAGCAAGTCTTAAGTTGAATTTCACAGTCAACAAAAAAAAAAAAAAGCATGAGAGGAAGCATCATAAATTACTTGCAAAATTCATTGAGTGTTCTCATTTTTCACAGTGTAATTTATATACTTCAATATATGTGCAAAGCAGAAAGACACAACACTGGGTCTTCAAGTAGCTGAAAAGATTGACAAGGGAATTGCAAGCACTCCAATATATATTCCAAACACCCTTGCATATTTTTTTTCACGTTTTCAGGAGATACATCGTAATCACTCCTAACCAAGCCATAGGAGAAAATGATTACCATGAATAATTAACAGAATACAAAATATTAGAGTCAATTTGCATTCAATCTCCAACGTTTGTTAAATGTTTTAAAGTACAAATAATTATAGAGATGTGCAGTTGTCAGGCATTTCAATCAGAATATCAATCTCAACACTTAATTTAAACATTAAAAACTGAACCATTCTCAGTGATAACTTCAGAAAATAGAGATCTCAAGGAAGTTTCAAAAACTGAGCAAGCAGAATCTTAAGCATTTTGATATTAAAACTTTCAAAAAGCAGCACTCACATGTGAGTCAGGTTCTTAAGAGGTTCAAACATCCTTCTGTGGATGTTCCCAATTTCGATTCCCTCAATGCTCCTGTGACATAAAAAGCTTTCTCTCAGAGTTCACTCTTTAGAAAACTACCGTCATTTGCATTTCAGTATTCACACCTCCTACAACTATGCAGTATTGTGCCCAAGATGCTATCTGGAAGCCTTTGAAGCATGACCCAAAAGCAGATCGTTTTGTGCTGTTGAGTACGAAGGCAATGTTTACTGCGTGAAATTTGGGTAAGACCATCGTACTGTGCTGAAAGGGGCCCACAAACATCCCATTATTATAATTGCAAGGTTTTCCTGTGGATTCATGTGAATGTGCCTTTAATAAATAAATAAAACAAAAACAGAGAGGTTTAAATGGGGGAGAGGGCTTGTGTGTGTCTTTGTGTGCGACTTTCCTGCACCTCAAACAGTAGCGCATTGGCAATGTATGAAATGCAATGTAAGTCGCTTTGAATAAAAGCATCTGCCAAATGCATGTAAATGTCTTAGCTTAGTCAATATTCACGGTGGAAAGTTGCAAAATGGATAACATCACTTGCAAACATACTTCAGACTTCCCCTATTTCAGCTTCAAAACTTACAGTTTATAATTATAGAAAGTTATAAGAAGTGACTTACAGTGACTTTAACTTATGCAGCTTGTCAAAGTGGTCCACTTGGAGGTCCATAATAGGGTTATATGAAATATTCCTACAGACAAATGAAAGGCAAGAGTCAACTGAAAAATCACAAAATAAAATATGAAATATCGTGCAAAAGCAAATTCAGATTTTGACAGATAAGTGTGTTGACCCTGTCCGCGTCTTTTGGTGTTGGTCGGTTCTCGTTTTTGCCAATTGAACATGTTGAATATGTGTTTGTAGGGTTTTGGAATGTCTGAGAAGTGATGTACTCTAATCTGGTGACTGTCAGCGTTGGCCGGTGTCTGTCGGTGGAGTGTGAATTGGCCTTAAAACAATAATTTTTCCATTCCATCACACAATGAAGGAACAAACATCATCGACAACTCGGGTTAAATTAATGGTGCACCATCTTGTTTGATGGTAAACTGTAAAATTTTCTCACAGAAAAACTCCACAAAATGTGCTTTGTTACTGTATTATTGTATTTATTTAATCATTACTCCAGTCTTCAGTGTCACATGATCCTTCATAAATTCTTCTGATATGCTGATTTGCTGAAACATTTCTTATTATTATCAGTGTTGAAAACAGTTGAACACTAGTGTAAGCTAAATGAGATTTTGATATGACTTCGTTTTCATAAATGGTTAATAGATCCTACAAAATGTTAATATAATTCTACAAAAAATGGACATCAAATAATTAATATTGGAATAAAAATAAAAAAAAACAGTTCACATGCACCTGTCGTACAGCCATTACAATTTGGGGTTTGTAATGTGCATCTTAATGGAAGACTCACAGCTGAAGCAGGTCTCCAAGATTGACAAAAAGATCAGGAGGGATTGCTTTGATTCTGTTATTGGACAAATCCCTGTGGAGAGAGAAAAAAATAGGCATCTGTTGACAGAATTGATGAGCAAGACAGTCTGAAGCCAAACTATTTGAGGACTGATGTCACATGTTACTAGACCAACCCAGACTTTAAAATTGATAAGGAAATCCATTTTAGCTTAGCTTCTCAAAAATAGCACAGAAATGGGTCACGAGTAAACTCTAGAGAACACTTTGCGGCGATTATTTTGGCAAAATATTTATGATGGAATGGAATGAGAACTTACAGCTCGCCCAGTTTACGAAGCAGAGAGAAAGCCTGCACGTGGATGTAACTAATGCAGTTCCGCTGGAGGACCCTGCAAAAAACAACAACAACAAAAAAAACATTTATCTTGGTGGACAGAAACAAGACGACCCTTTCAGAGGAATGGAATGTGCAAGAAATACAAAAGAGTACATTACAGTGTCAATGGTGATGAGTGCAATAACAAAAATCAATTTAGAAGGTAAATGGGATCTGACCTTTAATCAGCAGACTAACTCATGCGTATAATCAGTGAAATTATAATCTCAAAATATTGCATAATATTCATTACTGAAGTCCACACACATCGATATTCTACTTAATAGCTTAGTATAAACCAAGTTTCAAAATGAACAGGCAGATAAGTCTGTTGCTCTGATTTCTGCAGAACAGGGATTAAACATTAAAAAGCAAGAACCAGGGAGATGGAAATACTTTGCCTAAAAATATATCCATTTTTGGTGTTTTTGGCAAGAAGGACCTCAAACTATGCACATTAAGTGTGGGGTACAACAGGGCTAAAAGTCCCCTATAAATATGATTATGTGAAAATATAATTATATATTATGATTTACTTTATATTATGACAAATGGTATGCCATAAAAAAAAACGTTTCCACTCATCTACCATATTTTTAACCATCAGTGGGGAAAAAAATAAACAGAAGAAAAACACTCAATCTCAGAAAAATAAAATCTTAGAAAACATTTTTTACCAATCCTAAGTTAGCACAGACCCAACCAAAACTAATTTTGTAAATTTTAATAATCATAAAATAAACCAACAACAAAACGAAAGTAAAGGCGACACTTAACATAAAATTCCAGGCCTCATCCTTTCTCATCTTCACTGTGTCGCTCCTACTTTTATGCTTCCGCTACTCCCTGAGATACAAGACTGGTGTGTCCTGCTCGCCACAATAACCTTTATAGTATTTTATAGTATTTTATTTTGTAATTTTATTTAAAAAAATACTGCTTCTATTTTGTGTTTTGGGAGAATATTAAATTAAAAGGACATTTGCCACCAGAGGGACTCGATTACCAGTTGTACCCTACTTTTTAAAGGGTTAGTTCACCCAAAAAATGAAAAGCATGTCATTAATTACTCACCCTCATATTGTTTCAAACCCATAAGACAAAAATTAAGATCTTTTTGATTAAATCTGAGATCTTTCAGTCCCTTCATTGAGTGCTATGCAACTTCAGTTTGCACTTTGACTCTTTAAAAAGTTCATAAAGAGTAAATCTAATTGGTTAAATCCAAATTATTTTGAAGAGACTCGATCGCCTTATAAGATAAACGGATTTAATTTAGGCTTTTATTTATATATAAACAGACACATCATTGCTAGAACCAATGAGATTCATTCTCGTGCAGCACGTTTGAGCTTCAGCAAGAGGTTTGTTCTCATGCTTCAAGCCGGTTCGGATCAAAAGTTTAAAGTTTAAATGTAAATTAAAGCCTTAATTGAATCTGTTCATCACAAAAGTGATCATGTCTCTTCAGAAAATTTGGACTAAACCTCTTGATTCATATGGATTAGTTTTACGATGTCTTTATGAACTTTTTGTGTCAAAGTAATAGTTGCGTATCTGCCAATGGAGGGACAGAAAGCTTTCAGATTTCATCAAAAAGATCTTCATTTGTGTTCCGAAGATGGAATGACACGAGTGTGAGTAATTAATGACAGAATTATCATTTTAAGCGTGAACTAACCCTTTAAAAACTGAAATACATTTGTAATGTTCATTGAGGTCATCTGATCATCACACAGTGGAAAGTGAGGAAGAGAGCTTTGAGAAGCTGTTACGGTAGGGTGGGAATACTCACAGCACTGTTAGCATGTTACAGGACCTGAAGGTCACATTTCCCACAGTTTCAATCTTATTTCCCTCAACGTCTCTGCAGACACAAATAGAAATAAGAAGGTGTATGGAAAATGTAAGAAAGAAAAAGTCAAATCAATTCTACGATTAGCATCAGCTTAGAGGACCAAATAATTTACATTAAAGCAAAATGCATACATTGATTTACTGGGAGCAAAATTTAAAGTGCTCTCTAAGCTCTGTAACCATAAAATAAAATAACACAAGTGGTTTTATCAGGACAGTGTTGTATTCAAACTTACAGCCAATTTAACCGTGGCATCTCTAGGCAAATATCGTCAAGCTTTGTGAGAGCATTGTTCAACAACACTCTGAAACACACACACACACACACACACTTAGAGAATGGCTCCTATGAATTTGTTAAAATATAAGATTTATATTTGAAAGGCAGTAGATTTGTTGGCAAAATAGCAACAGGCTGAAACTCACAGCAGCACAAGGGAGCGCAAACCAGTGAAGGTCAAAGAGGAGATGTGATGAATATTGTTGTTCTCCAGAATCCTTCAGGAAAAATAGGAGAAACTCATTCAAAAACACTGCAGCCTCACAAATTGAAGTTCTTTTTCCAGTATTTGTTACGGGGACACTAATGTACAGTATGCATAAGGGTTATGAACCATAATTGGCTTTCAATTAGATGTGTGATGGAAGTTCAAATCATTCCTTTTACTTTGGAGCAGATCCTTGGCGACTGCAAACGAGAGCTAAAGAATCACTCCTTAGCTGATATCACACAGAAATTAACATCGGTTTTGTGTTTTCTATATGGTCATCATTGCATTAAACTGTCAGGTGGATGGTTTTGACATTGGCTGTCATGAAGCCAGAACTCTTTAATGACACATTCAATTAGTATCACTGTAATTGAGGTCACGAAAAATATTCATGACAATGTCAAAACCAACAACATGACAGTTTGTCTTAATTTTATGTCAAATTGTCATGACAAAGACACTGACAGGTTATGACGTTATGTTTTATGTCAATACATGTAATGGTTTATACAGCTGTGCGTATGTCATAACAAAGACATCTTCATATTTGCATTCAAAATGTAGAATGTAATTGAGTAAAATGTAAAATGTAATTGAGTGAAAAAGACCCTTGATGACAGTTGACATAAACATGCATAACCCTACTTCATATTCAAGACATATGTCAGGTCATCGTCAGTCTTATGCTAACCCCTTCAAGTAAAGTGTTACCCAATGTGTATTGATTGGCAATTCCTGTTGCAGTTATTTGATTTGAAGCATAAAAGCATTGAATGAGGAAATCTATCTGGTTTTAGTTGACATTTAGAAAGCTGATGAAAGAATGACAAGAAACACTTACAGCCATTCTAGTTTGTGTAAATCCTGGAATACATCAGGAAGTAGGGTGGTAATTTGATTAGAACTGAGATACCTGAAGAAAAATAAGAGATTACACCTGTCTGAGGGTAGCCAAAAAAAACATTTAAAAGCATTTGCCCATAGAAAAATATAGCAAACTAAAGTGTCTGTAATTCACTGAGAGACCATTCGTCCCTCTCTGAAGAAAGGCAGCAGATGAGGCTGAGGGGGAACAATAGAAATGTCTGCTGACTTTAAAAACTCACAGTCTCGTCAGATTGTAAAGGCCTCTGAAAGCATTGGGGTGTACCACTTTAATACGGTTGTGCTGGAGATACCTGAAACACAGTTTACAAGAAGCGTTAAAAAAGAGAAGAGAGAAGTAACACAAAATGTAACTGTATTAAAAGTTTGGGGTCAGTAGGATTTTTAATGTTTTTTAAAGAAGACTTCATTTATCCATGCATCATTTTCAACATTTTTTTTTTTAAATTTCAGCATCATTACATTTTTGCTCCTCAAGAAACATTTCTTATTATTATCAATGTTAAAAAAAGTTGTGCTGCTTAAGATGTCAGTGGAAAAAAATCTAACTAACCTTTAAACAATTAAATGGTAATGTACAATGGGCTCACGTTTTTGACTTCATCCAATAAGCAATCACCCACATCACCTTAGCAGCCATACAACAAAGCACTAAAACTACTCCTTAGCAACCACATAGCACCAATAAGTCAAGCACCAATAAAATCAGGTTAAATTTACTCTTCAATTAACTAGTCTCATTTAAACCTCATTGCACTGTTAACATCAAAAAATTCTGTATTTATATTCATTCCCAATGGCTCTGTAATTAAACTAAAAAATCCAAATCATACACAACGGTGTAAGGAATGTTGCATTGTGGCTTCTGTTCCCATACCATTTGGGAATACCAAATACTCAAAAACCTTCTGAGATTAAGTTTGTTCATACATTGAAGGATCTGTCAGTAGATCAAGTGTAGTGTTTGGGCAAGGACAAAAATATGGGGCTTATTTTGTTCGACTCAGCTGGTACTTTTGAACAAAACAACCAGACGATACGCACAAGAGAGCCTGTCAGATTAAGACATGCAAACACAAAATTCTGGGGAAAGAAAACCATTGAGCCATTTTTGTCAGGTTAAAAAATAACTCTCTCAAGTACTTCAGTTCTCAGCTCGCTCATGTGGAGAGCACTGAATGTTTTATTCCACAGGGATCTCACTCAACATCTGCTCTATTTCACACATTTCTTACTACAATCAATGGCACAGTGAAGACCAGCAAGCAACGTTTTACTAAACACCTGTGATAATGCCAAGGCAGCATTCATAGCATTACAGAATCCACACAGTCCAATGACAAGGCGGAGATATACTTAGTGAAGCAGAGAGGCTCTTACAGTTTTTGAAGGTTCTGGTACAAAAAGAACATGTCAGCATTTAGCTTCCGCAGCCGGTTCCTCTGCAGAGACCTGCAATATCAACGAAATTGTGAAATTTACATATCATAATTGAGCGCAACAGTCACCACTCACTTTTACAGTTATCTAACGATAAAATATTACAGAACGATAGATAGATAGAACGATAGATAGATAGAACGATAGAACGATAGATAGAACGATAGATAGAACGATAGATAGAAACGATATAGATAGATAGATAGATAGATAGATAGATAGATAGATAGATAGATAGATAGATAGATAGATAGATAGATAGATAGATAGATAGATAGAACGATCGATAGATAGATAGAACGATCGATCGATAGATAGAACGATCGATCGATAGATAGATAGACAGATAGACTAGACAGCCTCAAGTTTTTGCGGCATAATGCGTCATGACTACGGTTGCACCTGGTATAGATGTAATGTCGTCACAGTTAGGCACCATCTACTAAGCAAACATATGTCACAGCTATGCTATGAATTACCTGAAAACACTTCAGTAAAATTATATGACATGAACATGGTGACATTGATATAGTAATTTAGATTACTTTAGACTGATATGGCCATCGCACTAATCCAGTTACATGCACTGATAAACCTAGGAACACACACACACACATTTCCTGAGACTCTGTGTGTGTTGTGTGTAATAAAAACAGGACTGAATGACAATGTCCGACTTTATGAAAAACCAAAAGAA
>NW_024121543.1:6054080-6085844 GCF_016745375.1 Pimephales promelas | reverse complement strand
CATATTATTGTAATATTATTTAATATGCGACATGAGGTTATATAGCACAGTCTCTCGTGATGCTTTGCAGACTCTGCTGTGTGTGCTCATGTGTTTTGAAGGAGGCGTGGCTTTGGAGACACTCTGAAGGGAGGGTGGGATCTCATGCTTTCAAAGCTAGCTTGCTATTACTAGCCTACCCTACCTTTAAAGTAGAAAACACTTATTTTCAATGTAAGAATATTGCTCAATATTAGTGTGTTTATGGATTTTTATCAAATTAATAAATATCCTGAATTTTTTTAAGATGAAAATTAAAATTTTCTGTTGATTAATAAACTCAGAGCTCATGGTAGGTCTGTATACTGAATCTTTAAAAAAAATTATTATTCTGTGGAGAAAAATGCCAGAGATTTGTACTGCCAGTTGTCCAAAATAACCTATTTCCAACAAAAATAGGGGATTCTCACGTACCAAGAAAGATCACAATGGAGTAGATTTGGGCTCCCAGAGTCTCTGGCTGCTCAGAGTGCAGAGGGAAACAAACGCCATTGGTTCCATAGAAGTTCTTAAAACCCCTTTAAAGACCAGTGGCAGGAAAGCAATAACAAGCCCAAGATCCAGATGACCACCAAAATGGTAACAGTGCGTCTTCGGCCAGGGGTCAGGTAGCGGAACGGGTAGACAATGCAGATGTATTTCTCCAGGGTGAGGTATGTGAGGAGCAGCACTGACACCTCTGTCGACAGCATGGCTAGAGATCCAATCACCTGACAGGGTGCACTATCCATCCAGGCCTGAGCGTGACGGTTATACTCGCCTCGGAACTTCAGGTCATAGGCGCCAATCATGAAGAGGTAGACGCCCATCAGACCATCTGCACCTGTGTCGCAGAGAACAGAGAAAGAACTTGTAAGCCAGACAAATACAGATGAGCTTACTTATGTATTTTACATTTCAGGAAAAAAACAACAACAACAACAACAAAAACTAATTGTTTGTGTGTGTGTTCTCCAAATACCTGCACTATTCATTTAAAATATTTTTAAATAAATAAAAACTAAACCAACATTTTAGAATGTTTTTAAATAAAAACAGAAAAAAAGTTTTCTATTTTTCAGCAGAGGTTGCATCAACCAAGCACAATGTATAATAAAAAATTGATGAAATCCGACAGCAGGCTGAACATCAAGAACCCCTTTATTACAAGTCTGCCACTTTCCACATCTGACTCCCCTCCCCCCAGAAATGTTGAGAACATTTCTCACCCATAGATATTTAACAGAAAAACTCTACCTATGATAATCACCCTGTTATAGTCACAGGAAACAATATTGAGAGATTCAGGCACGATCAGCTATGAGGTGGCGAACAGTAAAGAATTAGCAAATTGCGTATAATCCCAGCAATACCAGACCATGCCTAAGGTCAGTGATGGGTCATTTATGATGTCAAAAAGAGCAAATTACATGACCAGCTCAGGGGGGGTGAGTTCTATTGAAGTTTCCCAAGAAAATGATCATGTGACACTGGAGTAATGATGCTGAAAATTTTGCTGTTACCAAAAATATGAATTATGTTTGAAAATATTTTACAAAAAATAGTTATTTAAAACTTTATTGTAATGATATTTCAGCCTTGGTGAGCATAAGAGACTTTTCAACAACATCATAAAAACTCATACAGAACATAAACTTTTGAAAAAATCGTGTATATGCATGTATACAAGTAGAATACACTAATAAAATATTTTCTTATATGATCATTTATAAATATGAACTGTATATATTTTCCATATACACTGATCCGACACAACATTAACACCACTGACGGAGAAAAACCAGCAAGTGAAAAGATCTGATTAACTTTAACAAGGGCTTAATAAAACTGGGTCACGGCATTTTCTGTACAAATACTAGCCATTATAAAATAGTGTCAGAACACAGTGCATCACAGTTTGCCATGTGTGGGGTTGCATAGCGGCAGACTGGTCAGAGTGCCAATGATAACCCCTGTCCACAGCCAAAAGTGCCTATAAAGGAATGATGTTGCCTTGACCTCCAAATTCCCCAGATCTCAATCTGACTTAGCATCCATGGTGTCGTGATTCCCGTCTTGTGTGGACTTTTGATCTTTCCTGTTCTGTGCCATGTTTGTTTTGTAGTCCATTGTAGTTTTTCTTTTTTATTAGTCGTTATCAGTGTTGGGAGTAACGCATTACAAAAGTAATACATTACAGTAACATATTACTTTTTGCTGTAACGCAGTAGTGTAAGGCATTACTACTCAATTTTCAGTAATATTTTACTCGTTACATGTTCAGTGAGGCTTGTATTACAGTTGTATTACAGTGTATTGTCTGCTTTTACTTCTTAAAGGCAACAGACTATGTGAAAGTTTTAAAGCAGTCTTTTAGTGCCAGTTCAGAGCGGTCGCGTCTGTAACATTGTTTTTTCCTCATAAATGCGAACACGAAAACTAAAATAAAATGAATATTTTAAGTACTATGGAGACTGGAAAGCCAACCCTTCCTCATCCGATTTGCGCAGTGTAATTAACAGAATTACAAAAAATATATTTTACCTCCTATTTTTTTGTCACGCATGAATGTGTGTCTTTTCCCTAATATTAAAAATAAAACAGACTGATATTTGTCTAATGTTTGGAGTCCTTTAAGGAAGTAGCCTATATACGTTTCAATACATGTATTTTCTGAGAATTTTTATTTCAAGTTTTGACTGAAAATGTCATCATGTCCATAATGCGGGACCCAATTTTAAATAATTTATCCTCAACTAGTTTTGTGGTGTAGGTCTACGTATTTTATAATGTTAACTTCAAATAATACTAATAGCCTAATTTAAAGATAAGGCAGCATTGGATATGGACGGTAAGGAGAATAACGCTGGAGTTGGAAGAGGTGTGTCGCGATTCTGTAGGTTCGTGGATCTGAGTCGTGTGGCGAATCGCGATTTCGGTTTCATATTGCTTATCGTTACAGCCCAAAAGTTAGGTTCTACTTAGTTATTTTTGGTGAAAGTAACTCAAAAGTAATACATGAGTAATGTAATGCATTACAATTCTGAGACAGTAATATTGTAAGGTAATGAATTACTTTTAAATAACAGTAACAAGTAATACCTAATGTATTACAGTTTGGAAGTAACTTGCACAACACTGGTCGTTATCTTGTTTAGCTTGCTTGCCTTTGTCTGTACTTAAACCTCTGCGCTTCAGTTGTTGTTTGCTTCTATTTGTTTCCATGGTACTGCCCTTAGTTTCATTGTTTGCCCTGGATTACCGATTTGTTTTATTAAAGTTGTGCTTGCATTTGGATTCTCTCTCCGCTTCGTTCCCTCCTCATTATTACATTTGATATGTGTTGGACCAACAAATCTGATCCACGGAGGCCCCACCTCACAACTCGTAGGACTCTTCTACTAAAGTCTTGGTGCTAGAATCCCACAGGATGCCTTCAGGGGTCCCGTGGTCTGTTTTGGCAGCACAATGGAGACCTACACGATATTAGTCATGTGGTTTTTAAGATTGTGGCTAATCAGTGTATGTTAGGTTACAGTAAAAAAAAAAAAAAAGAATGAATTATAATTGTAAATGATGTTGCTACATCTAACTGTTGTCATCTACACTTCAAAGTGAACACCCTGAACAATTGATTTCCATGTATTTTGAACTAGGCTACACACTCATCTGTATTGCCCATGGCAGTGCTCTCTAGAGCATACAGATGCCCAGTGCACAACTTTGATATCGTCTTATTTAAACCATATCAAAGGACAGAAATGAAAGAACTGCTTTTCTTTTCATGGCTCGCTATTTCCTATGAGAGAAGGCTGTAGTGTGCGCAGTATGAATTAGGAAAATTAATGAAACAAAGCATTTGCTTCATTCATCAGTGGTCAATTTGTATGGGTGACCTCACACTGTAGTTGCGATAAAAAGTGAAAACAAAACTGTTGGGTAAAAACAGATTCTGAATGCTACATATACTGTACTATAAGCTGCCCTAATGCTATCAGCCTGTTTCTCTAAAGAGCACCATGGACTTTTTTTCTCACCTGAATAAGAAATCTTGAATCATACAAACGTCTCGGTTACGGATAGGGAACGGAGACGTTACGTCGAAATGACTATGAAAGGGAACCACTTTTACATTACACCATGTCAGGATAAAAAGTATTTTATGGAAGCTTGTTTCTGCCACGAATAAAAAATTAAAAAGGTAATTGTAACTTTTTTGTTACAATTCTGCTATTTTTCAATCCAGATTTTATAACTCACAACTGAAAAAAAATTCTGAAAAAAAAAAAAAGTTGCATGAGACTAATCATGTGTGAAATTGCTTTTGCTTGGAGACGATGAGCGGTGCACTGCATCCTGCAACCTTAAACTGTGTAAAGTGCCAAATCTATTCAGACAAAGTGGAGACTTACTGTAAGTCACACTTTAAAATGACACTGCATGATATTTTGTATCTAATCTTACAGCATAAAGAGATGATGCACATGGCGTGGAGCTTGTTCTCCGAGCGAATGTAGGATCGCATACAGATCACAAAGATGTTGCCGAAGCATGTCGTTGCCGAGACAACCCAGACAAAGACACGCAGCACAATGTTTGCCAAAAGGTCCTCGAAAGATGAGATGCCATCAGTGTTGGGCTTGCAGCTGCGGACGTGAGGCGCATAGCCGCAGTACTGAAACTTTTTAAAGTAGCTAAAAAGAAAAAAAGAAAGAAGCACAAATGACAAACATAATCAGATCATCATTTCGGTCCTGTCACGACATGGCTAGGAACATTGATTAATTTATGCTCAAAAAATGTCAAGTCTGAATCCATCCATCCATCTAATTTGGGAGATAAAAGATCATTTTAACATTAAAAAAAAAAAATCTATCTATCTATATATCTATCTATCTATCTATCTATCTATCTATCTATCTATCTATCTATCTATCTATCTATCTATCTATCTATCTATCTATCTATCTATCTATCTATCTATCTATCTATCTATCTATCTGTCCTTGCTGAGAAAGGTTTTTAAGACAAAAGACAAGAGAAGAGAATAACACTGAACGGAACTGATATAGAAACAAAAAGCAAGTCTTAAGTTGAATTTCACAGTCAACAAAAAAAAAAAAAAGCATGAGAGGAAGCATCATAAATTACTTGCAAAATTCATTGAGTGTTCTCATTTTTCACAGTGTAATTTATATACTTCAATATATGTGCAAAGCAGAAAGACACAACACTGGGTCTTCAAGTAGCTGAAAAGATTGACAAGGGAATTGCAAGCACTCCAATATATATTCCAAACACCCTTGCATATTTTTTTTCACGTTTTCAGGAGATACATCGTAATCACTCCTAACCAAGCCATAGGAGAAAATGATTACCATGAATAATTAACAGAATACAAAATATTAGAGTCAATTTGCATTCAATCTCCAACGTTTGTTAAATGTTTTAAAGTACAAATAATTATAGAGATGTGCAGTTGTCAGGCATTTCAATCAGAATATCAATCTCAACACTTAATTTAAACATTAAAAACTGAACCATTCTCAGTGATAACTTCAGAAAATAGAGATCTCAAGGAAGTTTCAAAAACTGAGCAAGCAGAATCTTAAGCATTTTGATATTAAAACTTTCAAAAAGCAGCACTCACATGTGAGTCAGGTTCTTAAGAGGTTCAAACATCCTTCTGTGGATGTTCCCAATTTCGATTCCCTCAATGCTCCTGTGACATAAAAAGCTTTCTCTCAGAGTTCACTCTTTAGAAAACTACCGTCATTTGCATTTCAGTATTCACACCTCCTACAACTATGCAGTATTGTGCCCAAGATGCTATCTGGAAGCCTTTGAAGCATGACCCAAAAGCAGATCGTTTTTGTGCTGTTGAGTACGAAGGCAATGTTTACTGCGTGAAATTTGGGTAAGACCATCGTACTGTGCTGAAAGGGGCCCACAAACATCCCATTATTATAATTGCAAGGTTTTCCTGTGGATTCATGTGAATGTGCCTTTAATAAATAAATAAAACAAAAACAGAGAGGTTTAAATGGGGGAGAGGGCTTGTGTGTGTCTTTGTGTGCGACTTTCCTGCACCTCAAACAGTAGCGCATTGGCCATGTATGAAATGCAATGTAAGTCGCTTTGAATAAAAGCATCTGCCAAATGCATGTAAATGTCTTAGCTTAGTCAATATTCACGGTGGAAAGTTGCAAAATGGATAACATCACTTGCAAACATACTTCAGACTTCCCCTATTTCAGCTTCAAAACCTTACAGTTTATAATTATAGAAAGTTATAAGAAGTGACTTACAGTGACTTTAACTTATGCAGCTTGTCAAAGTGGTCCACTTGGAGGTCCATAATAGGGTTATATGAAATATTCCTACAGACAAATGAAAGGCAAGAGTCAACTGAAAAATCACAAAATAAAATATGAAATATCGTGCAAAAGCAAATTCAGATTTTGACAGATAAGTGTGTTGACCCTGTCCGCGTCTTTTGGTGTTGGTCGGTTCTCGTTTTTGCCAATTGAACATGTTGAATATGTGTTTGTAGGGTTTTGGAATGTCTGAGAAGTGATGTACTCTAATCTGGTGACTGTCAGCGTTGGCCGGTGTCTGTCGGTGGAGTGTGAATTGGCCTTAAAACAATAATTTTTCCATTCCATCACACAATGAAGGAACAAACATCATCGACAACTCGGGTTAAATTAATGGTGCACCATCTTGTTTGATGGTAAACTGTAAAATTTTCTCACAGAAAAACTCCACAAAATGTGCTTTGTTACTGTATTATTGTATTTATTTAATCATTACTCCAGTCTTCAGTGTCACATGATCCTTCATAAATTCTTCTGATATGCTGATTTGCTGAAACATTTCTTATTATTATCAGTGTTGAAAACAGTTGAACACTAGTGTAAGCTAAATGAGATTTTGATATGACTTCGTTTTCATAAATGGTTAATAGATCCTACAAAATGTTAATATAATTCTACAAAAAATGGACATCAAATAATTAATATTGGAATAAAAATAAAAAAAAAACAGTTCACATGCACCTGTCGTACAGCCATTACAATTTGGGGTTTGTAATGTGCATCTTAATGGAAGACTCACAGCTGAAGCAGGTCTCCAAGATTGACAAAAAGATCAGGAGGGATTGCTTTGATTCTGTTATTGGACAAATCCCTGTGGAGAGAGAAAAAAATAGGCATCTGTTGACAGAATTGATGAGCAAGACAGTCTGAAGCCAAACTATTTGAGGACTGATGTCACATGTTACTAGACCAACCCAGACTTTAAAATTGATAAGGAAATCCATTTTAGCTTAGCTTCTCAAAAATAGCACAGAAATGGGTCACGAGTAAACTCTAGAGAACACTTTGCGGCGATTATTTTGGCAAAATATTTATGATGGAATGGAATGAGAACTTACAGCTCGCCCAGTTTACGAAGCAGAGAGAAAGCCTGCACGTGGATGTAACTAATGCAGTTCCGCTGGAGGACCCTGCAAAAAACAACAACAACAAAAAAAAACATTTATCTTGGTGGACAGAAACAAGACGACCCTTTCAGAGGAATGGAATGTGCAAGAGATACAAAAGAGTACATTACAGTGTCAATGGTGATGAGTGCAATAACAAAAATCAATTTAGAAGGTAAATGGGATCTGACCTTTAATCAGCAGACTAACTCATGCGTATAATCAGTGAAATTATAATCTCAAAATATTGCATAATATTCATTACTGAAGTCCACACACATCGATATTCTACTTAATAGCTTAGTATAAACCAAGTTTCAAAATGAACAGGCAGATAAGTCTGTTGCTCTGATTTCTGCAGAACAGGGATTAAACATTAAAAAGCAAGAACCAGGGAGATGGAAATACTTTGCCTAAAAATATATCCATTTTTGGTGTTTTTGGCAAGAAGGACCTCAAACTATGCACATTAAGTGTGGGGTACAACAGGGCTAAAAGTCCCCCTATAAATATGATTATGTGAAAATATAATTATATATTATGATTTACTTTATATTATGACAAATGGTATGCCATAAAAAAAAACGTTTCCACTCATCTACCATATTTTTAACCATCAGTGGGGAAAAAAATAAACAGAAGAAAAACACTCAATCTCAGAAAAATAAAATCTTAGAAAACATTTTTTACCAATCCTAAGTTAGCACAGACCCAACCAAAACTAATTTGTAAAATTTTAATAATCATAAAATAAACCAACAACAAAACGAAAGTAAAGGCGACACTTAACATAAAAGTCCAGGCCTCATCCTTTCTCATCCTTCACTGTCGTCGCTCCTACTTTTATGCTTCCGCTACTCCCTGAGATACAAGACTGGTGTGTCCTGCTCGCCACAATAACCTTTATAGTATTTTATAGTATTTTATTTTGTAATTTTTTATAAAAAATACTGCTTCTATTTTGTGTTTTGGGAGAATATTAAATTAAAAGGACATTTGCCACCAGAGGGACTCGATTACCAGTTGTACCCTACTTTTTAAAGGGTTAGTTCACCCAAAAAATGAAAAGCATGTCATTAATTACTCACCCTCATATTGTTTCAAACCCATAAGACAAAAATTAAGATCTTTTTGATTAAATCTGAGATCTTTCAGTCCCTTCATTGAGTGCTATGCAACTTCAGTTTGCACTTTGACTCTTTAAAAAGTTCATAAAGAGTAAATCTAATTGGTTAAATCCAAATTATTTTGAAGAGACTCGATCGCCTTATAAGATAAACGGATTTAATTTAGGCTTTTATTTATATATAAACAGACACATCATTGCTAGAACCAATGAGATTCATTCTCGTGCAGCACGTTTGAGCTTCAGCAAGAGGTTTGTTCTCATGCTTCAAGCCGGTTCGGATCAAAAGTTTAAAGTTTAAATGTAAATTAAAGCCTTAATTGAATCTGTTCATCACAAAAGTGATCATGTCTCTTCAGAAAATTTGGACTAAACCTCTTGATTCATATGGATTAGTTTTACGATGTCTTTATGAACTTTTTGTGTCAAAGTAATAGTTGCGTATCTGCCAATGGAGGGACAGAAAGCTTTCAGATTTCATCAAAAAGATCTTCATTTGTGTTCCGAAGATGGAATGACACGAGTGTGAGTAATTAATGACAGAATTATCATTTTAAGCGTGAACTAACCCTTTAAAAACTGAAATACATTTGTAATGTTCATTGAGGTCATCTGATCATCACACAGTGGAAAGTGAGGAAGAGAGCTTTGAGAAGCTGTTACGGTAGGGTGGGAATACTCACAGCACTGTTAGCATGTTACAGGACCTGAAGGTCACATTTCCCACAGTTTCAATCTTATTTCCCTCAACGTCTCTGCAGACACAAATAGAAATAAGAAGGTGTATGGAAAATGTAAGAAAGAAAAAGTCAAATCAATTCTACGATTAGCATCAGCTTAGAGGACCAAATAATTTACATTAAAGCAAAATGCATACATTGATTTACTGGGAGCAAAATTTAAAGTGCTCTCTAAGCTCTGTAACCATAAAATAAAATAACACAAGTGGTTTTATCAGGACAGTGTTGTATTCAAACTTACAGCCAATTTAACCGTGGCATCTCTAGGCAAATATCGTCAAGCTTTGTGAGAGCATTGTTCAACAACACTCTGAAACACACACACACACACACACACTTAGAGAATGGCTCCTATGAATTTGTTAAAATATAAGATTTATATTTGAAAGGCAGTAGATTTGTTGGCAAAATAGCAACAGGCTGAAACTCACAGCAGCACAAGGGAGCGCAAACCAGTGAAGGTCAAAGAGGAGATGTGATGAATATTGTTGTTCTCCAGAATCCTTCAGGAAAAATAGGAGAAACTCATTCAAAAACACTGCAGCCTCACAAATTGAAGTTCTTTTTCCAGTATTTGTTACGGGGACACTAATGTACAGTATGCATAAGGGTTATGAACCATAATTGGCTTTCAATTAGATGTGTGATGGAAGTTCAAATCATTCCTTTTACTTTGGAGCAGATCCTTGGCGACTGCAAACGAGAGCTAAAGAAATCACTCCTTAGCTGATATCACACAGAAATTAACATCGGTTTTGTGTTTTCTATATGGTCATCATTGCATTAAACTGTCAGGTGGATGGTTTTGACATTGGCTGTCATGAAGCCAGAACTCTTTAATGACACATTCAATTAGTATCACTGTAATTGAGGTCACGAAAAATATTCATGACAATGTCAAAACCAACCACATGACAGTTTGTCTTAATTTTATGTCAAATTGTCATGACAAAGACACTGACAGGTTATGACGTTATGTTTTATGTCAATACATGTAATGGTTTATACAGCTGTGCGTATGTCATAACAAAGACATCTTCATATTTGCATTCAAAATGTAGAATGTAATTGAGTAAAATGTAAAATGTAATTGAGTGAAAAAGACCCTTGATGACAGTTGACATAAACATGCATAACCCTACTTCATATTCAAGACATATGTCAGGTCATCGTCAGTCTTATGCTAACCCCTTCAAGTAAAGTGTTACCCAATGTGTATTGATTGGCAATTCCTGTTGCAGTTATTTGATTTGAAGCATAAAAGCATTGAATGAGGAAATCTATCTGGTTTTAGTTGACATTTAGAAAGCTGATGAAAGAATGACAAGAAACACTTACAGCCATTCTAGTTTGTGTAAATCCTGGAATACATCAGGAAGTAGGGTGGTAATTTGATTAGAACTGAGATACCTGAAGAAAAATAAGAGATTACACCTGTCTGAGGGTAGCCAAAAAAAACATTTAAAAGCATTTGCCCATAGAAAAATATAGCAAACTAAAGTGTCTGTAATTCACTGAGAGACCATTCGTCCCTCTCTGAAGAAAGGCAGCAGATGAGGCTGAGGGGGAACAATAGAAATGTCTGCTGACTTTAAAAACTCACAGTCTCGTCAGATTGTAAAGGCCTCTGAAAGCATTGGGGTGTACCACTTTAATACGGTTGTGCTGGAGATACCTGAAACACAGTTTACAAGAAGCGTTAAAAAAGAGAAGAGAGAAGTAACACAAAATGTAACTGTATTAAAAGTTTGGGGTCAGTAGGATTTTTAATGTTTTTTAAAGAAGACTTCATTTATCCATGCATCATTTTCAACATTTTTTTTTTTTAAATTTCAGCATCATTACATTTTTGCTCCTCAAGAAACATTTCTTATTATTATCAATGTTAAAAAAGTTGTGCTGCTTAAGATGTCAGTGGAAAAAAATCTAACTATCCTTTAAACAATTAAATGGTAATGTACAATGGGCTCACGTTTTTGACTTCATCCAATAAGCAATCACCCACATCACCTTAGCAGCCATACAACAAAGCACTAAAACTACTCCTTAGCAACCACATAGCACCAATAAATCAAGCACCAATAAAATCAGGTTAAATTTACTCTTCAATTAACTAGTCTCATTTAAACCTCATTGCACTGTTAACATCAAAAAATTCTGTATTTATATTCATTCCCAATGGCTCTGTAATTAAACTAAAAAATCCAAATCATACACAACGGTGTAAGGAATGTTGCATTGTGGCTTCTGTTCCCATACCATTTGGGAATACCAAATACTCAAAAACCTTCTGAGATTAAGTTTGTTCATACATTGAAGGATCTGTCAGTAGATCAAGTGTAGTGTTTGGGCAAGGACAAAAATATGGGGCTTATTTTGTTCGACTCAGCTGGTACTTTTGAACAAAACAACCAGACGATACGCACAAGAGAGCCTGTCAGATTAAGACATGCAAACACAAAATTCTGGGGAAAGAAAACCATTGAGCCATTTTTGTCAGGTTAAAAAAAGATAACTCTCTCAAGTACTTCAGTTCTCAGCTCGCTCATGTGGAGAGCACTGAATGTTTTATTCCACAGGGATCTCACTCAACATCTGCTCTATTTCACACATTTCTTACTACAATCAATGGCACAGTGAAGACCAGCAAGCAACGTTTTACTAAACACCTGTGATAATGCCAAGGCAGCATTCATAGCATTACAGAATCCACACAGTCCAATGACAAGGCGGAGATATACTTAGTGAAGCAGAGAGGCTCTTACAGTTTTTGAAGGTTCTGGTACAAAAAGAACATGTCAGCATTTAGCTTCCGCAGCCGGTTCCTCTGCAGAGACCTGCAATATCAACGAAATTGTGAAATTTACATATCATAATTGAGCGCAACAGTCACCACTCACTTTTACAGTTATCTAACGATAAAATATTACAGAACGATAGATAGATAGAACGATAGATAGATAGAACGATAGAACGATAGATAGAACGATAGATAGAACGATAGATAGAACGATAGATAGATAGATAGATAGATAGATAGATAGATAGATAGATAGATAGATAGATAGATAGATAGATAGATAGATAGATAGATAGAACGATCGATAGATAGATAGAACGATCGATCGATAGATAGAACGATCGATCGATAGATAGATAGACAGATAGACTAGACAGCCTCAAGTTTTTGCGGCATAATGCGTCATGACTACGGTTGCACCTGGTATAGATGTAATGTCGTCACAGTTAGGCACCAATCTACTAAGCAAACATATGTCACAGCTATGCTATGAATTACCTGAAAACACTTCAGTAAAATGATATGACATGAACATGGTGACATTGATAGTAATTTAGATTACTTTAGACTGATATGGCCATCGCACTAATCCAGTTACATGCACTCATAAACCTAGGAACACACACACACACACACGCACACACATTGGTTTAAGAGGACATTTCCTGAGACTCTGTGTGTGTTGTGTGTAATAAAAACAGGACTGAATGACAATGTCCGACTTTATGAAAAACCAAAAGATGTTTAACGTAATAAAGAAATGCTGTTTTAAAGCAATGATTCTTAATGAGACCTTAGAGAGACAGAAGGTACACTGCCACTACTTGAAATCAGAGAGTGACGTTGCATTAATACACCTTGCCACATTCACACTTCAGTAAAATGATATGACATGAACATGGAGACATTGATATCGTTATTTAGATCATATTACTTTAGACTGATACACTCTCAGAAAAAAAAGGTAAAACAAGCTGTTACTGGGGCTGTACCTTTGCAAAAGGTCAACTTTTGTCCATTTTAGGTGCAAATATGGACATTTAGGTGCTAATATGTGCATTTCAGCACATAATATGTACATTTTAGGTGCTATTATGTATTTTAGGTACTAATATGTCCATTTAGGTGCTAATATGTGCATTTTAGGAGTTAATATGTATTTTAGGAGTTAATATTTTAGGTGCTAATATGTGCATTTTAGGAGCTAATATGTACATTTTTGGTGCTAATATGGACATTTAGGTGCTAATTTGTGCTTTTTGGGTGCTAATATGTACATTTTAGGTGCTAAGATGTACAATTTAGGTGTTAATATGTACATTTTAGGTGCTAATATGTACATTAAGGTACCACTATGCACCCTTTAGGTGGAAAAGGTACCACCACAGTGACAGCTTTTGTACCTTTTTTTCTGAGAGTGTATGGTTACACTAATCCAGTTATATGCACTCATAAACCTAGGAACAACATGCATGCAACACACACACACACACACACACACACACACACACACACAATGTTTAAGAGGACATTTCCTGAGACCCTGGATGCTGTTTTAAATGCTGTTTTAAATGCTGTTTTAAAGCAATGATTCTTAATAAGACCTTAAAGAGAAGGCACACAGTGCCTCTACTTGAAATCAGAGAGTTACGTTGCATTAATATACCTTGCCACATTCTCTGCATTACTGAATGGTAGATATGAATTTCACTGTTTGGCAGTGGCATACTAATGAACAGCGGAAAATCAAACAGCCACAATACAGGAAATTGAGCCTTAATTAAGAAGCAGCTTCAACTGATACATAAATATGCGTTTCAGATCCACATATTAAACTGCTAGAAAGCCTTTTATCAGCAAGTTATTATGTGAACAAAGAGATTTTCATGAGCAACTGAGCGAAAAATGAGAACCAAGCTTCACAGTTATGTTTTGTGGAGAATAATATTGGCACAATTACCTTTTAATTCAATTATCTCAGTTTTCAGTGCTCACAAATTGAAGGCACGCAGTGTTAATTAAAGGCGCTATGTGTAACTTTTCTTCTAAAATGAATGCTTATTTTATTGCCTGTGTGTGAAGGGTTTGTAATCATTACAATGACCCATTTGTCGGGTTTTGCCGTTACCTCTGAAGGCCAGTATTGCTATTTCTATGTGAAGTCTCCGGGTCGGATTTTCTGCGAAAGCCATTGGATGTGACGTGCATGCGTGCTACCGAGCCTCTCTCCTTTATATATACAGTCTATGCGACGGCACTGCAGCGAACGATAGGTCTGATAACACCAAAACACTCCTATCTCCAGCACAACACAGACTCCAACACAAACTGCACATGCAGTAAATGTAAAAAACTAAACAAAACAAAAATTGATCTGCTGAACCTCGTCAGGCCAAACGTGAATCGGATCGACTTAGGACGAAAACACGGATCAACATCAGCAGAGCGTTGGAATAGAGACCGCTATTTTCATTGTGATAAATTACAAATTTTCAGATACGCTGAAATAAATAATGGTAAATTGTAATGTAATAGCAAGGTAAACTACAACATGAGACATGAAATGAACACAAAAGACTGTTCCAGGATAACAAAAAGTAGGTGCTAGACGTAACTTTTATTTTATGAACTAGATCTACTGTCTAACGTCACTCATCCCACTACCATCATATTGTTTACACACATTTCCAGACACGTTCAGTACAGTAATGTTACTTCCTACGATCTTATTGTTACACTGAAATTATGCAGTCTAGTTCACTAACCGCTTTCGTTATCATATTATACATTCACCTATGTTGACATTGCTGCCTGATTATGAAAGACACATGAATAGTTAGTGAAATGCCTTGTGCTAGATAACACCCATAGACTGTAAAGAAGGATAACATCACATGTCGGCTAAATGCAGGCAATGTAACGTCATCATGGTACCGAGCATTAGTTCAACATCAAGCTGATAGTAGCCTATTATTGTAACGTTGCAGTAGGAGTTTACATGAGTTTCCAGCATGTTGTGTGATGCTTGCTCCGGTGTGTTGAAAGTCTCAGGTTGGCCGGCATATACAACCTCTTGTATTCGAGCACCCGTAAGAGCACGAGCACTCTTGTAAAAATTGGTTGCAATCTGAAACATCACTGATAGAGGCCGCTAAAAGATACATACAGCACTTTAAGACTCAAAATCAAATACATCACACTAGTCTTTGATGCAATTATCTATGGAAGCTTTTTTCCGCCATAAAATGGAAAATAAAAAAGGTAATTGCGACTTTTTAATCTCACAATTCTGACTTTTTTTACAAAGTCATAAAAAAGTCGCAATTGCGTGTTATAAAGTCAGAAATGCAAGATATAAAGTCAGAATTGTGAGATGTAAACTCACAATTGTGAGAAAAAAGTCAGAATTGTGAAATAAAAAGTCGCACTTCTGTATTTTTTTCTCAGAATTGCGACTTTATATCACCCAATTCTGACTTTATATCTCGCAATTCTGACTTTATATCTCGCAATTCTGACTTTATATCTCGCAATTCTGACTTTATATCTCACAATTCTGACTTTATATCATGACAATTCTGACTTTATATCTCGCAATTCTGACTTTATAGCTCACAATTCTGACTTTATAACACGCAATTGCGACTTTATATCTCGCAATTCTGACTTTATATCTCGCAATTCTGACTTTATATCTCGCAATTCTGAGAAATAGTCAGAATTGTGAGATATAAACTCGCAATTGTGAGAAAAAAAGTCAAAGTTGTGAGATAAAAAGTCACAATTATTTATTTTATTTTTAGATTCAGTGGCGGAAACAAGTTTCCATAATTATCTCTTGTTTTATAAAGTACTATTTTAAGACAAATCTTTATTCAGTCCCCTACATATTCACCATGTATTGTTTAAAATAATTGTAATTGTAGTGTCAACTTCTGTTAAGCCATTGGGTTTTGGCATCTCATGCACACCAAAAAGTCACACAACCCCAACAAACTGCTGCCACACTCCACACACAGGGCATGAAACTCACATCATGGTGACATTAATGGATACTGTGGGGACATCTTTAAAGTGTGCACCATCACAGTCCAGCTCCAGGTCCCTGCACTGACACTCGGCTGGGACGGTCCCAAGCACTCCATGACAGAAAGGGAGAGAGAAAGAGAGAATTTTAGACACACCACCACTCAGCATTTTAAAGCATTGCAACTTGATCTGCCATTTAAGTAGAAATATATACTATGTGAACAGTCATGCTGAACTAATAAGCACTAAATTATTGGTCTGTGTCAGTGTTAATTATAAATTCCTAAGAATTCCATTAAATTAATTTGAGCTCTTAAGAGAAATTTAATCTTTAAAGGTCAAGTGTATAAATCAATGTTAAAATCACAGCTTAAGCAAGCTATTGGTTTAGTGATGAATGAATGATAAATTAGGCTTTTATATAGCATTATATTAAATACTTGTGAACAACTAAAATGTAACAAATCCATTTTAAGGCCACAGGTTTCCTCACTTTCAACAGAAGTCAAGTCAACGAATCACTTTTTACAGTGAAAAGATAAAGGACTTAAAGTAATTAAAGTCTGACTGAAAACAAACGTGTCAGCAGTAGGTCAGTTCAATACAGTCAGCCAGACAGAACTAAGCACAGGAGACACACAAAGTCTTTATCGCAGCTAAACAGAGCAAATGATCGCCCTGAAATCCAGGGAATGGAAATGCCTCGACAGGCCATCTGTGGCCCAACACATTATTCCAATAGAGTCTTATCTGTGTTGAACATTGGAGAAGGAAGTAAAAGCACAAAGACAGAACAAAAGACACAGACAGTCGACAGTGAGAAAAAGAAATCTAATTCCGACATACACCAGGATGGCCCACAGTGACTAATTTGGAGAGAAAGGGGGAGAAGGGATGCTAAATTTCTGGTAATAAGGGGACGAAACGAATACAGCAGAGTCATCACTACCAACATGGACTGGATTTTAATTGGTTATTCCGGCCATTTTAGTGTGGATTGTTTGGTTCTGCTTGTAGTTCTTAAATTAGCAATGGTTCATGTGCTGGGGTGCATGTGGGAATGTTTCCATCACTTCTGATGTAACCGCTTAAGGCATTTTTATATGTAAATGACCTAAGTTCCTTGGAGGACAATATTAGTGAGTTTTGGAAAATCATAATTATGACATAAAAAGGTCAAAATTATGATACAGTAAGTCATAATCATGACATAAAAAGTTGAAATTACCACATACTAAGTCATTATTATGAGATAAAAGTCATAATTACTATAATTGGGATACTATAATTAGGTAAAAATATTCACTAATAACTTTGCGTATTAGCATGCATTTTACTTCACCGTCACCGTCGATGTCTGCACCATTTTATCTTCACTATACTTCCCAGAATCTCTTGTCTCCATAACTCACTCCCTCAATCACCCACCTCTTCTTCGTCATCATCATCCATGTCACCTGTCCTCACCTCATCATTGTCAAAGAACTTATATTGACAAAAAGTGAAAGCAAATAGAACGTTCTATTACAACACCAGCACCCAGCAGCAGCCCTATGCTTCCGCCATTTTTGGGTGAAAGCGACGCGGCGGTCATATATTATAAAATAAAGAAGTCGCTACTTAACCAGGCTAATCAGTGATTTTTGAAGGGTGAAGATGTCACACCCTCTGGAGGTGTGTGAGCCAATGCGAAGCTGCCCCTTTGGAGGGAGTTTTTACGACCCTTTACAGTCCTTTATTTTCTAGCAAGGTACTTGAATGTTTAATTTCATTGAGTGTTTACGAAAATAATCTTCTATATTCCTATAATACTAATGCGTCATGAAGTTAGCAAAATGTAATTTAAATTAACAAATGGGGGATGAAGATTAGAGTTTATAGAGACTAAACATGCTGCACATATGATTTTGGTTACCCATAGTATGCAAGTCATGTTTCAGACCAAAATAGTTTAGAAGAGAGAATGAATACATAGGCCAAACCACATACAAGGAAAATTATGAGATGGAAAATTAGATACATGTTAAGGCATTTATCACATGGTATATAGAATATAGGATTAAAAGTGTTAATTTCTTCTTCTCAGCAAGAATTAAAAGAGTATCACAACTCTCTGGAAATTCCGTTGGGTCGTAAAAGCTTCTTATCAGTCTTAATGTCTCCCGTAACAGGACACCAGGTTCTGCCAGTGGGTGGGCTTCATTTTTGGGGGAAGTTTCATAGACCTTTGTTGGAAGAGTAAGTTTGTTGGATTCTTCATTAAATATAATGATTAATTTGTATGCGTCTGATTGGTCCAGACGCTACATACTCAATGGTGGTTTAAAGTGAGCTTTAAGTAAAAGTGAAAGTAAAATATTAATCTTTTAAATTGCGTCATGTAGCTTGACGCTACTTGCTCTAATCCACCTGCTTCAGTAGCTTTTTTATTCCACAATCTTATTTGTTAATATATATATATATATATATCTAACAAGACTTAAGATAATAGGTGGATCTTGATACTATGTACAAAAATAATACAAACCGCCATTATATCATCCAGTTCGCTAGGTGGCGCTGTCACAAAAAAAAACTAGGTCTTGGAACTAGGGTCCTGAAACTGCAGCCTCCGGTTGAGAAAAAGTTAAAAAGCAAAGTGAACCCCCACCACAAAATATATATATTTGCTGATTCGAAAAATGATCCGATCCATGGCTCAAAAAACAAAACAAAAAAAAAACCGTATGTGATCCTAACCGTGAATTTTGTGATCCGTTCCAACACTAATACTGCCTATCTCCTCCAACCATAAACCTAAGCCTCAAGATATGAGCTGTCTAAGAGTTATGAAACGTTGTCCTATAATCTTCTTTCATTTCCTGTTCAAGTCTCAGAGTAATAAAACTTTGAAACGATCCTTTTAACATTTTTCTTAAATGACAGAGAAAACTTTTTTTACACAGGAGAAAAGTGAGTGATGTCCCAGCAATATAAAAAGACCGCTGCTGTCCATTCTAAAATGTTAATCTTTCTGTCCAATCATGTTTTGGCATCAACATAACATTACACATGACTCCAAACATCAGGTCTTAAAATCTCCAGTCCAAACAGAGTAAATGATGTCTGGAAAGATTGTAATAACAAAATCTCAGCATGGATTCATAATGTGATATTTGGTAATGATCAGGTGGTTTTGTTTGCTCTGAAGTAAATACAGCTGAACTGACAGCATCTGACGGGAAAGTGTTGCTTGACACAGCAAATCATCCAAATAACAGAATATCAAAGTGGATATCGACTCCTAAAAGAAGTGTTCAAGATTTATTAAACAGTTAGCATGAAAAACAACTGTAAGTTGTCATTTTTTTAATCAATAAAATTGAACCAATTCAGTGAGCATAGAAGCGTCGCAATAATATGTATCCACATGTATTCATTACACCCTATAATTTCAAGACAATTGGCTGTTTATTTTATCTGGTGTTCAAGTCTTTGGATTTGCAAGGAAAATATATATATATATTTTACAGCTCTTGCAAACTATATACTAGTAAAGCTCTTCTCTAACAAACCAATTACAGCTTATGAATACTGATTAAGCAATTTTCTCCATCGTACATTAGGATAAAAGCAGAATGTCTTAAATGCATAAAGTGATGATAGTATATACTGTACACCAGTGGGTCCCAAACTTGTCGTGAAGGCACCCCAACACTGCATGTTTTCTTTATCTCCCTAATCAAACACATCTGATTCAATTCATCAGCTCATTAATTAGTTCGGAACGGGGCACGGTTGCATGAAAAAATCGCTAATGTGAACGCTGTCATGTGATCCCGGTGCGCAATGGGGTACCAAACCCGAGACTAACTGGAGGAGATGGTTGCAAACCGTGCCACGGTTCGCGTGAATGTGAAAGCAACACGGATTCGGGCGAGCACGTGTTCAGGAAGTATCCTGCGTAAGCGTTTTAGCTTATTGTGATGTATTCAGTTAAATAAAACACTTGTAAGGAATGATAGGAATGATAGTGCATTCTTGCTGAATAAAAGTAGTAATTTCTTTTCAAAAGATCCCCAAACTTTTGAGCAGTAGTGTAAACAGTATATAAATCAAAAAGTTCTCGGACAATCTTTTTTTAAAAAACAAAACAAAATGTCTTCACGTGTACTCGAAGGACTCTCTTAAACACCTTTAGCGTGCTTATTTTAATAATGTGAATGGCAATATACATGTCAGGCTGAATTTTTCCATCTCTCACTGCTGTTTAGCATGTGAAATAACAAAATACAGCTGCCAAATGTGTTAAACCAGATTGTACATGCAATTAGTAATTCTGAAAGAATCATTGTCTACAGATTCTCTACAATGTTCAAATTCTCTGAACTGTTACTGAGCTTAAAACTCTGTAATATAAAAATGAGAGCATACTCACAGCAGGCGTTTGACTTAGTCCCAAGGTTATTACTGGGGATGCCAAAATAGTTATCAAAGAGATGTGGCCACCCATTATTGTCCCCTAGAAGAAAAAACAGGAAGTAAAGGGTTATTGAAACACACGCTGCTTTTCATTGCAAACAAAGCCATTTTCTGTGTCATAGGTCTTCACACGTGTGACAGAGTAATAGCACATTGATAGCACAGCAAAGACCATAATAGAAAATTAAAATTGCTAAGGACTATTTGACAGGGTCTTCAGTTTAACAAATGTGCCTCCACTCCTTCACTCAGGGGAATCTGCATAATACATAACAACACACTTGGGTTTGTTCTTTTTTAAGATTCACGTTAACCTACTCAGCAAACCCTGTCAATCATCTTGACACTGGTTGGCAACTACACAATTCGTGGAGGAAATGAAGCAGGTGGCATGCAAAATAGGTGTGACTTTCGTGGCTTTTCCTGTCTCCCGACACCCCACATTTAACATCTCAAACAACCTTCCGCCTTTCTCAATCCTCCTTCATTAATCACTGTCAGGGAGATCTCCTTTGAATTCTTAGATATTCAAACGCAGTGTACACGTTCACTATTGTTCAAGAGTTTGTTTTTAAATCGTTTTTCAAGAAATCAATACTTATTTTCAGCAAGGATGCATTCAATTGATAAAAGGTGACAGTTAAGATTAAGGGCCCTATTTTTACAATCGAAGCACAAGTTCTGAAGGGCACGGCACTTAAGTGCGTGTCCGAATACACTTTTGCTGGTTTAATGACGGGAAAAATGGCTTGCGCACCCGACCCATGGCCTAAAAGGGTTGTCTCTATTCTCTTAATGAGTAATGGGTGTGTTTTGGGCGTAACGTGCAATAAACCAGTCTCATCTCCCATTCCCTTTAAAGGCCAGTTGTGCTCACGCCAAGGTGGATTCGCTATTTACATATCATTTAGTTGGTCAATGGCACAGTCCATTGCAGTTGCCTCAAAATACAAACCCAATTCCATAAAAGTTGGGACACTGTACAAATTGTGAATAAAAACAGAATGCAATGATGTGGAAGTTTCAAACTTCAATATTATATTTAGAATACAACATAGATGACATATCAAATGTTTAAACTGAGAAAATGCATAATTTTAAGGGAAAAATAAGTTGATTTTAAATTTCATGGCATCAACACATCTCAAAAAAGTTGGGACAAGGCCATTTTTACCACTGTGTGGCATCCCCTCTTCTTTTAATAACAGTCTGCAAACGTCTGGGGACTGAGGAGACAAGTTGCTCAAGTTTAGGAATAGGAATGTTGTCCCATTCTTGTCTAATAAAGGCTTCTAGCTGCTCAACTGTCTTAGGTCTTCTTTGTTGCATCTTCCTCTTTATGATGCGCCAAATGTTTTCTATGGGTGAAAGATCTGGACTGCAGGCTGGCCATTTCAGTACCCGGATCCTTCTTCTACGCAGCCATGATGTTGTACTTGATGCAGTATGTGGTTTGGCATTGTCTTGTTGGAAAATACAAGGTCTTCCCTGAAAGAGACGATGTCTGGATGGGAGCATATGTTGTTGTAGAACTTGGATATACCTTTCAGCATTGATGGTGCCTTTACAGTTGAGCATTTAAAGAAGATAAATTGAATAAACTAGAGTAACCAGTGTGATTTAAAGGGACTTAGTTCTTCAAGGTCCACAGGGCCATTTACTCTCCAGATAAAGAATAATATAACATAACAAACAATATACACATGGTTGTAAGGACAATTAAAGAGATGTTGTCTTAAAAAAATTTTTATGAAATATATACTTATATACATTTAAATGTTACTAACATTTACTTTTCATTTGAATTTTTCTAAAAAAATATTGCTCAGTAATTATAACTCTTCTAACTGGTGATCTTTGAGTTCTGTTTGAATATTATAACTTCAGTCAAATTAGACATGGTAAAATGCAAGCAAACTGCCCAAGAGAATTTTTTCTGGGGTCATTAACAATTACCATATTTCATTTTAACTAGCGTTTAAAGATAAAGGAAATGTGATGCTGAGACATCCAACACTTTGCTTGAGTAGCTCATTATCCATCCATTTTCTATGGCATTCCTTTAGTGTCATTCATGTAATTGATTAAGCATGGGTGAAAATGCAAATGTTAATTAAACATCTAAGCTGTGGTACAAAGACCTCAAACAGTCTTTGAGGTAAATACATTTTCCAAGAAAGTGAGATATGTTAGGCAGCGGATTTTAGATGACCCTATTTTAGAATACTTTTGTATTTTAACAACAGAAACATTTTTTGTTTGTTTGTTTTGTTTACGTTATACCACAATTTTAATATAGGGGTGTTCATAGTAAGTCAATCTCTCATTTTAAACTGAAATGCCAAAATGGCAGGGCTGATGACTTTCATAAACTGTAATGGAAAAAAATGGATACCTGTCAAACATTCATAAAATAACGAGCAACCTGGCACCCTAAAGAAATGCATTCCTGCACTTTAAAACAATTTACAGGAAAAACTACAGAAATATTCAAATATTGCAGGACAAAATAAGTAGGTCACATTCAAATTGCATTAATGAATGATTTAGGATAGTAACTCTTATCCGGCATATCAATTAATATTCTCCCTTAATTATCCTACAAACAGCATAGAAAAGGATATATCTTTATATATAAATATATTTTTTGAAAAGATATGGAATAATTTGAAGCAATATGAGGGTGGGTGAATAAATACTGACAGAATCAAACCATTAGGATTAGGATTAAACTATTCCTTTACGAGAAAATTTCTGTTCTTCTCATTTAAGGGAGGGGTACTATTAAAAAAACCTAGTAAACCCTTACATCTTGCAATCTTTTCCTCTACCAAAAAAAAGGATCTTTTTTTAACACTATACTACACACAACATAAGTGAACAGCATCGCGATAAGTGTAAATCCACCATTGATGGGAAATTTGTGTCCCAGCAAGGCTCTGAAAGGTGATTTCTTCCCCATCCAGCCTCATGTCACAATTACAGCAGCTCACACTGTTGATTATTATATTAAGCAACACCAGAGACAATTTACATTAAATTAATGTCTACTTAATGGCTGTTGTATTTGGGAAGCAAATAAAATGAACATAATAGGCTATATTTTTGGCATTGTTATTATGTTTTGATTAAGCTGGGGTATTGAAATTGGAATGAAGAATTTTACATTTTCACTGATATCTAAAATTTTTGTCATTACTGCCTGTTTTTGCAAAAACAGATGGCCTGTAAAAAAAAAAATATTTAAGGTTGGTAAATTTTCTGAAGTCAAAAAGTTATATATATACATATATTAATTCTAATATTAACACCAATCACACACGTGTGTTTGCATGTGTGCGAGTAGTGTTAATATTAGAATTAACATTAGAATTTCAAAGGAAACAAAATCATTTGTTAATTTCAAGTAAAAGCGTTTATGCTTTAGAAGCCTTTCATACAAATATGAAACGTCAAAGTTGTATGGCAAACTAATGAATGATAATGAGATCAGGCTGCACACTATTATCAAGGATTTTAGAAACCTCTTTTTTCTGCAGAAGCACAAACTGCTTAAAACATTCATATTATCATGTCTAGACATAGAAAAAAAAAGCTACAAAAACAATCATCATCATTAGCGCCCATTAATCTCTAATTTATCTCTAATCTAATTTATTAAACACTTTCATCTTGATAAAAACAAAATGGCCTTCCTACATACATATTTCATTAAAAATATCTAAAATTCATAAACAAAGCTCTGGATGATAGGGTCAGCCACTGGTAGAGCCAAAAACACTGAGCGTTTGTGAACATGAAATGATTTCCATGGCTCCGGGTCTTACTATTATAAGACTTTATGATTCTATTAATGCCTACAGAGCATCATTAATTCATTAAATGCTAAATACTACATTACCTAATTTTAGATAACATGTATCTGTACAACGAGAGAGCAGCAGGTGTGAGTCTGGCCTGAAATTAGTGATGAAGACTGTGCTGTTCCTTTTCGAAGGGAACTCGAACTGTGTCAAGCGCTATGGGGAACGTCTAAGCGTGACTGATGACTGAAACACTGTAGAATCACGACAATCCAATTGGGCGGCGTCAGTCATGACGTCATGCTCTAGTGCAACCAGAAAGTATAAGAGGAGGGCCTAGAGAACAAGTCATCCTCTTTTCGTCTCCAGGGGCTGTTTCACTGACACTGTGAGTAAACCCAAACTATGGCAAACAAGGGAAGTGTGAGAAGTTTCTCACACCTGGTGGCACTCACTACCTTTGTGGCTTTATCGTTTACTGAAATCACGTGACTCAGGCAGTTTGACACACGCTCCGAACCATTGATTCGGAACAAGCGATTTGTAAAGGCCTCGAAGTAATTGCAATCACTGGTGTTTAGTATACCTGTGTCTAGCTGCTGGTTCTGTTTCCCCCCACAGGTAGTTTTTGTTTTATTATTATTATTATTTAATTAATTAATTAACCCCATCAACTCTTCTGTCTCAGGAGTCCTCGCATCATCACTTCCCTTAAACCTGACAGTGGAAGGGCAAATGCTGCCAACCTTGTTTTACTATTTTTATTTAATGGACGCTTTGCTGAAAAATCCTTTAGTTAAACATTTCGATAATGGAATTGTAAATAAGTTATAAATAATGACTCTGTGATTGGGATGTGATGAATGGACATTCAATCAATACACAGTGTGTCACCTTATTAACATTACAGTCTGCATTTTAAGCTACTCAAAAAAAAAATGATGGAATTTACTTCTCGGGTCTGCCTAAAACAAAACCAAAATGAAATGTTCAGCATATGAAAATTAATTATAATGTTTTCTGAATCCTTTAACCAATCCATCAGAGATTACAGCATTTTTCATCAGTTGCCTCAAGTCACATATCCAACTGTGCATCATGACCTTCATGATAGGCTGTTCTTTTAAACTAGAAGACCATTAATCAAATTCTGAGATGGCTAATACTTATGGTGGTGGGGGGGGGGGGGGGGGGGGGGGGGGGGGGGGAATGAAAAGTCAGGAATTTCAATATGAGCTCAAACATCTCTCAGGGTTCCAGACTGCGACCAAATGTGCGAGTTAGAATTTTATGTGGTCGCATATGTGCGAGTGGACGCTCGCGCAACAGAACGCCATTGTATCAGCTGCTGCCGACCGTAACTTATGTTCAAAATGAACGAGTAGGCTACATCATGAATCCATTTTCCAAACCGTGTTTTTGACTATTTTATCCCGCCGTCGACTCGGATGCGGAGTTGCCCAGTGCCTGCGTGACTCGCCATAGACATTAATGGAGAGAAGTTGCTCCGGCTACAGTGTTCTTCCGCAAGACACGTGCAGTTTATTTATTGGCGAACGTAGACATCACGCAAATCGTACATGAGGGGTGAAACGCGCAAATTACGAATTAAGGCATATAAAAATGAAAATGTCTCACGAAACAGCGTGCCCCTTCCTACGTCTTTTCAGCGGTTAGATGAGAGTAATCGCTCGACTGAGGAAAAGGAGATTATTATAAAATGCAGAAGGTAGGGGTGTGAGATTTCTTATTATAATACTCTAATCTTTTAAAATGAAATGCACGCATTTGAATGTTTAATGATTTTTAAAAGATAGAAAGATGATGCTGATAGAAAGATGGTAATGATAGATAGATAGATAGATAGATAGATAGATAGATAGATAGATAGATAGATAGATAGATAGATAGATAGATAGATAGATAGATAGATAGATAGAGTAGATTTATTATGATTCAAATGTAAATAGAGAGATTGTATACAATTCAAATGTAAAATGCTTAAAATTACAGATTAAAATTACTGTCCAAAAAATCCATGAAAACCCTGAAATTTTGCAATGATAATTAATATACTGTACTACAGGTATTTATGCTGCAAACTAGAAAGCATTTGCTCGCTTTGGTCCATTCAAACCACTATTCATCAGCATGCATTGATTAATCCCATGGCATGTAGCAAAAAAAAATCAATGATAATTAATATATTACAGGTATTTATGCTGCAACCCAGAAAGCATTTGCTAGCTATGGTCCATTAAAACCACTATTCATCAACATGCATTGATTAATCCCATGGCATGTAGCAAAAAAAAAAAAAAAAGGTGCGACCAAATCAAATGCTGGTGGAAGTTGGTAGCACCAGTTCAACCAGCGGAAAAGTTTATCTGGAGCCCTGTCTATAATCAAATCTTTCCAAGACCTAATTACCTGAGCTGCACAATTTAAATTAATTTGGACTGCCAAATATGTGGCGAGCACGACAAGGCGTGAGGCCGGTGGCATACTGATGAGTGACACGACTCTCGTATCTCTCACAGAGGAGCAGTGGAGATCGAGAGAGAAACAGACGTGAAATTATGTTGTGTTTTATTTTGTGATATGTGACCGCAGTCATCCGTGAGGGGCTGCTGGCTTATACTTTCATTTTTGTATTGAATGTTCTCCGGTTCCTGCCTCCTTCCCATGCCAACTGAACAATTGTTACAATATACAACTAAGAACTACATTAACTACATTATTTCTCATACTGAAAGCAAAATCTTTGAGCATTAAAATTGTTTTCTGAGATAAGTATTGCTAAACTCATAAGCAAACACATTACACGTAAAAATACACCATAACTTGCTGAAGGTACTTTTGGCCTAATAAACAGGTGGGATGACATAGCAATTTGTTGGTTGACCAGATTAAGGTAATGCCTTTGTTTATTTGGTATTTCAAAGCTCATTATCAGAAGAAAGCCTGTTGAGATATTTCAAATTCCCTGGATTACTGAGAGAGAATCCAACCTCCAAATGACAGTCCAAGTCTCAATCTAAATCTCAGCTAACAAAACAATCCAATTCAAACCACTGTTGAAATAACACAGTCTCATCCCAAAAAGTCATATAACTGACGTTTTGGGACGTATTTTGACCATACGTCAATATCCGCCTTTTTAGGGCCCCCTTAAACGTCGGTAGATGGCGATCCCGGGCCGTCATACAACTGACGCTTTACCTTTAACGTCAGTTAGGTGACGGGTTAGGTTTAGGGTTAAGTTTAGGTATGGGGTAGAGTTAGGATCCCATAACCTCATCTACCGACGTTTAAGGGGGCCCTAAAAAGGCGAATATTGACGTATGGTCAAAAGACGTCCCAAAACGTCAGTTATATGACGATTTGGGATGAGACCGGGTTGGTTGAAACAACTCACAAAAGATCCAGGAATTTAGTTTTCTAGAAGAAGAACATCCACAAAGTAGGAAAAAAGCTGACGTGGAGACAAAATATTATTTTGAATAGACTAAACCCCAGCCATAGTGAATGACTGTCTGTGGTGCAGCAATCTATCTTCAGTTTCTAAGATTAATCCGATGCTAAATCAAAGCTACACACCATTAGTGATGACAAAATGTATATGAGCCCACAGATGAATACTCTACTCCTGAGGGAGTTGAATTTTACAATCTGAAAAAGCTCAAAGGTTCAAAGCGTTCATGGCAAAAATGACAAATGGCTTTCTTTGTGGCGTCACCCAGTCAAAATGTGTCTTTCATCCTCATAAGAGAGCAGATGAGAGACAGACAGAATGAGATTGACTGCGGGTGAGCCCGCATCCCACTTTCGCTTTATATTCAATTGTTTATACAAAACTTCATTATCTATAAAATCTAAAATGTACTATTTCTTCTTTTTCTCTTTCATGACTATTTCTATATCTTTCGAGAGCACAAGTACATCTTATCACTTAGGTCACTTGGCCTTTCATCAATACCCACCTTTTCGAAGAAGAGCGGGAGAAAGCATCAAGCCTGGATAATTCACACCTACAGTTTACAGAGATGTGTGCGTCAGTGACCTTTCTGGCCCCGAAAAAGCTTTGATAACTCAGTTACGACAATGCGTGAATGTGATAAGAAAGGTGGGAGAGGAATCTCAAACGCTCGGAATACCAATCTCAGGGATTTGGAAAAGCATTAGAGGATTTTTCACTTCCTGTGTCTATAGTGTTCTGCTCGACTCAACACACGGGGCTAAGTAAATGTCTTAAGATATTATATACAATGTGACATTTCCCTTCGCCCTGACCTTTTACAGTCTGGTGCCGATGCAAGGCCTTTTGATCTCCCCCTGTTCTCAATCGTACAAAGGCCGCGAAAGCGAGTGAGACAAGGTTAAACATGGTGCCACTGTTCTAGGGGCCAAATGTTGACACTTAAGATTGAGTTTGATACAGTCGCTGTGACAGATGCTGTGAGACAGTTGCCTAACAGCTGGGCACGCTCTGTTTCTGACAAGAATGACATTATCAAAACTCCCTTCTATACATAACATCTAGGGCCATTATAACATGTTGTGACATTGCTGGAGCAAATGATCACAGAGCAATCAATGGGAAATTACCACCCATTTGCACAGTGTCTCTTCACAAGAAAAACAACACTGTGGGTTTTCACTTGGTAAAAAAAAAAAAAAATCATCAGCAGGTAATTGTTAACAAGTCAAGAAATGATTTTCAATTTTAAGATGGGAGGACAATTACAACTTAGTTGTTTCTTCATCAGTAGTTTCTAGGCAGATAACTTTGAGGACTACTAGAGGATAATCCTGCAGGGAAACAAATCAATTAGGGCTTGATAAACCAAATTGTTTATCTGATAGGCTTGCTATTATTAAGGGAGATGGATGAGATACTAAATGAAATATGACAATTTGTACAGATGGAAATTTCTGAAATCTTTGTTTTAATTTGACTGATTGTGTATTATAGTCAGCATCCAACGAAAGCAAACTCAACTGGCACATGGTTGCACCTGACACAGAATGAAGAGAGAGGGGAGGAGAAATAATCAGAATAGCACAAGAATCAAAAGGACAAGATGCAAAAAAGAAGGCTAGAAGATTAAAAAAAAAAAATCAACCCATACAAAGGAAGACCTAATGCTGAAATACTAATACAAATATGTTTTTCCCCTTTCTCAATGTGTTTCATTCACTTGTTTCTTTCATGAATGAATCAACACTATTGAACGACTCGCTTGCAATGATTCAATGACTCTGAATGAATCTTTCTGAATGAATCAGTGTTTTTGAAAGAAACCACCAGCTGCAGTAACCATTTAACCTGCAGAAAGAGTCACTGTAAAATCAATATTAGACCACAGACTATACATCAGAATTAGAATGGTCGATGTGTGGTAAATGTGTACAGTGTAGCATAAATTTAGGTGTTGTAAGCTCAATACCACTGGCTTACAGTACAATGTAAAATTAAAATAAAAATGGAAGAATAGCTCACAAAGTAAATGACAAGAGACAGACAGTAAGGAATCCGAACTAACCACAATTCTCCTCGTCTGCCTGATTTCCACAGTCATCCACACCATTGCAGTGTAGTAGCTGAGGAAGACAGGTACTGAGGTTTCCACAGGGGAAGTAGCCAAGCGGGCAGTGAACCGGATCCTCTGATACATTAAACATGGTCAGCACCACTTCAGAGGAGACCAACACAAAGGAAAAGAGAAAAAAAAATTAGCATATTCAGTCTCAGGTTACTCTGTTGCATGTGTGTGTTTCTTGCACTATGAGGTGTAACGTTTTTTTTTTTTTTTTTTTTTACAAATGTTAAAGTATTTCTAATGTGAATTTGAACTATTAGTAATTAATTACTAATTTTTATTTCAAATATGTTCAAACATGTCAACTTACAATGTCCCCTTTTCCTGTTTTAACATGATATAACATGTTTCCAAAGATAAATAATGGAATGTAATACAAATTTAAGATTTAAGATTTAATTAAAAAAGGTTCTGTGGGTTTAAACACAATTTTGACAAATAGTACAAGTACAACTCATCTCCGTATAAAAACGGTCAATGACAAGATTTAAAGTTACAACTAAAGTTAAAACAAAAGCTAAACTACTCATCCATTAATATACGTAATGTATATATTAAACAGTAGGATACGTCAATATTAAAATATACCCCCTTTAAAGAATGAACATCACAAAGCTGCACAACACAGCTACTTTTCTCATGATTGATAAAAATCTAAGAAAGGTTTTATTCTTATTCTTAACTCGATGTATCACTTTCAACCTTTGTGTATGATTTAGATTACTGCAGTCATTTTCAAAGCAACCTATAGGTATATGAATAAACACCCCGACAGAAAAAGTAGATGTGTGTCAAAGTGAAAAATTGCTATAGCACAAAAAAAGCTTGGAGGCAGGGCTATTTATCACTTAGTAGCTTTTTTTCTTTCTGTGAATAAAGCAGCACAGTTCTAGGCTGGATTTATACAACAGAGAAAATGTATTTATTAATTCAAAATCACCCACATGCATTATAGTTGCATATTTATATACTCTAGAATGCTTTGAGTCCCATGTTCTCCCAGGGTACGACTGCCGATTCCTTTTCCTTTCCAATTCAGTTGTTAAAACGTATAATTTGTCTAAATTAAAATTACTGACATGTAATAATAAAAACAGACATATTCAAAATCCAAAGCTTGATTGTTTGGCAGTAGACTGACTTACTACAGGTGACTTTTTTTCTAATAGGCTACGTCCCTTCATTACAGTAAACAATTATTTAGGATATGTCTGTAATATAACAAAAGTTATTTTTCGTTTATCATGTTTCAAAGGTTGTAGTTCTGACTTACATCAGGTGAAATTGTGCCAATAGCTGCAAATGACCAAATGGTTTTTATTTTTATGCATCAAATTTGTATTATAATATATGTTTTAACCACTTGGTGGAATTGCCAGACGTTCCTTTAGGGACCATGTGCTGTGGTAGCGCGTCAAAGCATTCTCAAGTATAAATGCGCAGCTATAATTCATGCAGGTGATTTTGAAGTAATATTATATGTTGATATTCAATGGTTAGATACTGTTAAAACTAATCATGGTATTGATACAGTATATTAAGATCCGTTGTGCTGTCATTTCGTGTTGTACATTTTCCGTTGTGTTGCAGCTCATTTACGTTGTGTTGAGGCTTAATTTTGTTGTGTTGTGATGTGAACTTAATGATTTTTAAATTTCGCTGTGTTGTGCACTACTGGGCCACCATATTCTTATGATAAAT
>NW_024121543.1:5997611-6053580 GCF_016745375.1 Pimephales promelas | reverse complement strand
AAATCAAAGCTACACACCATTAGTGATGACAAAATGTATATGAGCCCACAGATGAATACTCTACTCCTGAGGGAGTTGAATTTTACAATCTGAAAAAGCTCAAAGGTTCAAAGCGTTCATGGCAAAAATGACAAATGGCTTTCTTTGTGGCGTCACCCAGTCAAAATGTGTCTTTCATCCTCATAAGAGAGCAGATGAGAGACAGACAGAATGAGATTGACTGCGGGTGAGCCCGCATCCACTTTCGCTTTATATTCAATTGTTTATACAAAACTTCATTATCTATAAAATCTAAAATGTACTATTTCTTTTTTCTCTTTCATGACTATTTCTATATCTTTCGAGAGCACAAGTACATCTTATCACTTAGGTCACTTGGCCTTTCATCAATACCCACTTTTCGAAGAAGAGCGGGAGAAAGCATCAAGCCTGGATAATTCACACCTACAGTTTACAGAGATGTGTGCGTCAGTGACCTTTCTGGCCCCGAAAAAGCTTTGATAACTCAGTTACGACAATGCGTGAATGTGATAAGAAAGGTGGGAGAGGAATCTCAAACGCTCGGAATACCAATCTCAGGGATTTGGAAAAGCATTAGAGGATTTTTCACTTCCTGTGTCTATAGTGTTCTGCTCGACTCAACACACGGGGCTAAGTAAATGTCTTAAGATATTATATACAATGTGACATTTCCCTTCGCCCTGACCTTTTACAGTCTGGTGCCGATGCAAGGCCTTTTGATCTCCCCCTGTTCTCAATCGTACAAAGGCCGCGAAAGCGAGTGAGACAAGGTTAAACATGGTGCCACTGTTCTAGGGGCCAAATGTTGACACTTAAGATTGAGTTTGATACAGTCGCTGTGACAGATGCTGTGAGACAGTTGCCTAACAGCTGGGCACGCTCTGTTTCTGACAAGAATGACATTATCAAAACTCCCTTCTATACATAACATCTAGGGCCATTATAACATGTTGTGACATTGCTGGAGCAAATGATCACAGAGCAATCAATGGGAAATTACCACCCATTTGCACAGTGTCTCTTCACAAGAAAAACAACACTGTGGGTTTTCACTTGGTAAAAAAAAAAAAAAATCATCAGCAGGTAATTGTTAACAAGTCAAGAAATGATTTTCAATTTTAAGATGGGAGGACAATTACAACTTAGTTGTTTCTTCATCAGTAGTTTCTAGGCAGATAACTTTGAGGACTACTAGAGGATAATCCTGCAGGGAAACAAATCAATTAGGGCTTGATAAACCAAATTGTTTATCTGATAGGCTTGCTATTATTAAGGGAGATGGATGAGATACTAAATGAAATATGACAATTTGTACAGATGGAAATTTCTGAAATCTTTGTTTTAATTTGACTGATTGTGTATTATAGTCAGCATCCAACGAAAGCAAACTCAACTGGCACATGGTTGCACCTGACACAGAATGAAGAGAGAGGGGAGGAGAAATAATCAGAATAGCACAAGAATCAAAAGGACAAGATGCAAAAAAGAAGGCTAGAAGATTAAAAAAAAAAATCAACCCATACAAAGGAAGACCTAATGCTGAAATACTAATACAAATATGTTTTTCCCCTTTCTCAATGTGTTTCATTCACTTGTTTCTTTCATGAATGAATCAACACTATTGAACGACTCGCTTGCAATGATTCAATGACTCTGAATGAATCTTTCTGAATGAATCAGTGTTTTTGAAAGAAACCACCAGCTGCAGTAACCATTTAACCTGCAGAAAGAGTCACTGTAAAATCAATATTAGACCACAGACTATACATCAGAATTAGAATGGTCGATGTGTGGTAAATGTGTACAGTGTAGCATAAATTTAGGTGTTGTAAGCTCAATACCACTGGCTTACAGTACAATGTAAAATTAAAATAAAAATGGAAGAATAGCTCACAAAGTAAATGACAAGAGACAGACAGTAAGGAATCCGAACTAACCACAATTCTCCTCGTCTGCCTGATTTCCACAGTCATCCACACCATTGCAGTGTAGTAGCTGAGGAAGACAGGTACTGAGGTTTCCACAGGGGAAGTAGCCAAGCGGGCAGTGAACCGGATCCTCTGATACATTAAACATGGTCAGCACCACTTCAGAGGAGACCAACACAAAGGAAAAGAGAAAAAAAAATTAGCATATTCAGTCTCAGGTTACTCTGTTGCATGTGTGTGTTTCTTGCACTATGAGGTGTTTTTTTTTTTTTTTTTTTACAAATATTAAAGTATTTCTAATGTGAATTTGAACTATTAGTAATTAATTACTAATTTTTATTTCAAATATGTTCAAACAACTTACAATGTCCCCTTTTCCTGTTTTAACATGTTTCCAAAGATAAATAATGGAATGTAATACAAATTTAAGATTTAAGATTTAATTAAAAAAGGTTCTGTGGGTTTAAACACAATTTTGACAAATAGTACAAGTACAACTCATCTCCGTATAAAAACGGTCAATGACAAGATTTAAAGTTACAACTAAAGTTAAAACAAAAGCTAAACTACTCATCCATTGATATACGTAATGTATATATTAAACAGTAGGATACGTCAATATTAAAATATACCCCCTTTAAAGAATGAACATCACAAAGCTGCACAACACAGCTGCTTTTCTCATGATTGATAAAAATCTAAGAAAGGTTTTATTCTTATTCTTAACTCGATGTATCACTTTCAACCTTTGTGTATGATTTAGATTACTGCAGTCATTTTCAAAGCAACCTATAGGTATATGAATAAACACCCCGACAGAAAAAGTAGATGTGTGTCAAAGTGAAAAATTGCTATAGCACAAAAAAAGCTTGGAGGCAGGGCTATTTATCACTTAGTAGCTTTTTTTCTTTCTGTGAATAAAGCAGCACAGTTCTAGGCTGGATTTATACAACAGAGAAAATGTATTTATTAATTCAAAATCACCCACATGCATTATAGTTGCATATTTATATACTCTAGAATGCTTTGAGTCCCATGTTCTCCCAGGGTACGACTGCCGATTCCTTTTCCTTTCCAATTCAGTTGTTAAAACGTATAATTTGTCTAAATTAAAATTACTGACATGTAATAATAATAAAAACAGACATATTCAAAATCCAAAGCTTGATTGTTTTGGCAGTAGACTGACTTACTACAGGTGACTTTTTTTCTAATAGGCTACGTCCCTTCATTACAGTAAACAATTATTTTTTGTAGGATATGTCTGTAATATAACAAAAGTTATTTTTCATTTATCATGTTTCAAAGGTTGTAGTTCTGACTTACATCAGGTGAAATTGTGCCAATAGCTGCAAATGACCAAATGGTTTTTATTTGTATGCATCAAATTCGTATTATAATATATGTTTTAACCACTTGGTGGAATTGCCAGACATTCCTTTAGGGACCATGTGCTGTGGTACTGGTAGCGCGTCAAAGTATTCTCGAGTATAAATGTGCAGCTATAATTCATGCAGGTGATTTTGAAGTAATATTATATGTTGATATTCAATGGTTAGATACTGTTAAAACTAATCATGGTATTGATATATTAAGATCCGTTGTGTTGTCATTTCGTGTTGTACATTTTCCGTTGTGTTGCAGCTCATTTACGTTGTGTTGAGGCTTAATTTTGTTGTGTTGTGATGTGAACTTATTGCTTTTTAAATTTCGCTGTGTTGTGCACTACTGGGCCACCATATTCTTATGATAAATACAAATCGGAGAACATAAGACAATCATGTTGTTGTTATTATTATACAAATTGTAGATCACAAATAGGTATTCAAATACACATACACATTTTATTTTATACCACAGAGGGATTTTAACAGAGGGATTGACTTCTATTGTTTATATACTATTCATGATATTTCAACGCATTCTCATCCCCTGACCCCAACCCTTAAACTGAACTTTTTTTTGCATTTTTAGATTTTAATTAAAACATTGTTTAGTATGTTTATTCAGCTGGCTTCCCTGTTGTGACCGTTGGCTGGTCCCCTCAATGAGGGCAACATCTGACCCACTCCAGACTATAGTCACACACACAAAAATTGCATAAAATTTGTGCAAACAAGGGTGCATGAAAGGAAAACATGATGTGTGTTTCAAACCCCATTAAGCTGCCTACCTAGACTGAATTTTGGGACATCAGACAGGTGTATACAATTCTTTTGTAAAAAAAAATTCACATGCAGCCTAATATAATGTACAGTAAGTATAAGTAACTATGTAGACATGTCATTTCCTGTTCCTTATAATGCATTTTAATATACGAGTGTCGATAGCAATACTATAGAGTACCTCGTTCATCCTCCTCAAAACTTATTTTAATAACTGAATAGCCTACTTTAAGCGTTTACGAATTAAGCAAATTCAATAAAAAACGACATCAAGTAAAGGTTTGGTGGATATATATAAAAAATGACCATTTTTAGGTCTTTTGTTTCAACACAAAAGTTAGATTACAAGTCAAGTTAGACACGCGCTAAAAATATACTCGCAAATCGCCTTTGCTTGATGAGGTAACCATAGCAACAGAGACTTGATTATGCTATTGCCCGTATCGGAGTGTAGATTGACAAAACAAGTCTTCTTTGAATCACGTAATTATTGAGGATTTACATGTCACAAAGTCCATAGTGTTTTGTTCAATGTGACTTCAAGATAAAAAAAAAAAACCCACAAAACGCCTAAGGCTCAGAAGAACCTCAAACGAATGCAGGAAGAAAATAACTATAACGTTCAATGTCACGGAGTTATTCGCACGTGCATGCCAGGGTAATAGTAAAGTCAAATTAACCGGCAATGTACCAAAAGCAAAGGAATAATGCATCAGTTTCCACAAGGGGCAAAAAAAATGTTTTAAACTATTTTTGAAATTGAAAGCAAGTAACGTTAAATGGTAGCTAAACTGTTAATAATGAGAGTTGATTTGAGTGTTAAACTTCATGCTGCTTTCACTATTCGAGTGAATGAGGAAAACACCAGGTGAAGCAGTAACTCACCCGTCACTCCACACATTAAGAGGCTGGCGATGTGAACTTGCATGGCAACGGCGACTGACGATGTGATATGATATCCGACAACAGTTAAAACCCTCTCCCCCTGACTGATACAAAAAAGGAGAGTTGTGCACTTCCTTGTTGTTTCCAGCCTCCTCCAACTAAGAAAAAAAAAGTTGTATGCGAATTGCACGATTTGGACAGGTCCGACTGTTCCGGAGAGATGCTCAGCGCACTCCTTTGCGCGCGCGGTCTGAGTACGGAATGCAGAGAGCGCGCACACATACAGAACGAACAGACACCCGGGGGAGGGACTTTGCAATAACTATCGCTTTCCTTCAAATTGAAAAACAAATGGTGGTGATGCTAATAGATCTGTGTTCTATGTGTTCTAAAACGTTCTGTGTTCAATGTTCAAATTCTTTTTAAAAGTAGACATTGTTGTCAGTAAAAATAAATAGGCTAAATAGGCTATACAGTTTCCTTATTTTAAATGGAAAAAAATATAATAGATCTAACATTATATTTCATGTAACATTACAGTCAAATATAGTTAAATAGCCTATACCTTTTTGGAAGTACAGTAAAAAAGAGGCTAACTTAAACAAACTGACATCCTCAGAAATCCCTATCCAACACCATATTATGATGGATTCTTTCTTTTTCTCTTTATCTCTTTCTCTCTCTCTTTCTTTCTTTCTTTCTTTCTTTCTTTCTTTCTTTCTTTCAAAAATAAGAGAGATCATGCAAAATAAATGTTATTTTTAATGTAACATAAAACCCTAATGTACATTAATAATAACAAGAAAGATTTTATTTTTATTTATTTTTTGCAATATTTGTACTTGTCGCTCTCAAAATGCTGTCTAGATGACCTTTCAGCAGGGCAATCTTCATGACTCACCACACTGTTACTGCCCTGTAAGCGCTGCCCAGTTCACTCCCATCTACATGACTTTTTAATCATGAATGGCAGAATGGCATTACACCCTGTCTGAAGAAACATTGTGGCAGCTTGTCCTTGTGCAACAGCCAGTTCTGGGTCACCAGCTCAGCAAGAAAACGTTCATGGTGATCAAAGAGGACCGTATTAAAGCCACAGTAGAAAGCCTTTCCCGTAAAAAAGAAACTGCAGGGTTTCAAGTAATTTTGAACATAATATAATAATCCTAATTAATGCTATGAAAAAGAAAGTTGCTGAGAAGATAAAACTTGGGATTTCATGGATTTTAAATCAGAAGCATATGAAATAAAATCAAAATTTTAAATATCCAAACGAGCCCTAAGTCTATTCTAGAGGTAGGCTATTCGGGGTTGTGAACAACCAGCGGGCATTGGCCATGGGCTAGTTTTTTTGTGTGTGTGTTGACCTGGCAACCCTGAGTTTTGCTACACACACCCATGGCTGCAAGCAGAGAAAATTTCTGAATCAATAGCTAATTTACAGTTAACAGCCTGAATACATTTACAGGGAGCTCTCTTCAAAGCTGCAGTCTGTAGCTTTTTTAGGGGTTAAAATGATCCAAAATACATATTTGAAAATACATAACCAGCCAGTGTTTAATGCTATCTGCCTGCTGTAGCTTGATTTTAATTCCAATGATACTGGTGGATTTCCGCAGGGGATTTGAGCATGTCTTTGCGCCATTACTTCACATCTGCACATAAAGAAGAGTCTCGGCTAGAAGGCTATATTGCGTGTGAGGATGTTGGACGTGGAGATTTACAGCCTTTTCTCATAACACTTGATATAATTAAACTTATCAATTTGATGGCGGATCCAGAAAGGTTTAAACGACAATCATCAGTGACACCAGATTCACCTGCTGTAAAATGCAAAAGACTTCGTTCAGACTTCGGAGTGGCTACAGAAAAAAAGAGACTGCAACCAGACCCATGCGAAAACAAGAATACATATCGGAAGGACATTACATGTACTGTAGTCACACAATGCTGACATTGTTAACATTAACATGTTGAGAACAAAGTATAGTTTGCACGGTTTTGCGTGATGATGTGCATTTTTTAGATTTTATCAGCGTGATTTACATTCTCACCCCAAGGCGTCACCTTTGACCATGCTTCAATATTTGACGTTTTAGGCGCCCTTTAGCGTCACTTACATGACGCTATCCTACGGCGTCATCTAACTGACGCTAAAGGAAAGCGTCAGTTAGAGGACGCGGTTAGGTTTAGGTGTGGGGTGGGGGTAGGGTACACGCGATCCTAGGGCGTCATCTAACTGACGCTAAAGGGCGCCTAAAGCGTCAGATATTGAAGCATGTCCAAATGCTTCCCAAGGCGTCAGTTAAGTGACGCTTTGGGGGTGAGAATGGGCTGCAATATCAGAACCAGAACAAAAGTGGATGTTTCTTTCTTGTTCAGATGACATTCTCCGGTGAAAATTATTCTGATGGTTATACTTCCAAAAAGAATAATCTGTGATTCTGAATGCCAGTATCCACATCGGCACGGTGACTGACAGCCGCACACTCTCCTCAAACATTGTGTTCATCCGTGCTGTGCCGTGTCGAACTACAACTCATGTAAAGATGATAATTCCGCGAATGACTGCAATTGCAGATTTCGAACAGAGATGGCGACAAAGAGGAAAAACAGCTTTAACTTCCCTCTGAGTCGCGCAGAGACCCAGATACTCTGAGTGACACAGCCTTCTCATTATAGCAGCTTACATACATACAACTTTTTGCTTACATTTGGGTTCATCGTTTTGCAAACAGCTGCTTGCTCACTGGGGACTAGTGTACACAAAAAAGCAGGTTCTTTAAAGCTTATAGTAAAAGTTATTTTTTAGATCCATATCATTTTCAAGAAGCATTTTATGCTAGGTTCTTTGTGTTGTGGAGACACAAAACATTCCAACACATTCTCTAAAGGCTGCCATGTGCGTAGTATTTCGACAAAATGTCATATGGCGTCAAAGGATGAGAGCGGGCTCGCCAAACTGCATGTTAAAAATCAGGAATGGTGAGAACCCATTGTGCTTTTTCATCTTCACACCAAACTTGTCTTCTTCAGCCGACAAGTTTAAATCCCGTCTGGGCAGAGCGCTTCCCAAAATTTTTACTCAGGTCAGATTAGGCGGAGAGTAGTTCGGTCTTTTGGTTGCACTTTTGAGTTTAGTCACAGTTTGTCTTTCCCATTGAAGTAAAAGCTATTAAGTGTATTGAAGGCTAAAAGCAGCCAATTGTGAATGGGCAGTATGTGAACCCTTCACAATGTTGAAAGGAAAAAGTGCTAAAAAAGTCATGATGCTATTGAGAATGAGGAGTTGACGTCATTTTACAGTGCCCCTCCCCTTTCCGCCATCTTGGTAGGTTTCCCACGGCAAAACAGTATTGATTACGTGTGTTTTTAGCTCGGTAGTAGAGGAGTTTCTCGCAATACCGCACTGTTTTACCATGCCTGGAAGTAACTGCTGCGTTAAAAACTCCTCCAGTAACTCACACGATACATTTGGAAAACATAGAAACAATGGAATTAAGTTTTTGGGGTTACCGAAATGGACACAGCAGGGAGAGTCTAACCTGACGAGAAAACGCCTGATTGCTGGGTTTGCTGATGCCTTTAGTATACGATTGTCATTTGTCACTGTTTGCTGTGCCTTAACGAACATATGCAAAAGTGTTGTTTGAGTGCCTTGTTCATTACTATTTTATTTGATTGAAATAAATGTTTGAAACAACTTGAAATGGCTTAACAATATTTATTGAGAACTGAAATATATAGGCTATTTGGACAACATAAGTTTCATGGACAACACAAGTAATAATAATAAAATAATAATACTGTTATTAGTGCAAAAGAATAAATATATTGATGCTGCTTCTCCAAATACAGCTGTTTTGCACTTTGTGTGAGTTTGTTCCTGTAAGGTCCCTTTTCTTTCGCCTTATCTTTTAGCATTGCTTTACTTTCTTCCTTTTTTCTCGTATTCTTAGATCCGTCTCTGTCCTGCCAAAATAATAAATGCGCGAAAATTTAAGAGCTCTGGAACGTTTAGTCGCGTCTATGTGTTCTAAAGGCATTGCCCTTGGTAACCGATAGCGTCTCCTACCATCATGGACGACCGGCTCAGACCCCGCCCAAATAGGCACGTGACTCCTCATTCTCTATAGCTTTAAATGTTCTTTGTGTGTGTGTTTGACAGTAATTGAAAACTAACAATATGGATCACAAATTCATCCTCTCTATTTTTTAGTTGAGAATAGTATACTCAACTAAACCGAGCAGTTCACACTTGCTATCTGTTAAAAAATAATAATAAAATCATTATAGGAAAACAATTTGAAAAGTTAAAAATTATAGACACTTTAAGAATAATCAACCCGGTCTCATCCCAAGACGTCATATAACTGACGTTTTGGGACGTCTTTTGACCATACGTCAATATTCGCCTTTTTAGGGCCCCCTTAAACGTCGGTAGATGAGGTTATGGGATCCTAACTCTACCCCATACCTAAACCTAACCCTAAACCTACCCCGTCACCTAACTGACGTTAAAGGTAAAGCGTCAGTTGTATGACGGCCCGGGATCGCCATCTACCGACGTTTAAGGGGGCCCTAAAAAGGCGGATATTGACGTATGGTCAAAATACGTCCCAAAACGTCAGTTATATGACTTTTTGGGATGAGACTGTGTTAGAATAATATTAAGAACCTGTTAAGAGTGCGTTTGTGTAGTTCGATGGTTAAGCTATCAGTAATGAGGTGGTTCTGAGCCCGTTCTTATCCTTTGTACATCCATATGACATTTCGTCGAAATACTACGCACATGGCACCCTTTAGCATCAATATAACACGCAGAATCCAAGGCATGATCATACAGGAGAGTCATCCTTTAGCGTCAATATGAGATGCAGACCCTACCCCAGACCATAACAGTGCGTGTTATACTGAAGCTAAAGGGTGCCATATGCGTAGTATTTCGACGAAATGTCATATGGTGTCACCTATATGACGCCAAAGGATGAGTATGTGTTGGTTTGGCTATGCTTAGACTTAGAAGCACATCCGTTTGTCTTTGGCATGTGCCAGTGGATAGAGGCAAAGTCTTTGATAGTGGAATATGCCACTGAAACTTCTTTCTGTTTGCATAGGATTGAAAGTTCAGCAGTGTCTTTTGGAATTTTAAAAGAGTTTTAGATTGGTTGCCACAACTAAAAAGGTGAAATGTTCTTATTAAAGCAGCATAAGTATAACCAGCAGAGGTATGTGCCATCATAAGTTTGACACTTTTTTTGTTTTGTTTTACAATTAGGCATTTCATGCAGCCTAATTGTAAGACTAGCATTAGAGAACATGCCACAAACTAAAAAGTGACACCTACCATTCCGAAATGCATTATGAAAACTGGTACAAACCATTAAGTGTGCTGGACCTTGACATTGGCTCTTCACTATGAATGTAGGTCTAGGTAGTAATAGGTCTGTAGATACAGATATTAAATGTTTAAATAGAACTGAATTGTTCACAAAAACCTGAAGGCATCTCCAGAAAGACTGCATGTTCACACTGAAATTTTTTTTTATTTCTCAATAAAATGAATTGTGAAATATTAAAGCCATATAGATGAAAACAACTAACCACATATTAAATGATATATTAGATCAATATTAGACTCTGATAACTTGTTTTTGCTACCGTCTCACACACAAATTACAAATACACCACATGTGGATCTTCCTCAAGTGTTGTAAGTTTTGGTTTATATAGCACTGGTCAATGTTACACTTACTTATACACCTACCGGCATGCACGCATCATCATGCAAAAATGTAGGTTAATGGATGCAACTGTTAATGCGGTATTCGTAGTGAGCAATGATATTTTTATTCCGTGTGTATTTTGAAATGGACAGTTTGAAGAAAGTTATTTTCGCAGTAGATAGGTTAAAAAAAATAAGCCTCGGAGACAGGCTGTTACACCCTTAAAGGTATTTTCCACATTTTTCTTTTCTGACTAATAAAGTCTAATAAAGTTAAGAACCATTTTTCTTAAGAGTGCGATTGACACTTTTAAGTGAAACCTGGTGATCTAGAGCGGTCATTCTGGCAACCTGATTTTATTTTGTCTCTCAAACACTCTTTTCCAAGTAAACCAAAAAAAGAAAAAGAAAAAGAAAAAGAAAAAGAAAAAGAAAAGGAAAAATAAAGAACCCACCCCCCGACACCGACCCAATTTAAACGCTTTTAAATGCAAACCATAGAGCTGATTTTCCAGGCCAGTTAATCTCGGGGAAGGATGCGTATTTCTAAAGGAGCTTCATCACTGCTGTGGTTTCTGGGCATGCTGAAGAAATTAAAATCTGTTTAAGGCAATTGCTTTTAGACACATCAATGAAAACCCAATTATGAGGAAGCAAATCATTGATTTTTTGGCACATTTTTGTGTGAGAATGATCATTTCAGTTTCTTTTCTATTAGCTGTGGTTGTTTAGCGATAGAGGATGCTCAAGGTGGGACACTAACACATCCTTCCTTGTACCAACCTGTCCCTAAATTTCCACCAGCAGATGCTTTTCCCAGCATGCCTCTTCTCTCTGTTTTCCCTTCTCTTAAAGTTTTTTTTTTTCCCATTAGTCTGCATTAGACCAACAGGTGAATAATAGATGCTCGTTTAGTGTAATTGAAAGAGGCTTTATTACAGTTTTCAATAAATCCACAGTCAGATCTATCCAGGTCTATGCAGTAGCTTTGGATAAAAGCACCTGCTAAATAAATAAACGCAAATGCAGACTCATGAAACCAAGCATGAATGCACTATAGTGCAACATGAAGTCAATAATTTCTGCTTAATTGAACAATAATTCAAATGTAAACTAAGGAAACAGAAGTAAAATTATGTATGATTTTTAAATGCAAATTCAGCTTTAGTGAGCATAAGATATTTCTTTCAAAAAACTGAACAAATCTAGAGATCCCAATCTTTTGAACGGTAATGTACACAAAAACAGAATTTGTCTTCTCGTAAATCAGATGCTGGAATGTCCTGCAGTTGTCATAAGGGTGGTATAAGGTATAAATCACTTTTCTGTGCCACGACTCTGTCACCCTCTGGTGCAGGCAGAAGATCAGGCAGGGTCCAGATTCAAATGAAGATATCTTTAATTCCAAAAACAGGCAAGAAGAAGGTACACAGGTGCATCACAGGGTAACATTCAACATCGACCGACAAAGACAGACTGAATGGGAAGGAACTAAATACACAGAGGAATCAAACTAAACGAGGTGAAAACAGGTGAAACAGATGAATACAGGACGCTGAACGGGAGGCTGATGAGGGAGTGAGTTCAGGTGTGGAGACAAGAGGATCCTGGGAAGTGTAGTGCTGGAGACGCAGACAGGTGCAGACGAAGGACTGTGACAGACTCATTTAGAACTAGAGTCAATTAATGTTTAACCATAGCCTTTCATTTTGCATTATGTGAAACACAGTATTTGAGTCTGTCCAAGTAGGCCAGTTTTAAGTAGTTTCAATGCAATTTTAAAAGTGAAATAATTAAGTCAAGACAAGCAAGCCAATCTTCTCTTAATCCGCAAAAACATTCTTAAAGGGCTAGTTCACTTTGAAATTATTTTTTGATACGTTTTAGCTTACCTCAAGGGCATCCAAGATGTTGGTGTCTTTGTTTCCACAGTAAATCTCCATGACTGATGGAGAACAACGGTTTGACCGAAAAATATAAAAATTGAAAATACTGTGGAAACAAAGACACCAACATCTTGGATGCTCTTGAGGTAAGCTAAAACATATCAAAAATTTATTTCAAAGTGAACTATTCCTTTAGTTTAGAAGGACAACTGTTGAAACATTATGGCCTTGCAAGGATTTGCTCTTCTGTCCAATGTTACACTGTGAAAATAGCCTTTTGAGAAAGATGTATTATACAGTCACCCCACTGCAGTGCACCCTTTATATGGGCCATCTTCAATCAAAATGAAGTTTTTTCCCATCGTTATTAAATGAATATCCACTCAACATTGCTGAGTTAAGTCAGAGAAAAGAGGGGGGAAAGCTTTAAAGTAAAATCAGCATGGCTGAGTGACTTTATGTATCCATCAAAAGGCTTGGACAGAAATGGATGTAATTAATGTTATGTGACACACATACAGGTGTTGAGGATTCCAATCGAGGAGAAATCTCACCCATTGTCCAGATGAACACCGGTGTATTTGGCAGGTCAAAGAGAAATGTGCTGATGATATGTGTCCATGAGTGCTGAGGGAGAATGAAAACCTGTACTCTACTGTATCTCCACTGTCCCAATGCTTCACACTGACTCACTTTAAAGACACAGGACTGGACAGAAACACGTGAGAGAAAGAATAAAGAAGAAATGATTGGTTTGCTATTCACACACACACTCACACTCGGTAAAATTCATCTGCTTGTATCTCCTCCTTATATTCTCTTTCAGCATATGATACAAATTAGAATTATATTACTCATATCACTGGCAATACAAGTTTAGTCAGAGGAATATACACAGTGCTCTCTTAAATAGCAGATAACAACTTAACAAGAGCTTATAAATATATTAAAGACTTTTGAATTTGTCTTGTCTGGAGATCATCAAACTGAGAACTAGTGAAATTAGTAGGCTACTCTCAAAAATGTATATCAGATGAGCAAACGGCAGTTTTGTTATCTTTTCCTATCACACTCAAAACACAATGCATAAAAAAATAAGATAATATTTATAAGATATAAAACACACACACACACACACACACACATATATATATATATATATATATATAACTTTTCAGTATATTCTCTTGTTTGGTGTGTGTTTCTTTAAACAGGCAAGAGAGGGGTTTAATCGAGGGGGTCTCAACAATAGCATGTAAAAAAAAAAAAAAAATACCTGTCAAAATTACTCACCCAGCCTTAGACTTCTTTTATTGAGTTACAGCACTGATGCATTTAACTGAGGCTTTTTGATAAATGGATAAATGTTGACTAATGGACCCATATAATGTCAAAGCGAAACATTTTTATATTAAAACATAAAAAAAAGAAAGGAAAAAATGATCAAATTTGGCTTTTCTTTTTGAGAGAACAAATGGCAGGTGCACAGTAGAACCCATAAAATAATATGGATAACACTAAAATTCAGTCATATCGCATGACACAACAATCAATATTGAGTTGATGATGTGCATTGAAAACAATGAAGAGTTGTATGCTGCCTCATCCATAAATGAAGGAGGGGAAATGTCAGGAAAAAACAAACAACATGCACATATAATAATAATAATAATAACTAGAATGTACATTTCCAGAGGAAAATGTGAAGTGGTGCTTGCAGTGGCAAAACTCACCACCCGGTTGCTAGAGTGTGGTACATGATTGCATACGAGACACCAAACATGTCTGTACAATGTATGTGTGATGAGAAATGGCTTATTCAGCGGAGAAATGGCTTATTCATGTGTTCAGGTGGTTACTAGGGTACTCTATATGGTTGCTATGTTGTGTGATTATACAGTGTATGAGATTATATTTAAACACTAGTTGACAGAAGGCAAACCCCCATCTCTATACGATGTTTTGTTGCAGAGATGTAGGTCTTACAAAATGGTTGCTAGGGTACTCTGTTTGGTTGCTAGGGAGTGGCTTGGCAGCTGCCAATCATGAAGCTCCAAAGTCAATGTGAATGTATGAACCAACCCCCATCTCTATACGATGTTTTGATGCAGAGATAAAGTCTTGCAAAATGGTTGCTAGGGTACTCTGTTTGGTTGCTAGGGAGTGGCTTGGTAGCTGCCAATCATGAAACTCCAAAGGCTGCTTGTCAGTATGAATGATATAAACCAACTCCCATGCCTCTATGACATTCAGAATGGAAGATATCCCTCTTTGGATTTTGGTTGCTAAGGTGCTCTACAATGGTTGCTAGGGCGTTGCCAGTAAGTGTTGAGGTGATTCAGGATTGGCTGTTTGCTGGCTCAAGTCAAATGAGCCCACCCTCATGTTTCTATGACACATATCCTGAGATATCCCTTTGATCTAATTCAATGGAAGTCTATGGGAGTTGTTGCTAAGGTGCTCTAAATGGTTGCTAGGGCGTGGCTTAATAGCTTCACAATGATCCTGAGAGACTGATTGGTCGTCTGAGTAAAATGAGCCCGCCCCCTTGTCTCTATGACACTGTGATCCAGAGCTATGTTCAATACAAAATCCCTATGCAATTTACCATAGTAGGAAAAACACTAAAAGTCTATGGGACTTTTTTAACCAATGATTTGCCCCTGGGGCGAACACCGTACCCCCGATCGCTACGAAAAGTCACAGCACACCTCTCCTCAATAATCCGCAAAATTTGACGCCTCAATCAGGGGTCTGTGATGTCGGCGTGTATTTTTTAACAGATGATTACTATTTAGTCTCTAAAATTAGTTTTTATAGAGTTTTTATAGAGTTATTTAGTATGGCACGAGGCCTGCGGCCTCGTGCCTATCGCCCACGGTTGCTAGGGTGCTGTAACTGGTTGCTATGGTGTGACCATGAAGATTTTAGGCCATTATTTATTGGTTGCCTGATAAAATAAATCCTCCTAGGGAGAGAGAGACGTCTGCCTGACAGCAGGGCTGTCAGGCCCTTTTGTGTCTGTGAGAAAGTGACAGTTGGGATTTGAATTTTTGAAAATCCCCCAATGTTTAGTCAAAATCGCTGATACTTGGCCTCGAACAAACCTCCCTAGAGACAAAACTATAGGTTGTATCAGCGAAATGACCTGACCGTTAGCGAGACAAGGCCTTTGTGATCGCTGTGATGTATTTTTTGTGTGGATAGAGTTGAAAAAAGGGACCACTTTGGCAAGTTAAAAAACTGGTCCGTAATGCTCTGATTACTAAAGTTTGACCTGAATTTATAATTGCTGCCTATGGAGGACTGTCTGTCACTCCTGTCGTTTGGAAGGACACAGAGAAAAAACTATAAGTCCGAGGGATTTACTAAACACACGAGAGGAACCACAACAAAAATACCTACGTTTTAAGTATATTTTCATGGCCAAAGAGTGAAGATTGTGGCCAGGCCAGCGATTTAAAAATTATTTTTTAGCATTAGTTTTCAAGCTGGCTCACTCTAGCTTATGACATCACGTGCTCTAGCTCTGAAGAGTCTCTCTCATTCACTCCCATTATATTTTCAGAAACGGCTTGAAAAACATCATGAGACTAAAGTAAAGATTGTGAAAAAAGTATAATAGATATCAAAAAGTTGAATACAACTTTAATAGCTTACAAATTTCTCAACATTTTAAAGTTTTAATGGCTGAAATAGCTGTCAAAATAGGGCTGTCAGGCCCCTTTTTGTGTCTGTGAGAAAGTGACAGTTGAGATTAGAATTTTTGAAAATTCCCCATAGGAAATGACTTGGGACATTTTTGGCCGCTTTTTCGTCCGCTGTGCGAACATCGTACACCCGATCTCTTAGAAAAGTCATAGCACACCATTCCCGAACAAGCCGCACGTTTTGACACCTCTCTTTTGGGTCTGTGACAAAAGCTGCGGGAGGAGTAGCGCGCCGAAATTTGTACGGAATAAGAAGAAGAAGTAGAGGAAAAATAACTAGAATGTACATTTCCAGAGGAAAATGTGAAGTGGTGCTTGCAGTGGCAAAAAGCTCGCTCGGTTGCTAGAGTGTTGTACAGAATTGCATATGAGACAACAACCATGTCTGTACGATGTTCTGGTGCTGAGATGTGGCTTATTCATGTGTTTGTAGGGTTACTAGGGCACCCTATATGGTTGCTATGGTGTGATTATACAGTTTATGAGTTAATATTTAAAGACTAGTTGACAGTCTGAGTCAAAAAAAGGCAAAATCCATGTTTCTTCTATTTTCTGGAGCTGAGATATGGCTTGAATATGTTGTTTTATGGTTGCTAGGCTGCCCTAAGTGGTTGCTAGGGCGTGAATATGAAGTTACTATGTCACTAATTGTTAGCTGCATGATAGGCCGAGTCAAAAGAGCCCAACCCCAAGTTTCTATGACCTTCTGGTCAAAAGATATGATCTCACAAATTTGGTGCCAATGTTAAGTCTATGGGACTTTTTCTGTCCGATTTATCGCCCGCCAGACAAACATCGTACAACCGATCGCTTAGAAAAGTCATAGCACACCTCTCCTAAATGAGCCGGTCGATTTGACACCTCATTCATGGGTCTACGACAAAAAATGCGGGAGGAGTAGCGTGCCAAAGTTTTGTCTTGGAGAATAGTATTCACAACACTAGAATGTACATTTCCAGAGGAAAATGTGAAGTGGTGCTTGCAGTGGCAAAACTCACCACCCGGTTGCTAGGGTGTTATGGCTGGTTGCTATGGTGTTCTGTGTGGTTGCTAGGCGGTTGCTAGGGTATTATTGTTGGTTGCTAAGTTGTTCTGGGTGTTGCTAGGTGGTTGCTATGTGGTTGCTAGGGTATTCTGGGTGGTTGCTAGGGTGTTCTGGGTGGTTGCTAGGGTGTTCTGGCTGGTTGCTAGGGTGTTGCTAGGTGGTTGCTAGGGTGTTCTGTGTGGTTGCTAGGGTGTTGCTAGGCGGTTGCTAGGGTGTTCTGGGTGGTTGCTATGGTGTTGCTAGGTGGTTGCTAGGGTGTTCTGAGTGGTTGCTAGGGTGTTGCTAGGTGGTTGCTAAGGTGTTCTAGGTGGTTGCTAGGGTGTTATAGATGGTTGCCAGGGTGTTGCTAGGTGGTTGCTAGGGTGTTCTGGGTGGTTGCTAGGGTGTTGCTATGTGGTTGCTAGGGTGTTCTATATGGTTGCCAGGGTGTTGCTAGGCGGTTGCTAGGGTGTTCCGGGTGGTTGCTAGGGTGTTATAGATGGTTGCTAGGGTGTTGGTAGGTGGTTGCTAGGGTGTTCTGAGTGGTTGCTAGGGTGTTGCTAGGCGATTGCTAGGGTGTTCTGTGTGGTTGCTAGGGTGTTGCTAGGTGGTTGCTAGGTATTCTTGGTGGTTGCTATGGTGTTGCTAGGTGGTTGCTATGGTATTCTAGGTGGTTGCTATGGTGTTACTAGGTGGTTGGTAGTGTTCACATATGATTACTATAGAGTTTTTATAACATTCATGGCATGATTTAGCACTTAGCTAATCAATATTAGCATGTAGCTATTCACTGCTAGCATGTGTAGCATGTAGCAAGTCATGTTTGCTAACATGAGTAAAAGAGCCAAACCCCATCTCTATACGATGTTTTTGATGCAGAGATATAGGTCTTGAAAAACGGTTGCTAGGGTACTCTGTTTGGTTGCTAGGGAGTGGCTTGGAAGCTGCCAATCATGAAGCTCCAAAGTCATTGTGAATGTATAAACCAACCCCCATCTCTATACGATGTTTTGATGCAGAGATATAGGTCGTGCAAAATGGTTGCTAGGGTACTCTGTTTGGTAGCTAGGGAGTGGCTTGGCAGCTGCCAATCATGAATCTCCAAAGGCTGCTTGTCAGTATGAATGATATAAACCAACTCCCATGCCTCTATGACATTCAGAATGGAAGATATCCCTCTTTGGATTTTGGTTGCTAAGGTGCTCTACAATGGTTGCTAGGGCGTTTCAGTAAGTGTTGAGGTGATTCAGGATTGGCTGTTTGCAGGCCCAAGTCAAACGAGCCCACCCTCATGTTTCTATGACACTTCTATCCGGAGATATAACTTTGATCTCTTTCAATGGAAGTCTATGGTACTTGTTGCTAAGGTGCTCTATATGGTTGCTAGGGCGTGGCTTAATAGCTTCACAATGATCCTGAGAGACTGATTGGTCATCTGAGTAAAATGAGCCCGCCCCCTTGTCTCTATGACACTGTGATCCAGAGCTATGTTCAATACAAAATCCCTATGCAATTTACCATAGTAGGAAAAACACATGCATTTGATGGGACGTCCTTCACCATAGTAAGTCAATGGGGAAACTTTGGGCAGCTCCTGCCCCCAGGGGTGCAACTTTTACCCCATTGTGTGGTATGTTCTTAAAGAGCCTGCCAGCCTCTTCAAATGTGGCAAATCACACATTTGTCCGAAATCCTTGTTTGGAGCTACGAGTCGTCAAAGTTTGTCTCAATGTTAAGTCTATGGGATTTTTTGGAAATTTGTTCGCCCCTGGGTCGAACACCGTACCCCCGATCTCTGATAAAAGTGATAGGACACTTCTCTTCAATAGGCCGCACGATTTGATGCCTCATTTATGGGTCTGTGACAAAAACTGTGGACGTAGGAGTGCTCCAAACTTTTTCCTGGAATAGTAAAATGCTATACTAGAAAATTTTCAATGGGAAAAATTTGGGGAGCTCCTGCCCCCAAGGGTGCAACTTTTACCCCATTGTGAGGTATTTTCTTACAGAGCCTGTCACCCTCTTCAAATGTGGTAAATCACAGGTTTCTGCGAAATCCGATCTCAGAGCTATGACTCGTCAAAGTTTGTCGTAATGTTAAGTCTATGGGATTTTTTGGGCCGTTTTTCGCCCCTGGGGCGACCATCGTACCCCCGATCGCTTATAAAAGTCATAGCACACCTCTCCTAAATAAGCCGGTCGATTTGACGCCTCACCCATGGGTCTGTGACAAAATCTGCGGGAGGAGTAGCGAACCAAAAAACGGCGGAACAATAAGAATAAGAATAAGAATAAGAATAAGAATAATAAATAACATTGGGGTCAATGGGGAAAATTTGGGCAGCTCCTGCCCCCCAGGGGTGCAACTTTTACCCCATTGTGAGGTATTTTCTTACAGAGCCTGTCAGCCTCTTCAAATGTGGTAAATCGCAGGCTTCTGTGAAATTCTCGCTCGGAGCTACGAGTCGTCAAAGTTTGTCGCAATGTTAAGTCTATGGGATTTTTGGGAAATTTGTTCGCCCTTCGGGCGAACATCGTACCCCCGATCGCTTAGAAAAGTCATAGCACACCATTCCCGAATATTCCGCACGTTTTGAGACCTCATTCATGGGTGTGTGACAAAAACTGCGGGAGGAGTAGCGTGCCAAACTTTTGGGCCGGCTCAAAAAACACAATAGTAATAGTGTTGCCTTGCTTTCAGCAAGCACCACTAACTAGAAAAATTGCATTTCCTGCGGAATATGCGTGTGAATGCTTCAAAAGCTGAACTGAAATGCTTAAAAAAAAAATATTGCAGTTCAAACAACAGCAAAACAGAGCAAAAAAGAAAAAAAGCTTAATTCAAATGCATTTAATAAGCTGAAATGCAAAACAAGATCCAAAAAATTGTAGAAAACTACAAGTTTACTTAGAGAGGTAAAGAGAGGTAGAGATGTAGACACAGAGGTAAAGAAATATAGGGGTAGAGAAAGAGACAGAGGTAGAGAAGTAAAGGAGTACAAAAAAGAAAGGTAGAGAAAGACAGGGGGTAGGTAGATAGATAGATAGATAGATAGATAGATAGATAGATAGATAGATAGATAGATAGATAGATAGATAGATAGATAGATAGATAGACAGACAGACTGTAGATAGATGGATAGATAGATAGATAGATAGATAGATAGATAGATAGATAGATAGATAGATAGATAGATAGATAGATAGATAGATAGATAGATACATAGATACATAGATAGATAGATTATTAGAAAGAAAGAAAGAATTAAAGAAAGGATTAGTTAGAAAGAAAGAAAGAAAGAAAGAAAGAAAGAAAGAAAGAAAGAAAGAAAGAAGAAAGAAAAGAATTAGTTAGAAAGAAAGATGGATTTAAAAGAAAGAAAGAAAGAAAGAAAGAAAGGATTAGTGAGAAAGAAAGAAAGGATTAGTGAGAGAGAAAGAAAGAAAGGATTAGTTAGTTAGAAAGAAAGAAAGAAAGAAAGAAAGAAAGAAATATGGATTAGAAAGAAAGAAAGAATTAGTTAGAAAGAAAGATGGATTTGAAAGAAAGAAAGAAAGAAAGAAAGAAAGAATTAGTGAGAAAGAAAGGATTAGTTAGTTAGAAAGAAAGATGGATTTGATAGATAGATAGATAGATAGATAGATAGATAGATGGATGGATTATTAGAAAGAAAGAAAGAAAGAAAGAAAGAAAGAAAGAAAGATGGATTAGGTAGAAAGAAAGAAAGAAAGAAAGAAAGAAAGAAAGAAAGAAAGAAAGAAAGAAAGAAAGAAAGAAAGATGGATTAGGTAGAAAGAAAGAGAAAGAAAGAAAGAAAGAAGAAAGAAAGAAAGAAAGAAAGAAAGAAAGAAAGAAAGAAAGAAAGAAAGAAAGATGAATTAGGTAGAAAGAAAGAAAGAAAGAAAGAAAGAAAGAAAGAAAGAAAGAAAGAAGAAAGAAAGAAGAAAGAAAGAAAAAAAAGAAGGATTAGGTAGAAAGGAAGAAAGAAAGATGGATTAGGTAGAAAGATAGATAGATAGATAGATAGATAGATAGATAGATAGATAGATAGATAGATAGATAGATAGATAGATAGATAGATAGATAGATAGATAGATAGATAGATAGATTATTCAAAATAAAGAAAAAGAAAGAAAGAAAGAAAGAAAAAAAAGAAAGATTAGTTAGAAAGAAATATGGATTTGAAAGAAAGAAAGAAAGGATTAGTAAGAAAGAAATATGAATTTGAAAGAAAGAAAGAAAGAACAAAAGAAAGATAGATAGATTATTAGAAATAAAGAAAAAAGAAAGAAAGAAAGAAAAATAGATGATAGATAGATGAAAGAAAGAAAGAAAGCAATGATTAGTAAGAAAGAAATATGAATTTGAAAGAAAGAAAGAAAGAAAGAATTAGTTAGAAAGAAAGATGGATTTGAAAGGATGAAAAAAGAAAGAAAGGATTAGTTAGAAATAAAGAAAGGATTAGTTAGAAAGAAAGAAGGAAAGATATATTGGTTAGAAAGAAAGACAGATAGTATAGTTAGAAAGAAAGAAAGATTATTTAGAAAGAAAGAAAGATAGATCAGTTAGAAAGATAGATAGTATAGCTAGAAAGAAAAGATTATTTAGAAAGAAAGATAGATTATCTAGAAAGAAAGAAAGATAGATTAGTTAGAAATATAGATGGGTTAGATAGATAGATAGATAGATAGATAGATAGATAGATAGATAGATAGATAGATAGATAGATAGATAGATAGATAGATAGATAGATAGATAGATAGATAGATAGATACACAGATAGATACACACATAGTCTATACATAGATAGATCATTATAGATCATTTGGACACAGAAAGTCAAATAGTTAAGACAGGCAGATGGATAGAAGAGGATAAAAGGAAGAGTAGAAAGGAGAAGAGATTATGAAAGGAGGGTAGAATAGGAGGACAGGAGGAGTAGAGGATTGGAGGAGGAGAAGAGGAGGGAAGAGAGAGGGAGAACAGGAGAAGTAGAGGCATAAATGCAACAAAAACTTGTAGTATCCTTCAGAAAAGAGCTGAGTGACTGTCCACCAATCAGAACACAGGACCAGTTATGTGTGTCTCCCTTTGATCTTTGCTAATCAGCATCACCTGTGCAATCAGCTTTCCTATTTAGACAGAGGCCAAAATTGCTGATACTTGGCCTCGAACAAACCTCAATAGAGACAAAACTATAGGTTGTATTGGCGAAATGACCTGACCGTGAGCGAGACAAGGCCTTTGTGAACGATGTGATGTATTTTTTTTTGTGGATAGAGTTAAAAAAAGGGACCACTTTGGCAAGTTAAAAAACTGGTTTGTATTGCTCTAATCACAAAAGTTTGACCTGAATTTATAATTGCTGCCAATGGAGGAATGTCTGTCACTCTTGTCCTTTGGAAGGACACAGTGAAAAAACTATAAGTCCCAGGGATTTACTAAACACATGAGAGGAACCACAACAAAAATACCTACGTTTCAAGTATAATTTTATGCCCAAAGAGTGAAAATTGTGGCCAGGCCAGCGATTTAAAAATTATTTTTTAGCATTAGGTTTCAAGCTGGCTCACTCTAGCACGTGCTCTAGCTCTGAACAGTCTCTCTCATTCACTCCCATTATAATTTCAGAAACGGGTTGAAAAACATCATGAGACTAAAGTAGAGATTGTGAAAAAAGTATAATAGATATCAAAAAGTTGAATACAACTTTAATAGCTTACAAATTTCTCAACATTTTAAAGTTTAAATGACAGAAATAGCTGAAAGTATGCAGAAGTAGTAGGCTTTGAAAGCAGAAGGAGCATAAAGCAGAATTTGAAGAATTCTCCATTGACTTCCATGTTAAAAAAAATGCACAAAAAGCTTAATAATTTAAAAAGTATAAAGGTTATAAACAAGAAAAGTAATAGCACACATGTCCTTGAAAAGCTGCACATTTTGATACTTGAATGGTTTTTGTAGCACAAAGTAGCGAGGAGAAGAAAGCGACCGAAAAACGTACGGAAGAATACGGAATAATAAGAAAGATTTGGATTTCAAGAGTGTGAATGCTTGAAGCATTCACACTAATAAGTATGCAGGATAACAATAGTGTTGCTTTGCAAGCACCACTAATAATAACAATAAAACAGTCTACTTTATAGTTCTTGAACTTGTCTATTTGCAAATTTGTACATCTTGTCAACCTTGCACAGGCTGTCATTAGAATTTTTCTTGCCAATCTAATGAATGAATATTACTTTGAAAAATCAATGGTAAATTATATGATTTTGTGTAAAGAACATTAACTAAAAAATTGGAAATAAATAATGGTTACTACACTGTAAAAAAAATTGTTGGGTTTAACTTAAAAAAGTAAGTAACCTGGTTGCCTTAAAATTTTAAGTTGACTGAACTGGAAAAAATGAGTTAATACAATGAAGGAGAATGATTTAATCATCAAAAACTCAAATTAATAAGTTATCTGAACTAAATAATTTATTTAAGTTGATTTGACAAAAGAAAAAATGTTGTGATAACAAATCTTTAAAATCTTTTTTTTACAGTGTACGATTAAAAAGGCAGCTGTGGTTGACAAATCACATAAAACGCACACAAAACATTAAAAATTATGCAAAAAGCATTAAATAACATTAAATAGTTAAAAAACTGCTGATAAAATGAGAAGTCAAATATTTAAATACAATGTTACAATAGTCTATGTTTCTACAATAAGCTTTTGCTTTATATATAATGAATACACAAAGATTAGATTTACATTTAGTTTTCACTGAATAATAGGCTCAACTGAAGAACACACCACAACTGTAACCCACGCTTTGCCACAAAGAACCAAAGAGGACACAACAGGACTGACACTTCCTTTCAACTTGTTCCCTTGCACCAGTGAAAGAAAGAGAGCAGCCTGATTAAAAATCCACTCGAAAAAAATCCATCACTTGTTGACAGGATGACATTGTGTTCGAATGTCAAGAAACTCTGCACACCCTCCTGTCTTCTACATTTAACCTCACAATGTCTGAACTGCTGCCACGTCCAAATTGACACAAAATCTAAGTCCATCCCGTCAATGAAGCAGAGACAAACCTCAAAGCTAACAATTAAGACACTTTATTTTTAACGTTTCATTTAAAATTATATCCAGATTGTTTAACCACAGAAGAACTGGCTCCAAAGTGTCTCTGAATTTTTTATTTTTTGTCTCCTGAGAACAGCAAAATGGAGCTTTTGTTTCCTTGCCACAGTCTACTCTCGGCTTGTTCAGGTGATTAAATCAACTCTCTAACAGCCACTTAGCTAACTGCTTAATGTTACTTACGGCATTACAGAAATTATAGACTTTCTCTAAAACTGCTTTGAAATGACATATTGTGAAAAGCGCTATCCAAATAAATGTGTTCTGATAAAAGGACAGCAACGCCAGTGACTTCGATTTCATGTCGATACAAACACAAAAAATGCTTTGTTTTAAGAGCTACCAGATCACATACATTAATTAACATGCAAAAAACAATCACTTGCTATGATGGCTCCAGAATGTAAATAACTCTGGGTAATATCAAAAAGCATTTAAGAGTCATGACATGTTTCAGTTTCCAGTTGTGATACATGAGAACACTTATTTTTATACAGGGCAGTTGGGCAGTAGCAGCGCTTGCCTTTTTGGTATGAAGCTGCAAAAGTGAGAAAGCATTTGTGCATTTACACATATAAACCAGCCACTAGTCATGAGTTTTTTTCCCAAACTGCTCTGAGACAAGAAGGTTGAGGATCCAAATGCAGTATTTATTAATCCAAAGTACAGGCAAGGTCAAACACAGGCAGACAGTCCATACAAGCAGACACAACAGGAAATACGAGCAAAAGAGTAACCCACAGAACAGGCAAGAAATCCAAAACCAAGGTGAATGCTCAGAACTGCAGTGTAAAACTAAACAAGACTTTACAGATAACTAATGAAAAAAACAGGCTTATGGGCTGAGCTAAACAAGATAATGAGACACAGGTGAATGTGATAATGGATGAAGAGTCCGGGCAGTGAGTTATGGGAAATGTAGTTTGTAGTTTGGGAATGACAATAGTCTGATGTGGAGCCCTCTGGTGGCTCTCAAGGGCACCCCAGCGGGTGACCGTTACACTATTACTGAAAACTGAGACCCACAGAGCATTTGATCACTTGATCACTGTTTTCACAACATTGCATATGACGTACTTCTACAATTTGTTATCTACCCAGCACTGTATGGTCCTAACCTAATGATGATCCTGACTTTATCTCTATATAGTGGAATCTTAGTTTTTTTTTTAATGAATAAATTCAAATATTGGTATCTGGGTGTCTTTATGGGTGTCTTTATGCAGCTAACAACCTCAAACAGGTGCATCTAATTTAGGATAACAAATGGAGTGGAGGTGGATATTTTAAAGGCAGAATAACATGTCTTTGAGGGTTAAAATTCCAGCTGATAGACAGGTGTTCAAATAGGCTACTTATTTGCATCTGTATCAAACAAATAAATAGTTAAAAAATCGATATTTTCTGAAGTATAACAGTAAAAAAAAAAAATCAGTACATTGCACATATTTTTCCTATTTTTGACAAATCAGTAATAGGAGGCTGAGCATAGAAATTAAGTCTCAAGCATCACCATCTCCCTATTGGAATTTTTCCATTTCTTCTGCAAAATGACCATTGAAAGACGAACCCCTGCAAAGATAAAATCACTATTTGATGAGCCATCAAATAAAGGGAAAAGACATTAATTGCAGGGCAGGAGGAAGAGAAGCCTTTTACATCAAACAAACCAAGTCTTCTGTGACAGAGATGGTTATTTCATTTATCCAATCATGGTCTTATTAGAAGCAGAATAAGGGAATTGGAAGTGGAAAGAAATAGAGATAAAAATAGCCAGAGAAGCTGCTTTAATAAAACATATGACATTCCCTTGCAATTAAAGTCTGCAAAATCAGAGAGGCAAATGATAAACAACTGGGTTAAACAGCCATCAGGTTATCTAAGATGACTTCTGTGAGAAAAAAAAAAAAAAAAAAAAAATGAAGGCAAGTAAATGAACCAGATTATGTAAGCAGTTTGGTATGTCTGTATTTTATATTAAGCTGGTCAAATAAGGGGGGAAATATGACCGATGATAGAGTTTGTTGCCAAGAGGAGGATGTGTTTAGCTCAAGTGCCCTAGTTAACAACAGCATTCACAAAACATTTTACTTCTGTAATCTGATCAATAAACAAGTGTTTTGCAAAATCACTTTATGCACTTTAGAATACTGTCATACAATGTGCCTCCTCTGGCAAATTCATTTTTTTTTTTACTGCTTTATTGACTGCAGTTTCCTTGGGGATTTAGAGCTGGTTTGGCTTTTAATCCCACATTAACAACCCTGTCTCGAATGGAAATTTCCTCATGCTCAAATACACAGTGCAAACTAGCTTAAAAGATACAGAATATGTGAGGAGTACACCTTTATATTGTTATAAACAGAGAAAAAGCATAAAAAAAAAACTCAAGACATCCATTAAATTAAATGATCAAAAGACCTATCCATTGCTTAATGTCGAACCAAAAAGATTCAGGAGCTTTTGTTAAATCCATTAGTTTAGCTATAAGTTATTCATCTGAGCTCCAAAATGAAATCTTCCTGCTTGTTAATGGAGAAAATCAATTTACTGCACGCTTGATATAATTTTCACTTTCTCAGCCATTTCCATTTTTGGTGCAAAACGGTGAAAAACTGATTAGTTGCATTAAACGTTTTGACCTTGTTCTGTTCACACTGATGGAATTTTAAAAGGGTTCACCTGCACTGACAGGAAGACGAAAATTGCATCACTGTAAAACTTATACATGAACATAACCACAATATAGAGAAGACACCAGCCATACCAAATAGGTTTCAAAATGGACCAATCTTCATTATTAAACATTATATAATTAGGCCTAAATCCTTATATATATATATATATATATATATATATATATATAATTGGGTTAAAACTGGGTTATATTTGGTTAAAATTGGGTTAAAACAACCGAGCATTTTTTTAGAGTGTATATACTGTATATATATATATATATATATATATATATATTAAATAATTTATATAATTATTTATATATATATATATATATATATATATTTTTTTTTTTTTTTTTTTTGTATTTGCATAATGATATATATATATATATATATATATCATTATGCAAATACAAAAAAATATACAAATAATAAACAGATGTAAAAAAAGGCATTTACAATAATTTACATTATACATAAATTAATACACATTTTGCATTTTAAAATAAAATAGTAAAATAAAATTCTGCAACCGATGTTAGAGCTTTATTTATTTTGTCTTATTAATCTATGTGAGTACTCACAGGCTATCAGCTTTTTAACTATTCAACTAAATTAGCCAGGTAACTTAAGAGCTTGAGACATGACAATAACACAGGAGAAATATTTAACTTCCTTTTTCGGTTTGCGAACAGACCAGAAAGTAATGGACAGGACGTGAGGATTACTGTTACCTCTATATCAAGCACTCACACAACAAGTAAATTGTTTCTGGAGATGCCATTTATGTGTGAATTTTTTTAAAATTAAATTAATGTCTTTATTTTATTACTTTTATTTTGATCAAGAGATCCTTTCACAAACAATCTGCACAAACTAACTTTTTTAATACAGTCTGTTTCCGAGTTTATTTCTATAATGTAGCATATGTCAAAACATTCAATGATGGATTGGATACACTGATAGCAAACCGCCATAGACGGAAGTGCATCAGCTTTGTCACCAGTTGAATTTTTAATGACAATGTTCATGAGCAGTTGATGTTCATTGCCAGTAATTGAATTCACAGCGCCTCGACAAACGGGAACATTTAAATATGTAAATGCAATCAGCAATATAGACCAAAAGAGAATTTTTGTTTGTTTGGGCGTGGAGAATAAACATGTCATTAGGTGAAAACAGGGGACGCCTCACTGCAGCTCAGTTAATATTCAGTCAGATGTATCTTTGATTACACAGATAGAAGAGCTCTCTGAAGTCATTCTGAGCCCACCACCGCAGGAGGGAGATCATTTCATTACTCAAGTGTGTTTTGCAATTCCATTGCGTTCAATTCCAAGTGAAGGACCCTTGGCTAGGCAAAACAGGAACACCATCTTCTCAGATGATGAAATAAGATTCCACCGAGCAAAGATTTGGTAACTCTGGACCTTCGAGAGTAAACTTTAAGATGTTGGATTACTGCACAGCACACACCAATGAAAGTTATAAATACTGAATTTGTGGGAAAAGCAATACGCTGCGAACCTTACATGTTATATAAATGGCTCAGTTTAGCTTGTGTATCACTGCACCTCAAAAGAAATGGATATAGTTTAGAATTCATCTTTGTTACACATTACATTTTTCCTGTAAATTAAAGGCAAACGATAGTTTATGACATTCCCCTTAATAAACAGAACATTTTGGTTTCCCGCACAGTTTTTGGAGATTCACTCATCCGCTTTAGCTTTTTGAGTCACCATATTTCAAATTGTTAATGCACATTAAAAATTACATTAAAAAATACAATACCATTCCAGAGTTTGGGGTCATTATGATTTTTTGTTTGTTTCTTTGTTTGTTGTTAAAAGAAATATTTCTAATAAGCGCTGTCCTTTTGAACCTTTCATCAAATTACCCTGAAAAAAATTATAGTTTTAAAATGTTCTTTTATATTGTAATAATATTTCACAAAATTACTGTCATAGCCTATATTTTTGATTACATAAATGCAGCATGGGTGACTATGGACTATTATTATTATTTGTAATGAATTCTTTTGAATGAATTTGTAATTAATTCCTTTAAACCATTTCTGATATGTTACAGATCAGAACTGTAACTTCTAGAGACAACATAATTTTGATGAACATATGATTTAAAAAAAAACATGCCAAATATGAACATGATAATCAAAAACTAGGAAACAATTTTTACTGAATGTACAGTAATAATCCAAAAATGCAAAAAAGGTCTGCACTAAAAAAATATTTGATTGTAAACAGGAGATAAAAATAACACACGTTTCGGCTCTGACACTGAAGGCAAAGGTACATGGGTCTTAGCATCTATAATTAGCTGGGAGAGTGCAGTGAGTGTTTTGATACTGAATGTACAGACTACAGATAATCCTCACTGATTTACCTCTATTTTCCCATTTTTATGAGCATCTCCTGAACAGCATTTGCTTTAGGCAGCTGCTTTTGTGGTCTTTTAAAAGCTTTGAGTGGAATAAAACCTTATTCTCTTTCATAGCCTCCATTCTTTTTTCCTAATAATACATCTTCCAATAACATAATAATAATGGCTGGAACACATTCTCATCCTAGGCCGTCATCTAACTGACACGTTTGACCATGTGCCTAAATCCGACGCACATGGCAACCAGTTAGACGCGGGTAGGTTTAGGTCTGGGGTATAGGGTTAGGGTTAGACCACTAGGAGGCGCGTCTCATATTGGCGCTAAAGGGTGCCATGTGCCTCGGCCTTGGGATGAGAATTAGCTGAATAATAATACAAATGTTAATTGTTTATGTTATGTCGCAGGCAGTGCATTAACTAATGTAAGTTTATATTAACTAAGATTAATAAAATGCTGTAGAAGTACAGTTCATTATTAATTCACGTTAAAAAAAATGTAACCAATGAAACCTTATTGTAAAGCGTTACTGATTTCATGATAGCTAACACTTTGATGCTAGCCTGGATGCCAGCCCGAACCCCGCTCACAACATTTTTTGATCGGGAAGTTCGGTCTGGACTCGATCCATTGAGGAGTACTTATGATCAGGCAAAAAATGTTCGCGCCAATCAAATTGCTAGGGCGGGCTTTATACGATGATGGAGAGATGATCTGGATGATCTTAATCATCACGTCATCAAAGAGCGCTTAACTGGTTTCCCTCAAAGATGACTGAAGCTGGAGAATTGAGATGTATAGATTCCACTGTCACGTCTGTTGTAAAATAAATCGACAGCGCATTCATTTTAATAGACGAACAGAAAACTGCAATCAAAGCATTTGTCGATCGGAAAGATATTTTTGCCGTCCTTCCTACATGATTCGGGAAAAGTGTAACTTATCAGCTGGCTCCGATGGTCGCTAAGAAGATGGGACGTAATGAAAAGCCTGTGGTCGTTGTGTTTCTCCTTAGGTCGCACTCATGGAGGACCAAGTAAAAGAAGCAACACTCGCTATTTTACTTCTATAATAAGTAAGTTCTGTAGTTGACTTACTGCGTTGCTCTGATTGGTTGTAGGTCTACCGATTATCCAATTGAGGGCAGAGTTGTTTTTTTTCTGGTTCGGTTAAGACACGCCTCATAATCAAAGCCCTACGGAGAAGTTTCAGACTCATTTTCCGACAAGGAGTATGACGAAGTCAGGCTACTTTGATGCATACAATACATACAATTTACAACATCAACAAAATGATTCTTGAAAATGAAATCTTGATTCTCACTGTTTTGTTTGGTAGAGTAAATATTATTTAGTAATATTATCATAATTTCCATATTTCCATTTGATGTATGCATTCTTATTGTATCAACATCTTTTCATAGACTGGTAATACCAAACTCTGCTACTTCACAAAGAGTCTAGAATGGCATAATTAAAGTATAAAATCACTGGTTGTCTGAAGTATAAAATCATTGGTTACCCGTAAGCCAATCACATAACGCAATCATCTCTCTCTCCAACTTAAACATCACCTCCATTCAAAATGTTTAACAAACACTCTCCTTGTTCAGGCTTCAGTTTGCAGATGCCGGGAATATTCTCCACAACAGAGCGAGTTGCATCCCGTGTCTCTATATCCACGGCCGTTTTCGATTACCCTAACCTAACATAGAAGCGTCTACGGCTACGTCACGGCTCTCAGCCCGCCCTCTGATCGTTGATTGGCCGGCTATTTTCAGGCCGGAGGAAAACTGAAAGACACGTCGATGTCTCAGACTGAGTACAGAACCGAACTGAAACTGAGCGGAAGTACAAAGTCTGACGTAGTCAGGCTAGTCTTTTCATCGAATGCCAAGGAATCAAAGGATAGAAAAACAGAAAAACAACAACAAGGAACTTTTTTGTTGCCCTTTTTGGACCTTCCGGCCCCGCCCCTGGGAAGTCTGTGCACACCACTGATCTTAAATCCCATGCAGCCCCCACTGTTCAAACTTGACGAGAGACAGAAGAGGGCAACACCTCTGTGTCACAAGTCTGTCAGCACAGAATTGATTTAATCCACACGCTTCACTTACATAACACAACACGTTGTGGCATGTCTGCTGTGCCACTACTAACTGCTGCCTCACAGAGAGGCTCTTGGTAAGCAGTTATGGCACTCTATCATTTGAGAAGTGTCTGCAGTGTAATTCGCCTCCCTCCTTTTCCTACCTTGAATGCACAGGCATTGGAGGTTTGCTCCCATCATACATCTGATGGCAGGAAAATTGATGCCAGGCACCATCCTGACAGTCAGACTGGCAAACACTGAACAATAGTCTGTGCCCTCAGAATGAGTTCACTGTAGAGTTTAATGACAGGACTTCCACAACAGAACAGACTTTCTGCTCTTAATAGCACAACTGGGATCCCATGCTTATAATCTTATTTCCACACTCTTTCAGTTTCTAAGCCAGGGCTATGAACCTTGTCTGACTTAAAGGGTTAGTTCACCCAAAAATGAAAATTCTGTCAGTATTTACTCACCCTCATGTTGTTCCAACCCCGTAAGACCTTCGTTCATCTTCGGAACACAAATTAAGATATTTAAGATATTAAGATCGCTCCTGCATACAGTCCATAGGCTTCTTGAGGGACTGGCTCTTGCTGTCCCCGAAAAGTCATTAAAGACATCGTTAAAATAGTCCAAGTGACTACAGGGGCTCAATCTTAAGTTTATCAAACGACGAGAACACTTTTGTGCGCAAAAAAACAACAAAAATAACGACTTTATTTCAACTATTCACTTCCTTCTCCATGAGCCTGTAAGTCAGTTAACGTAGTGTGATTGCGTAAAGCTACGTCACACATAGGCTCACTATTGGCCGACGCTGGTCATGTGTGTGTGATGCGTGTGACGTACAATAACAGAAGCTTACGCTATTAAACTAGTAACCTGACTCGTGCAGAGGGAGAAATAAACCAATAGTTGAAATAAAGTCGTTATTTTTGTTGTTTTTTTGCGCACAAAAGTGTTCTCGTCGTTTGATAAAGTTAAGATTGAGCCCCTGTAGTCACTTGGACTATTTTAACGATGTCTTTAATGACTTTTCGAGGACAGCAAGAGCCAGTCCCTCAAGAAGCCTATGGACTGTATGCAGGAGCGATCTTAATATCTTAAATATCTTAATTTGTGTTCCGAAGATGAACGAAGGTCTTACGGGGTTGGAACAACATGAGGGTGAGTAAATACTGACAGAATTTTCATTTTTGGGTGAACTAACCCTTTAATTTGAAGATAGAAATACTGAGCCGTGTGCGATCAAGTCCTGTTTTGACTAGTGATAGTCTCCTTTCAAAATGTCTAAGCTCAGAGTCTTGCACCAAAGTGCTCTGAATGCTGAGTGCAGTTCAACTGAAATCTCACCTTCATAATACAAAGGATGAAGATGCCAACATCTTCTAAAGACACGCCATAGTGACTTAATTCTAATTCTACTTGAGGGATATGACTGATGGGCCCATTGTGTCTTGTTAGCTTTTGCTACACATACTGAGAAGAAGCCCTTGAGCTGCCGGAGACCATCATTCCATCATTCCCTTTCTGTAATGTTGTAATATAAAAGCTGTAATGTGACCTCTGTATAAGCTGAGGACAGGATATTTTAGGGTGGTTGGGGGAGAGATCACAATGGTTTTCAAGGCAGTTGGATGGGAAAAAAATTGTCAGTGGAAGTAAAATATTCAGGTCCATTCACAGAGGGATAATGAACAAAGGGCTAAGCAGGGGTGCATTTCCCGTACAACTATGTAGTTCGCTGCTTCACTACCATAGTATGATGCATCTTTGGAGAAGTCGACTAGCTAGTCACGACTGTGTCCCGAAACCTATTGTCGCAAAGAATCGTTCAACCATGTTGGTTTCACACGAGGTGGAGTAATAACTACTTTCAATGAAACTGTTTGCGATCCAATTAACGCTAGATTTTAATATATAAATTATGGACATATCATCTAAGGACTATTTCGAATTGTTTTTAGTCATTTTGCTTTATTACCAGACTCAATATTTGGCTCGTTCATACATAGTAGAAGAGCATGTTTGTACATGTGCACTCTTCAAAATCGGTACTTTAAATCTTTTGACAAACTAAAAGACATGATATGACATTCAGTACAACTGGTGCCTTTTATTTAGAATACATACAAATGTAATTTACGTCTTTTAGTAAATTACACTAAAAGACTGCAGCTTGCTTATTTTGCTCAAGATAAGGATTTGTTACGTCCAAATGTGATGCAATATAGAAACTATGCATCTAACCACAGGTCGAGAGCTGTGTCGTTCAAAACACACAATTTTGCGATGCTGTTTGCGAATGTTCGTTGGAACGAATGTTTCGGGAAACACCGACTCGTTGAACTATGCTGATAACGACGGAACTTGCAACCATAGTTGACTAACGAGGCTTTTGGGAAACGCACCCCAGTATGGGAGGAAGCGGCATGCAAATCCCACTTTTTAATAATTTTGACAAACATCCTTTTTTTTTTATGGTTTTGAGTTTTTTTTTTAATTGTTTCAAATAAATATATATATATTTTTTTCACCATATCGGTATCTGCCGATATATGATCATTTGTAATGTTATCATTGCCAATATATTTAAAGAAAAAAGGCCGATATATTAAAACCAATAAATAATGGATTATTTCCTTCAGCTGACACACTTCAGATGTTTTCCATTATGGTTTTGAAAATATAATTGGAATCATAAACAAATACATAAATCAAAATACAGTTAAGTGCAACATGTGCAGTGCAAGTCTGTCTTACAGAATATATGATATCATCATATGAACAATATCATAGTGTGCTTGGGACATGGCCTTTAATGGTGAGATTTTGGTTTTTGCCATCAGGCTCTACAAAATTATATAAAAATTTGTATTCAGATTTATCTGCCAATATATCAGTTATCCACTTACAAATATATAGAATTATCGGTTATCGGTATCAACCAAAATGTTTAGGGTTGGTAACATTTTTTAAATGCTTTTGAAAGACTATTTGAAAGTGAAATCTTCTGTAACATTATAAATGTAATATCAACTCATTTTGACCAATACAATGCATTTTTGTAATGCATAATTTCTTTAAAGATTTAACAAACTTTTGATTGGTAATACATTCCAAAAGCATGATTAAAATATCCCACTTTTAATTGTATTTCTGTATTAAACATAAATGTTAAAAAGAATGTTTTGCTCCTCTCATTCAAAATTAGTTTTCTATTATAATTAAAACTTGGATTAGATCAAAAGAGTGTTTGCAGTGAGGTTTTGAAACCATAGAAGCAAAAAGTATGTTATTTTCCCCCTGGACATGTGATGAAGTGAACAAAATTCAATAGCACTTGATCAGATTATGTGTTTTGTAAAAAATAATACTTTTAAACTTACTTTTCCAACTCATCTGAAGAAAGCCAAGGGGTAACATAAAACGCCACACTTTGGTGTATGTTAGTTCAACATCAATAAGAGTTGTTTTGCAAAATCCAATCATTTGCTTGACAGCGGATGTATATTTCAAGACACCTGTCACAAATGAGATATGATTATTTTACACCACACACATATTTCCTCATTGCTTTCACACCAAAATTGTGAGTTGACGTATTAAAAATTTAAAACTACTTTTCTGACACATAAAAAGGTCTGCCATTCAAACATGCAATTTATGAGGCATCATATTTGAATTTACATCTGTCATAGTGTGACCATGTAGTGTGAAATGTGACACCACATTTCAAATTTGATCTTACAATGTGCAAGAGTCTTTTAAATGATGTTTGACTTCAATTAAAATAGATTTTACAAGTTGAGGTGTTCCATTTGTAAATGTTCTCTAGCATTCATAATGAGGCTGCTTTGGCAGGGTCCCTTAAGGTAGAGTTATGACAACTGGATATTAATGCACATATACTTACAATTCTGTTGGCATACAAAGAACATTGAAATGAATGGTGTTTTTTCCAAACCTCTGATTAGTATTCATTCAATGGTACAGTCGACACCCGGGGAAGCGCTACTTAAAGGTGGGATCAGTAGAAAATTGAAAACAGAAAATTGTGTAAGACCGACTACCGAAAACACACTTCGGCAATCAGTAAGGGGCGTGTCTACTAATGATATATCTACTAATGATATATGTGTGTCTACATATATTTATATGACCTAACCCAACCCCGTCCCTAACTCTAAAGTTAGACAACTGTAAGGGGGGGGTGATTTTTTTTTTACAACTCATTAGTTTAAATTTTATTAAGCCTGTATAATTAAGGGCATGGCCACTTGAGTGACAGGTGGATTGCGGCTGCTGTCACTGCTAGCAGTTTGTCTGCTGTCTGTTACCGTCACTCTCAGCTATTTCAGCAGCGGCTGTACTTGTCTGTACTGTATCTCGGCTGTACTGTATCTCTGCCGTGTTTGTGCTTTTTTCGGGATTATTTCATACAATTTAATATACGCATTATACCTTCACCTACGCCGTTGGATTCCATCGTTGTCGAGTATGGAGAGAACAACCAGCGCCTGACATTTCCGGACACTTGATCTTTTCTCGCAAATTCTATAAATAAACACTTTCAGGTCACGGCATAAATATAGCCTATCCGTGTCATCTTTGCCTCCTCTTTTTTCGATTCTGACCAACCCTATGTTTCAAGAGCCAATCGTTTCAAAGAAATCAACATGAGTTTCTAACGTACACCAATGACTGTTCAGAAAATGGCGGTGGGAAGGTTTTCCGGCAGGACAAAAGGAAGAGGGGAAAATACCTCTGTAGAAAATGGCTCTTAAAACAGGACCACCCAGCAGAAAATGAGAAAAAAAAAAACATTCTTATGGTCTTTAAAAAAAAACTATTAGTTACAATTTGCAAATATTTGTACTTTAAGGGATTTAAAAAAAAATGTAAATATTTCAAATTCCTAAATGTAACGAATATAATGCTCACAAGCAATTGTCTCGTGAGAGTTATAAAAGAGTATGTACTTATACAAACAAAGTTCTGAAGATTAATATAATTGTTTGACCAACTTATAATTGAGTAGAAATTTTCTGATTATTTAAAATACTATCTTTCTTGCTGGCAAATTAATTTACTAAAGAAAACGAACAACGGAATTCATTCGGAATATTTCATATTTATTTTAATCTGAATGATGAGGTGATATTGGGGGGTTATATTAGCTGGATCTGATTTTTGAGAGGGTCATAACCCCGTAATAAGTTTTTCGAGGATGCCTAATTCCTGCTGAGTTCAATGCACAATACACAGAGTTAAAGTCAGTGTGAAACGGAAGTTGACATTGTCATTTTTTTCCTTGTGACGTATATCTGAGTGAAATGGCTTTTCGAAATTTGGGAAATTAGAAATAAATGTAGGGCAGGGCTTGATTTCGTCCTTCGGGAATTGATTGGATCGTTGGAGATTGGGCGTTGAAAACAAAATGGAGGCATTTTAACAATTTTATGTTTTTAATGCTGTTATTTGATGTTACGTTGTTAATAAAAATACATATTAACAATTAAACTTAAAGCCTAGTTTATTAACATAACGTTCTTTTTTCTGTTTTTAGTATGTCTTTCAATGTATCTAACCCAAATTGACCAATTAGCCTATTTTGTTTCTAATCAGTTTTCACATACATTTGAACTAGCTGCCAATGTTGGTTTCTTATTGTGCAAATAAACTTGCCACTGACATGCCCTTTTCCAACTAGCTTATGAAGAAGCTATCACCACATATTAGCACAACAGTGAGCAAGTGTGTTTTGATGACAGAGTTCAAAGACCATAGCCGCTGTTATCTCCTGTTGCAGACATTAGGATGTGAGCACCTCCTCAAGTCCATTCTTCCATTCTACCAACCTGGAGCCAATACCAAACCACTACATACCACAGGGTCAGTTCCTCACACAAACCAGCCTTTATCCAACTGAATGCGTCAGTAGCCTCTCCACTGTACATCATTTGACTAGGCTGGAAATCTGTCCTATGTACACCAACAGAACCTGACATGTCTACATATTTGTTATTTGTTTGGGACTGTCAGTTTGGCAGTCAAGCTGTACCAGTCACAATATTCCCATTTACAAAACTAGGGAGACCAGGAGTAGCAAAATAACTGCAAGTATCTTGTCATAGCCAATTCTATTCCCCTGTTGTCACAGTTTGCCTTCGTCTCCACATGTATAAAACCGCCTGAGGGCTGCATGAGACAAGTTTTCACAGGAGCCACACTGTTTTCCAGTTCCTGATATTTTTGATTTTGTTTTGATTCAGCCTTCCTTGTCTGCTAGTTTGACCAGTTCATTTGATTAGTCATTTAGTTCACTTGTCTATCAAGAGTTCATTTTGTTCCTTTGTTTGCTCCATGTATTTATTCCCTGTGTTCTCCTTAATTCTCTGTCCGATCTCGTCAGTATATTGTTATTTCCTTTATCTCAAGAGCTTTTGTCATTTAAGACTCTTTACTTTGTTCATATTTGTTGTGCGATTCACACCGACAACTGCAACGAAATAAATAAAAATCAACGAATTATCTGTTTGGTGGGATGGCGGTTTCCCCGTGGTATCGAAAATATATCTTTCAATGTATTGTATTGAAGTTGTAAATTCCAGTATCATTGTAATCAGCTTCAACCAAGACCTGTTTTCTTTTCCAGCCAATCTCTTCTGGATTTTCTTACTCTTGCCATTTAGTATGCTGTTTTTCTGAAATTTTCTAATAATTCTCACATGTTCTTGACAAATAGGTCACTAGGCTCTCACAAATGCAGTCTATGATGTTCCCTTCATGTAAACAAAGTGTTTTTACCAAATTGGTGGTTGGCTGAATTTTTTTTTTTTACAATGAAAAAAAAAACGGTACATCCGAGCATCTTTTATGGAATAAAAGCAAAGAAAATCACTCCTAGAATAGACTTGGGTAGAGGTGGTTTACTTAGTCCTTTCATTCAAGGTTTTCTCCTTTCTTTCAGGCTTTTGTTTGTCTGCTTTACTCCCTTCAACCCTCAATTACAGATCTTTACTGCAATGTAGCCAAACTTAAAATTGTCAAATCTATTCTTTAGTGTTCAGCATGTCATGGTTCCCTTACAACAAGAGATGTGGTTTAGTGCATCATGCTGATGGTCTTGTCAAGAATTAAGACTACAAAAAAAAAAAAAAAAGTATTTTCATATTTAAAGAGCTGGTGTACAGTAATTTCCTTAAATGAAATCGAGGACAAAAAGCCGCTCTCATTCTATGTGCCAATTCAAGGTCTTTGTGTTCCACCCATTTCTATCAAAGTTATTTTGCTAGCTTAAATTTGACAGTACCTTAAGGAAGAAAGACAAAAATATAGAAATGTGATGCATGTCACAGCTGAAACAGGAGTCAGACAGGTGGTAAGTGATGACAATTTAACCAATGCATTCAAATTAACCCTCTGGTGTTTTTGGGGTCCTTGAGATGTTTTGACATGCCCTGACATTTGTTGCTTATAAACATATTGATGGCACAGGTGAAATTAGCCTATACTCCATTTAGCACAAACAGGGCTACCAAAATATGTGAGAAACATCTATGTACATGTTCATATTTTTGAGAGAATATTGTTTATGCATGGTTATTGGAAAACAAATCACGTTTCTGAAATAAGGGCACAAAACACATACTAAATATGTGTCCACGAGACTTTTGACTAATGGATGTTGTTGCCTTGAATTTTTGCTTCAAAATGATCTGAAAATTATCCTGCCTAATCATTCACAAAAAACAATAGATTTAAATATTGAAAAAAAAAATATTTTTTTTTTGGAAAGGCAATATGTAACGAATGTTTTTGACGTTTAGAACAAACCATATTGATTGAAAATCTGTAGAAAAATAAGCAAGTTATGGTTATTTAAAAAGTACATGCACCATTAAAACAATGTTGCGAGTGAGTGAGCTGCCTGTGACAAGATGGCCGCCAGTTGCGGATGACGACCTCTATTGGCCAGCAGCGCGAACGAGACATCTAGCCTTTATTATGTACATCTATGCTTTCAGCTATATATTCTTAAGCACTAAAGAAAGCCCCAGGGCTCTCTGGATTCAATTCTGTAATACAACTTCACAAAACATTAGAACAGCAGTGTGTTTCTCTGCTCAAGTCTGTTGTTGGTTGGCAATCCCATCAGCAGTTCTCACCCTGGGGCAACCCGTAGATTTCTAACATCATTGACTTATTTGATTCCTTTCACCTGCCAGCAGATCATTCTATTAAGCTTTACTACATTTCTAGCCACCATGACCAATGCTTTTCTATATCTTGTATTTGCAGTGAACAATTAAATGTGCTGTCAATGTCAAATATACATCAACATTGTTTGCTGGTCTGCTTCATACAGTGTATAATTAGTTATCACTGTCCTTTTGTAAGATTAATTAAATATAGTGTATGTTCCCAAGACGCATGTTGAAATTAATTAATCTTGGAAAATAATTTGTGTGTGATATAATGGAACTCACCAGGGGGTTCCTATTTCTGAAATTGCTTTTTGAAGTTGCAGTTCATTTCAGTTCAATAATCTGTCCATTATTATGATAATCTCCTCATTACAATGCAATTTTATGATAAATGACTTGTCACCTTTTGAGCTTTCTGCAGTTAGAGGCTTTTGTTTTCCATCCTATATTCTCTCTCTGCCCTTTTCTTCAGCTTTCTCTAAACAATTTGCTTGGTAATTGTAAATGAGATTTCCAAACACATCTATGTTATCGACAGGGTCTTTCTTCTCATAGCAGCTGACACAAAAGCGTATGTATTATGCTGTGACAATCAGAATCAGGTCTTCAAAGCACACCTACACCTGCAATTATGCTCAAAGTGTTATGCTCAAACAATTAAAACTCAAGGGTTTCAGTACTGTTTTATCAGTAACAGCAGTGTGACTGTCTGTGCTGACTCCGGTAGATTCTGCCATGCCAAAGAGTGATTGTCTCTTGTGGCTTTTAATGAACCTGTTTTAGTACTCACCACAGAATGAATGTCACAAGATACTTTATAGCTCTGTAGATGTATATTTTTTTAGTCCTTGTGTGTCAGGCTACATCATTACTCAAAGATATACATGTCTGTTTAGAAGAACATTTAAAAATGGGTAGAATGAGCTGATAACATTGAGCATCCATCATAATCCAACAAAAAGTTGTACATCTAAACCAGCCCTTCTGCTGCTGGGTTAATAATTGCCAAGAAAACTCAGGAAACTCATTTGTTTATGACCTGTTCTTTCTATTGTTTTGCAAATGTAACCCACTCCCGGTTAAGTACTCAAGTTCTCCAACAACTCCCTGCAAAATGTTCAGTGTAGTAAGTAAATAAACAGGACTTGAAATGCTTTATTTAACTGGATTATGTATTCACTCAATCAATGAACCTAATATATGTGCACTGTTTATACAATACTTATTCCCTTGCATTTTATGCAACTCATGCATTTAGTGCCAAATGCAATCATTCATGGATCGAGACAGAAACATCGAGGTGACTGAGCTTTTGCAGAAGCAGGCCCCAAATTATGTAATAGTCTACCACTGTCAATCAGAACAGTCCCCTCATTTGCTATACTTTCAAATTAAAGCTTAAAAACAGGTTCTAAATGTATATCCTTAATGCACTTTATTAACCATCAATTGTATTATATTTAATATATTATTTATTCAGCTTGTAATTGTATCGATTAATTTTATTATAATTGTATTATCCTTTTACTGATTAATCTGTCCTGTTCAGCACTTTGGTCAACCATGGGTTGTTTTTAAAATGTGCTCTACAAACAAATTATGAAATCAATGAAACTAATGATTTCACTATAGGAAGAACGAAAGACTTGGACCTGTCCCGAACCCGAAGACTTGAGAAAGATGAACTAATCATTTCTGTTTCCATTACATTTACATTTTACATTTATTTATTTAGCTGACGCTTTTATCCGACTTAAAATTGCTATATATGTCAGAGGTCACACGCCTCTGGAGCAACAAGGGGTTAAGTGTCTTGCTCAAGGACAAATTGGTGTCTCACCGTGGATTCGAACCCTTGTCTCTCACACCAAAGGCATGCGTCTTTTCCTCTGCGCCATCACCACCCCATACAGATCCATTACAGATTCAGAACCCATATTTTGCGCAATGCACGTTCAACACAAAGTGAACGAATCACTCTCTGAGACAACTCGGTCCCGAGTCATATTAAAGATTCCTTCAAAATGAACTAATCGTTCATGAAAGATACATCATAATGGCAAACAAATGTGTTTTAACACATTTCAAAGGATAAAAGGTGACAACGGTGAACTTCAAGTTGGAAATCTCGCCAATCGGAAAGTTGGTTTGAGGGGCTAAACACTTCCTCTTATAGGCAGCTGCAGTAATCCTATAGCAGTGTTTGTGGAGAATAGCTTTGCTTGTGGAAATAAACATTCAACGCTGAAGTCAGAACAGAAGTTATGTGGACGTTTACTTTGATTCATTCCCAATAGGGGACATATCTTTATAAATATATTAAATTAATTAATTTACAGATTTTTTTTACGTCTGTATCCAGATCAGATGGTGCATCTGCACCTAGACAACCACAACACAGCCCTACAGTAAATGTCAGCCAAACCCCACGGCAAGCTTCGGCTCCATACCGGCATGATGAATTGATCTTTAAGCATAAGGAAATAGACATATTTTAATGCTATCGATCCCGATCTGACCTCTGACTTATGATGCAGCCTGAATCATAATGAAACCATGTTTGTTCATAGGCCAGAGGAGAACTGGCCCCCTGACTCAGCCTGGTTTCTCCCAATGCTTTTCCATTCTGTCACCTGATGGATTTTGGGTCGCCTCTGGCTTATAGGTCATGCCCGGTAATAATTGCCCAGTAATAATCATTTGGGGACACTGAAAATTTAACAATATTATTGATCTGACTATGACGCTGCCATATGAGATCTGAACTGAGTTGGATGACATCATATTTTGGCAGAACTGCTTCATAGATGAAATGAACTAGGTTAATAATTGATGATCTTTACAATGGAACTGAATCATCACTGAACAGACTATCTGAACAGCAGGCGAAATGCGTCATTTTCCTGTTATTACTGTAAAGCTGCTTTGAAACAATCAGTATTGTAAGCGCTATATTGACTTGACTTGTTTTTCCAATCCATAATAATTTTGTGTAGTAGATAGCTATCATCTATCAGCTAAAAGTATAAAGTACAAAATTATACCAAAAATTAGTTATTTCATTTTGTAAAAAAAAAAAAAAAAAAAAAAGTTGTAAGTGGTAAGAGTTCACTTTCTATAATATCAGCTATAAGCTAAAATATCTCGCATTTACTCTTATCAGTACCGCCACAGCTGTGTGAGACGTTCCACTCGATTACTGTACATCAGAACCAAACACTCCACCTGGTGTAATTGCTACTCCAATTATTACCGGGCATGACCTATATAGATGTGGTTGTGTCCCTCAGCTGGGTTCAGGCTAGGCAATATTAAGATCTGTTTGAAATCATCCGAGATATTAATGCACTCCAGGGTGCTTGTCCTGAGAAAACAAGGCCACTGACAAGACATCAGTGCTTATACGCTGCAGAAGATGAAATCTTGCCTCAGCACTGCAGTACAGAGACATATGACAGATCCTCAATCCTTTATTCCTCTTGAGCAGGCGACAAGGAGCATATGGATGGAATCATCTGACAGCACACACAGGGCCCTCTAAGCTCTATGAGTGGGAGGAGTTAAAAAGAGAAAAATCCTCTTCTTTTTCTCTCCCTCATCAGCGCCTGCTTCCTCCTCAGGAGCCTGTTTGGGGATGCGAGTGTTCACCAGACACCCAGTTTTCCTGCTTTTTGCATTCTCCATTTTCATCAGTGCAGACAGCCATGCCGACCTTGAACGTAGCGGGGAATTTCACAGTAGTTCTTTAATGATTGATGAATTAATTGGTCATAGCCAAGGACGGGAGATGCAGTGACGGAGTCATACTGCTGGAACAAAGTCAGTCAGCAAGCCACACTCCTGCAAGCCAGCACGGGGTGTGTGCAGGAGCCACATGACTGCTGTGATGACTTTAATAACATCCAGACTTAGTGTTGCTGATGTGTTTCAGCATGAAAAATAGTTAGAACTGCTAATGGACTCGCATTTGAAATTCTATCTTAAAGCTGCAGTCCGCAACTTTTCCTCTATGTCGCCATATCTGTTCAAAATCTGCAATTGCAGTTATTCGCGGAATTATCATCTTTACGTAGGTTGTAAATCGTCATGAAACAGCGTGGTTGAACACAGTGTTTTGAGGCGAGCGCTGCTGTCAATCACCGCGCTGTGTGGACACTCTCATCACAGATTCACTTTTTGAAAGTTTGACCAACATAAGAATTTTACCAGAAAATGTCTTCTGAACAAGTAACATCCACTTTTGTTCTGATCAACTAAGGGGGAAAAAGCATTCGACATGATAAGCTAATGCGATAACGCGATTTACAGCAACCGTGAAAATTATAGCCTACTTTGTTCTCAAATTTTTCATGTTAACAACATTAGCATTGCGTGACTAATGTTAAATTTAATGCGTTTTACGGTTACCTGTGTAGTTCAGAATTCATATTCTCCATAATAGCAAAACGAGAAAGGCACAACAAGGAAATTATAATCATTATTGCAAGCTAACCATTTTGAATCTAGCTATGGCAAGCAGATAGTTTTGACCACTGGCAGAATATATATATTTTTTTTAAAATAAATATTTTGGATTATTTTTAACTTAAAAAAGTAACGGACAGCAGCTTTAAAATATGAAAATAAAGACTGACAAACTAAATTTATATTATAAGAAATGATCCAGATATTTAACTTATTTGGAAAGAGGGTTAGCCATCATTTTGTGAGAAACATGTTCACAGTCGAGAGTGTAATTTGCGAAAAAAAAAAAAAAAAGTTTTTAAAATTCATTTTGAAATAGAAAAATAAAAAAATTGTCAAGATATAAACGTTCCTTCTGTACAGATGTGTTCTGTTTTCTGAAAAGTCAGTGAAAATTATTAAAAACTGTTCATTTCATTGCTCTCTTAGAAAGGGTCGTAAAAATAACGCTACGCTATGATGTCTTGTCATAAAACACACAATGACATGTTAACATCCAGTCTGTGCCATGTAATGAATAAATATAAATGAACAAAGCACAATTAATACTGAATAGAAAACGTATATGTCGCTTTACAGCCCATTCTCACCCCCAAGGCGTCACTTAACTGATGCCTTGGGAAGCATTTGGACATTCAATATCTGACGCTTTAGGTGCCCTTTAGCGTCAGTAAGATGACGCCCTAGGATCGCGTGTACCCTACCCCCACCCCACACCTAAACCTAACCGCGTCCTCTAACTGACGCTTTCCTTTAGCGTCAGTTAGATGACGCCGTAGGATCGCGCCATGTAAGTGACGCTAAAGGGCGCCTAAAACGTCAAATATTGAAGCATGGTCAAAGGTGACGCCTTGGGGTGAGAATGCGTTGCGCTTTAAGTGTTTAATGTTAGGTGTTGGTGATGTATTTGGAGACACGATCAATCTGAACATGCAACAGCAAAAAAAAAAAACAGGTTTGGAATGACATGATTATATGAAAACATTGACTGAATTTGCATTTTTAGGTGAACTGCCTTTTAAAGAATCATGACATCAGGGTCTTGGGATCTAAATCATTCTGATTGCAATTCTTAAAGATGCATCATGCATAAGTGATATTTCCTCGCCAACGGTGGGCTTCAAATGACCCATTTAAATATAGGCAGCCTATATTCCAGGCAGACATTTAGACATCTACTGCAGAGGGCACAAAAGCCTCTCTAAAGTATACAACACACTCCTGCACTACAAAGTGTTTGGCATGTGAAAAGTCTCTGTGGAAGATAACATCTCTCTTTAATCCCCCCTCTTCTAACTAGTCCTTTTGACATGCTTCTGGAAGTATTTCCATCAGCCTTTACCTGGCTTCCCACCAGTTCATGAATAAATTAATAAATAAATTACACTGACATAAAATATCTAAGAATCTGTTGATCTCAGCCCATATCAGCATACATGTGTTTACATCAAATCAAGATCTCATTTATCGCCATTGCCTGAACTCACAACACTTTATCAGTAAGACTAATTTTTAAGGTGATTTTAAAGTATATCAGACATAGAAAAATATGTTCATACGCAGTAAGCTACTTACGGACCTTGAGTCACAATTGTGAAGTTAAATTTATTTATTTTTAAATCCCTTCCTTTTTAAAATCAGCAACTTTCAGCATAGTGCTTATAGCTGTCAGCAAGATCATTCTCTGACTGTCAGGCATTCAAATATAGCCAACTTTTATGAAATATTATACAAGATTTAGAATGATGCAAAAGCGGTTTGGCTTAAGAGATTATGACACCAAAAATTTTTTTCCTCAGATTTCGGGTGTTTAAACACCAACAATGTGCTAAAAACGGAAAAGGTTTCCTTTGCTTATTTATTTATTTATTTTTTTGTCTAAATGATACACATTTACATGCATCCATAAAAAAGACAACAGCCGCTGGAAAAACCCTTAGACTCTGAAAAAATATGGACATATTATCCGTGATGTCACCCAGAGGTTTCTGAAGAGCGTTTTTGAAGCCTAAAGTGGGCGGGGGCGGCCGTCGCCATTTTGGCAGCGCGTCACCTCTCATCACTACCGGATAAATTGAAATGGGCAAAGAGGCGGGACGTAGGTGGAGCTGAGGTGCTAATGCTATATGCACCTGGCCTCGCGCTAAAGTGATAGCTGATTGAAGAATTAAAGCCAATAGTTAAAGTTCATGTTTTTGCCCTTCGACATATTATAATAGTTAAGACGTAACTAAAAGTGAGACTATTTACTTTACTTTTTTATCAACTTTATTAGCGGCAATTAGTTGAGCATGTATACAACAGTACATGACACAGATCACACACATTTCTCACAACATACAAGCAGTCAACTATGTGTATCGTGATGCATTATTATTCTGCTAGTTAAAATTGTATTATCATGCAGACAGTAACTTAGAATATTGCTCTGAGCGGGTGCGGGTGACTGACAGTGATTCATACGCATACATGTCAATCAGCAAGGCATCGCACGTCAGGAGCTTTATTCAGTCCATTTTACAATTTGATTTTGGCTGCCTCTCAATTTCTCAGATGGGTCAAACAAAAGATGTTACCTCAGAAGTTCAAGTAAATGCAGTAGACATCTACGCTCATTCTAGGGTGTGCATCTACTGCATGGATGGAGAGAAAAGCACTGACGCCTGCAGGATTTCATCTGACGGAACTTATTATTTTACACTACAAAGTTAAATAAGCATATCTGTTCCGTGAGAGCAACAATACCGCATAATGAGTGTGGTCTCTAGATCTATAGACGTTTTTAAATCTGAACTCTAAAAAGCAATAATGAAATTGTCAGACATCCATTCGAGGGAAACAACTGGAAATACAGCGCTGGTTGTGCATGGATTCCAGCGGTGTGCATGGGCGAAGCTATAATGCGTGTATTAAATTGTGTGAAATAATCCCGGAAAAAAGCACAAACACGGCTGAGGGTGACGCTAAAAGACAGCAGACCAACGACTAGGAGTGACAGCAGCCGCAATCCTGTCACTCAAGGCTTAATGACTTTAAGGCTTAAGACTTTAAGGCTTAATATAACTTAAATGGATGAGTTGTAAAAAAATTCACCCCCCTCACAGTAGTCATGAAGGGCAATATTAGCGATCTAGACCAAAACAACTATTTGCCACCGGGCTGTAAACATGTTTTTTTCTGCTGTGAAGTTGGGCATTTTAACATGGGGGAAGATACAGATTTGACTCGCTTTTGCAGCCAGCCTCAAGTGGCCACTTGATGAATTGCAGTTTAATTAATTTCCATGCATTTCAAGAGAAAGACGGGGAGGTTGCTGCTTGGAAAAAAAAAACAGAAAAAAAGTCTGAGGTGAGCCCCCCTGACAAATCCCACGAGAATCACAACATTTGGCAACCATATACTGTAGATAGACGCCCTATCGACCACTACTACTGCCTATTGGCACGGACGAGCCGTTAGGCCGCCATCTTAAACCGGTCACCCGCTCCACTCAGTGTAATCTGTTTGGCAGGAGCTATGAGCTTACAGCGCATTTAATTAATCATATCTCAAACTGATTTTCATGCGGGTTTTTTTGCTGCAAAGGTCATCATACATGTATCTATGATAAAGGACACAAGGGATATTTTATTCACAAAATACAACCAATAGTACGGTGATGTAAAATCTTACTTGTGAAAAGTAAGTCCCGAGCAATAGTCCACCGATTTGAGCAGGAATATGCTGCACAGTGCTCTGATATCTATTTCTGCTGTGCAACACAATAGGAATACGACCGGTTCAAAATGGCCGCCGGATTTCTCAGTGCCCAGCAGCCAATAGGGCATCTAGTCGGCAATGGCGTCACACACATCAACAGCAACGAATGAAGCATGAAGACACTTGCGCGCATTTCAGACATGAACGTGTCACTCGACGATGGAAAAAGCAAAGAAAACGCGTGAAATGTAGAGAATAACTCATTCGATCAGTGTTCATTGCATAGCCTAGAGGACATGGCAGAGTTGGATCAGTCAAGCTAAATTTTACGTTTTATTTCAGTAACAAAGAAATACTATCAACTTTAGCAGTAATGTATTGCATGAAAAGTGTCACTGAATTTGCCCGTGCAGAACTACTGATAAAAGATGTTTGAGCCGTAACTTGAACAACTGCTGCATGATAAACGTACAGCACTGGCCCAAATGCACTCTGGCAACTGGCCAACTATGATCAATTAAAACCAATTAAAAAATCAATTAATGACTGTATAGATGGTTACAGTCGTTACATTCTGTAGATGGGGGTGTACACAACCAATAATGATCCTAAGTTAGCTACTTCATGTAAACAGTTACTGGCATATGAGGGTGTCCTGAGGGCTTCACGCGGACATGGGGACCAAAAATAGTGTGGCAGCAATGCAAAGGTTTTTACAAAGTAACAATGGAGACAGTTTCTCGAATCACGACATTATTCTCTAAATTTAGAGTTTTTTTTCCTCGAAACACAACAACTTCATTCTCCAAATTTAAAGGACAAGTTCAGTATTTTACAATTAAAGCCCTGTTTTAAGATCGTTTCTGATGAAAGAGAATGGTTAAGATTGTTTTTTAGACAGATGCTGCTGTCCCGAGAATTTTCGGCTTCACCCTCACACCTCTACAATGGTAGCATAGGTGCACAGGAACGATCCTTAATAAAACGCATAAAACTTTAATTTACAATGACGTGAAACTCACAGAGTGGTTTGGAGTGTTCAATGATATGCTCACACAAAAATCGCTGCAAAAGATGCTTCAACCAATTTCAACTCAAATACTCAATTCACAATTGTGAGGTTCATTTACCATGACAAAATATTTAAACAAAATCAAATCAGCTCATTCAAATTCAGATTATTTCCTTTCAACTCATTTAGGGTGTAAACACCACCATTTTCACAGTTCACATTAACAGTTCTTGACCAAGTTCTCAATCCAGCATAGTTGTTTGTACATGCACTTAAACCTTTCAGAGACCACTCAGACCAGCACTGAGCAACCAGTCCACTGCACAGTTGAAAAAGAGTTTTCTCAGCACTTTAAACAACATTTACAAAGTCTCATGCCAAAAAGTCTCAACTGGCAAATCCAACATAAGAATATATGAGAAAAGAAAAAAAAAAAAAAACAATACTTGTTTGGTTTCGTCCAGTCAGTCAGTTGTCGTTTGAACCATTGGTAGTTTCTCTGAACATCCAGGAACTTCCAAAAGAACCATAAATCCCAAGGCAAATCAATGAAATGTTCCTTTTAACTCACAGGGTTTTTGCAGGGACATCATTCCCTGCACGAGGCCTTCCCAAACATCTTCTTCTTCTTGATTGGCGGTTGGCAAACAACTTTTAAGTGTGCATTACTGCCACCTTCTGATATGGAGTGTGGATCAAAATAGCCTTTCCTCACTACTTTTGAAATAAAAATATAAATACATAAATCCATAATAAAACCAATAAATAACTTTATAAATATCGAATATTCATACATTATCATTAAATACAACTTCCTAAGAGAACCAAACTTATATCTTTCTACTAAGCCCTGTTTTACTCAAAAAGACAAATATGGCTCTATACCCTACATGACCTGAATTCATTTGTAATAGTTCCTTCATTTCAAATCAATTTTTTTCTTTTCTAAACCAGTTTTTCAGCCTCATCCTTTCCTCCTTATACTTATGACAATTAATAATAACATGCTCTGTTTCGTTAATATTACAGACCTCACATAGGCTATATCCCAGTTTCATGTTTCCCTATTAATTTAAGCATACTATTCAATCCAGTATGCCCAAATGTCATTCTTGAAATAATGTTGCCTTCCCAAACTGCCATCTTCCAACTCTTTTAAACCATGTGCCCCACCAACGCATTCTCATCCCAAAGCGCCATATACGACGCTTTTGCAAAAGCGTAAATATCCAACGCATATGGCACCCTTTAACGTCTAATGAGACGCTTCGGTTATGGTTAAGTTTAGGTATGGTGTAGGGTTAGGGTTAGACCACTAGGGGGCGCCTTCTGCCCAAATATATCTGCGTCTCATTTTACGTTAGAGGGTGCCATGTGCGTTGGATATTTACGCTTTTGCAAAATCATGTGACTCAGTGCATCATGTGACTGTGCATCATGTCACTCAGAGCATCATGTGACTCAGAGCATCATGTTCGTCACAGTATGGTGTTCCTAATAATCCTCTAGGTAAGTGTATGTCAACCTTTATAGAAGGGGGAGCCCGTGGTTATGTAGATATAAAAATAAAATAAAAATATAAAAAAGGATAATCATAATAAAACACTGCTAGTGGTCCTCTACACCATCAACACACGATCTATAAGTGTGCTCCCAAATGTCTCCTCTAGCTATTTAACCTGATTTCTCAGAAAGACAGAGATGTCCCTCGAAAGGTCAGCTTGACTGGAGGAATTCTAGTGTAGACCTTGTTAGCAGAGCACACTTAAAGCCAAGGAATGATAATTTGGTATGATTCACCTGTCAGGAATGACATGCTATTTCCTGACAAAAAGAAAAAAAACCTACAGGGCCCTGAAATAGGCTGTGAGGAAGTAGCTGTCACCACTATTAATTAGCATGAGCGAGCAGCCCTGATATCAAAGACCTTTGCTACATTATTATTGGTGCATCAAAGAAACCCACACTCTTATCAGTGGCGAACATCTGTAGTGGTTTGTTTGTTTATTCGTTATTTTTCGAACTGTAAAGCCTCAAATCATTACACTATGCAAAACAGCTCGATTGGCTTCAGAAAAACCAATGTTCCACTGTTAAAAAACATGACTTCCATCAGAACCAAAAAAGACAGCATTCCCATAATCATTGTCTCAGGCATTGGTTGACCTGGACTGGAGGTTCTTCGAGCAGTGCAATCTGTGTGTTTGAGGAGAGAAGAGTGAGAAACTGTCAGTCCTTTCAGGAACAGACGATGGCCAGCCTTTAGGATCAATTCTTTCAACACGGTCTGTTTATAGTAGATAAGGTGTTTGCCTCAATCAGAACCTCAGCAGCAGCCTCCTCTTTCTTCTCAACTTTCAAAAAATTCTTCAAAAGAGGGATCTTTTTCTTCTTTTTTAACCATTGGTCATGTGCATTGCACTATACTGAATGTACTGTTTCCAGATTCTTCGCAATTGTCATTTCCATCTTGCAATTTTACATCTTTCTGCCAAAATGTACTAAATAATAATAATAATAATAATAATAATAAAACAATATATAAAATTCCTATGGAATTATCTCAAAGCCACATTTGCTTATTCGGTTTACATTTAACAGTTTGGAAAACAGATTAGTTACAGGAACCACCAACCCGTTGATCGCAGTTGAAGTCAAACGCGAAGAGTTTTCAAAATCAGAGAAAAAAAGCCTATTGTGTGTAGTAAATATTGTCTAAGATGCGGAGGCGTGCGCACTGTTGCAATCTTTGTTGCCGTGCACACCTTTGGGCTCATGAGGACTCGAGTTTGAACAAGGCTTTACGCTTTAACCAGCTCAGCCACAGTAACAGCTCATATTTGGCCAGGTAAACTTTTACTATCCCGTTAGAAAAAAACATATTGTTGCATATAGTTTCATGTGGTCCTTCTCCCTCGCTGTATTATGGGTTTGCTATGTGGGGGGAAATGTGCTGGTTACGTTCGTAAGACAATCAGCTGATTACTATTATTATATTAAATTATATATTAAAAACCTTGATCTTCTCCTGACTATGGCTTTGTAAACTTTATCCATGATGTGGTTTATAATGGACTGTGGTACAGAAGCAGTGACAATGTTACACACTCTTGGCTTCCTCTGGCTATTCTCTGCTGTCTCAGATATGTTTGTCCACCGTAGCTTCTTCGAAAGGGAGGGGTGAGCAGTGGGCATTAGTGCAAACTCGCAACCGAACCGATAGATGTCACTAAAATCTACACACTGCACCTTTAATCAGTGTCTATATATGAATTCTGGCAGCTGTAGCATCTCTGATTTATCAAGCTGGCTGCTGATTGGCTCCACTCATCACTGCAGGAAATGGATGTTGTTGTCTAATTGACACATACTTCCCAGGTGTCTAAGGTATGTTTTGATGCTGACACTTTAAAACTAAAATATAAAAAGGAATGAGTATAATTATAACTAAATTGTAATATAACACGAAATAAACTAGTATTATTTTAAATGTAAAAACACTTAAAAATAATAAACCTGAAAAATAATCATCAATACTTTCCAGATGGCCAGTGCATATATAGACATTAGATAGATGAAGCATCCAGAAGTGTGGTGACTGTCAGTGTCGCTAACAGTCAGATCCAATTTACTCAAACCTTTCTCTTTTCTCATTCTAAGACAACTAAGCAAAGGAAAGAACGCCCTTGGCAATTCTCACCACAGCGTTTCACATGAAGACTCTCATTGTTTAAAGGAGCAACTAGGTGATTTATTTTTGACCACCTAAATATTACACTCTAAAAAATGCTGTGTTGTTACAACCCCAAATGTTTGTCCACAATTGACCCAAATTTGGGTTGAAACAACCCAGCATTTTTTAGAGTGTAATATTTAGGTGATCAAAAAGAAATCGTTCAGTTCCTCCTTTAAACAATGAGGATGAAATGTCAGTTCATGATGTATTACAAATAATAGCCTAAACTAATAAAATGTGCCTTTTCAGTCTGTTTCCATCATCGTGGCGTATTTAATTTAAAGTAAGTGACAGCAAGCCTCCTTAAAAGGAAATGTTGTGGGCGGGAGAACTGAATATGGTGCTTTTAATGGAATATCTCTCTCAATTTCATGCCTTGCACCCATGAAGGAACCATAAAATCGGGTCTGAATGAAGATACAAACATGTGCGTGGATTGAGGGGAGCTTTTCTTCGCACATCCAGACATTGCAATAGAATCTGACACAGGAACAGCCCACCTTTGTCCACCACACACACATCCACGGCAGGGGGTGTTTGTAATACAGATGGCTGTCCTGATCTATGAACAAACACAATTAGTCACAAACAGTTGCGCTCCTTTTGGCCTCTAGACATGAGAGTGAGCGTCTGTAATCCTCCAGTATAATCATCAGCCAGGTCTGGTCAATTATAAATTCACTGTCTGACTACAGTCACGGATTGATGCTTCTGGTTGTGAGATCCAATTAATCCTCGTTTTCATTTTAGCCTGTAAAATGATGCGTCATTTCTCGACCATAGCCTAGGCTACTTTAAATAAAAACTCCCCAAATATCTTAATCTTGTGTACTTAACTTGTTCCTTTTGTGTACCTTTCCAATCCTATCTTTTTCTTTTTGTTTAGTATCTTTTGTTCCGTTTTGTTTAGATTCTTTCCATTATTTCCCTTTTTGAATGTTTTCCTTTCCCTTCCCGTACTTATCTCATGTTTTAAGAGAATATTTCCTTTTAAACTTCCATAATACACAATAAAACATTTTTGAAAGCAACAGGAAATCCTATTTTTTCCCCCATTGAAATCAAACTTTGAATATGCTAGTGGTGTTTAAAGTTTAGCTAACTCCCTTACATAATAGCTAACTTTCAAAAATCTGCTTGCTTGCCATCTAATGCAAGGTTATTAGTTATTATTAGGTTATAAGGTTATTATTATTGTAGCAGTAAAACACTTAAGAATTCAACAGCTTGTTAAAACACTAAATGCATCAAAAACTGAGAGGACATTGTGTATAACAGCTCTCTGTGCTTCTAAATATGTAGTAACATGACACTTCTGAGGCATCATTATTCATAACCTGCTAATGAAATACCTGTCCTGTAGACCCAGACGCTGTTGATGTTTGCCATTTTGTAAAATAGGGCCATCTGCTGGACCGTTGATGTCATATGTGCAGCTAACAAGGCTAATGAAGAATGATGTTGGAATCACTTAAAGGGATACTCCACCCAAAAATGAAAATTCTGTCATTTACTCACCCTCAAGTTGTTGCAAACCTGCATGAGTTTCTTTCTTCTGCTGAACACAAAGATATTTTGAAGAACGATTGAAACTAAACAGTTTTTTTGGCACCTTTGACTTCCATAGTAGAAAAAAAAAATACTATGGAAGTCAATGGTGCCAAAGTTCCAGCCGTTCCTTAAATATCTTCCTTTGTGTTCAGCAGAAGAAAGAAACTCATACAGGGTTGCAACAACTTGGGTGAGTAACTGATGACAGAATTTTACATTTTTGAGTGGGTCCCGTTCACACCAAGGACGATACATTGTGCCGTGAATTTAGACAATACATCTTTTGTGACATGCTGTTTTTCGCTTACCATATAGTAGGGAAGAATGCGATTTCAGATGTGGCCATAGAACATCAATGATCCCTGGTATTCACTGTGCATTGTGGGTCTTTTTAGTGAGGAAGGATTTTGTGAATTAAGATTGGGACATCACTTAAAATGGCTGACTTGATCTGATTCTTGATCTGTGCCCTGACTACTGAACTAGGGCGCTGATTGAGTCACACAAATTGACAGCCAATCAGAATCCACTATGAGAATCGTTTAAAGCGACAGATAAAATAACTGCATTGCACAGAATGATATCGTAAGTATGGACCCTAAAATAGTTATCTTTGTAGTCAACTTTAAAAATCTCGGCCCTTAAAGGGATAAATCAAATTCTGCCATCATTCTGTCAAGTTGTTCCAAAGCTTATGCGATTATTTCTTCTGTTGAACAAAAAAATAAGTTGTTTTGATGAATGTTGGGCAACAGTTGATGTAGCCATTGACTTCTATAGGAGAAAAAGAAATACTATACAAGTCAATTGCCACCGCCAACTGTCTGGTAACCAACATTCTTCAAAATATCTTATTTTGTGTTCAACAGAGGAAAAGAAACTCATACAGGTTTGGAACAACTTAAGGGGGTGTAAATGATCACAGAAATTTCATTTTGGGTTAACCCTTTAAATCTTTGAAGAAAAAAAAATGTTTTAGTTTTTTTAAAAAAAGTAGGCTACCTTTTTGGTGTTTAAAAACTTTCTCTTCGCTCAAAGATAACTAAGGTATTCAAAGATTATTTTTCTATTCGTTTGGAGCGACCAGTTTAAGCCTATATAACAATGCTGACTTGACCAATGGCGTGAGTTGGGGGTGGGGCTAACTAGCTGATTGTTTGTTCTGACAGGTCACAGGTGGCATAATCACGCTCAAGAGCTCTACCAGTAGGGACTGACCTGGGGTGCTTCTCAATATCCCTCCTCGTCTCCTCGCTCCTCCGTCCTCCCTCCTATGACCCGGAAACCGATCGAGCTCAGCCATCTTGAAGGACATCTCAATTCTCTAATTGCACCGTGAGGAGTCGAGGATCGAGGAGATAGGAGGCTTCCTGAGGAGTCATAAGCGAGGATACACAGGTGCATCCTACGCGGAACTGTTATGTTGACTAAACGTGACGCACGTGTCAATTCTCCTCCCCCTTCACATCGGTCACAATCATTTTAATTTATACTTTACCTTTGCAGTTTATATAAACCACACATCTCAGATATTTCAACAGTATAGCCTATCTTTATTATTATTTATTATGAATTTATTAAATAACCAAACTTCAACAACATAGGGCAGATCCTTTTTAGCGCTGCTGATCGACACTGTGG
>NW_024121543.1:5892633-5997111 GCF_016745375.1 Pimephales promelas | reverse complement strand
TTAATTTATCTCTGTGTCAATGGCTTTTAGTTCACCCAAACATGCATGAAATCTCTCTCATCATTCACTCACCTTCTTCTTGACTTCCCTTTATTTTTCATTCAATGAAAGTGGATGGGGACCAGAAGCAGTCAAGCTTCAAAACAGAACCATAAAAATCTTGAACCGTATCGTATTTGTATATCCTGAAATGTGAATATTTCAAGGTTTATTTTTATGATGTATAATGATGTTGTTGGTGAAAATTACTTTTTTCTTCTTTTCTTTTAAGCACAAGTCTACCAAATGGCTTCAATGGCTTCGGAAAACTACTTGTATGATGCTTTATTGTCATTTTGGAAAATGTTCTACATCAGGAAGAAAGTCATACAGGTTTTGAATGACATAAGGTTGAATAAATGATGACAGAATTGAAATGTTTGGCAGAACTAATTCTTTAAAATGATTTAAAATCACTTTGAATGAAAATATCATTTGGTTAAACCGACTAAAGGGACATTGTTGAGGTTCAAAGACACTGTGCAAACACATGCTAGTGGTTTTGTTCAACAAAAATGAGTTTGCCATGTCAATAAAAGAGAGAAAAGCATCAGTTAATTAAATATTTTTGCCATTTTCCAGTTCTTGATCCAAGCACCAAGATAAATTCTGGAGTCAGAAGTAGCATTTTCGCAGCTGTATCTCTATAAGAGAAACTGGACGGGGTTTAAATCCCCTGAGCTCTTTTCATCCGTCTCAAGAAGTTTCGCTTCTCCTCAAGCAGTTCCTGGATGCGCTTATTCCGTGTTTTCTCACGCAGAAACACGCGCCCTCTCCTGGGGATGATGTTATTTGGAGGAAACTCGCTGTCCAGTGGGATTACTGGATACGGCATATCAATAGCGTTGCAATCGCTCGTCTCTTCCATGTTATTCAGCCGTCTGCTCATCTTCTCTGTGCTGGATGCTGTTGTACTTGACTGTGATGTTGTAGACATAGAGTTTGTTGCCATTGGGGCAGGTTCTTCGGTGGTTGTTGGCACCTCTGCTATAGATGTCACTGGGACCATCTTGCCTGAGGTTGTTAACTCATTTTCATTCACACCACACTCTGTTGTCGACTGCAGTACTGCATCATTGTCCACATTTGGAGCACCACTACTCCCATCAAACTGGACAGTGGTGCTGGAAATGAGGGTGGCTTCACTCACATCACTGAAAATGATGGGGGAAACAGTACTAACAGGTAATTTGGTGCCCGAGGTCAATTCATTTTCATTCACACCATATTCTGTTGACTGCAATACCCCACCGTTGTCCACATTTGGTGCACCACTGCTCCCATTAAACTCTTCAAACTTGACGGTGGTGCTGGGAATGAGAGTGGCGTCACTCGTATCACTGAAACGTATGGGGATAACCGTACTAACAGGTAGTTTGGTGCCCAAAGTCAATTCATTTTCATTCACATCATATTCTGTTGACTGCAATACCCCACCGTTGTCCACATTTGGTGCACCACTGCTCCCATTAAACTCTTCAAACTGGACGGTGGTGCTGGCAATGAAGGTGGCGTCATTCGTATCACTGAAAATTATGGGGATAACAGTACTAGCAGGTAATTTGGTGCCCAAAGTCAATTCAGTTTCATTCACATCATATTCTGTTGACTGCAATACCCCACCATTGTCCACTTTTGGTGCACCACTGCTCCCATTAAACTCTTCAAACTTGGCGGTGGTGCTGGGAATGAGGGTGGCATCATTCACATCACTGAAAATGATGGGGATAACAGTACTAGCAGGTAATTCTGTGCTGTTTACCATGTCTTTTCCAGGTGCAGATGTGTTCCTAGATAGTGTAGTAGTGACAAAAGATGTGCTCTGTTCTGGAAGGAAATCTGGAGTAGCGTGTTGGATAGGAGTTGGAGTTGTAGTATAAGTGGAAATTGTTGTGTATCCGTTAGTATCAGATGACGTTGCTAAGGCCGTATATAACCAAGGAGTGCTCACAGAAGTGGCACTTTTCCCATCTGTAGATGGCAGAGAGCCTGTTGTGGTGGACTCTGTGCGTGTGGGACTTATGGTGGATCGTCCTTTAGTGGTTATTTCTGATCTGGATGGTGGCTTACTTTTGATCCAGTGATGTTTTTGGAATTGTCAACCTTGCAGGACTTGCAACACATGCGCTGGAAGCCTGGAAGGGAACAATATTGCTGCAGCGCCTCCATGCGACAGAAGGCAGAACGGTCACCGTGACAACGCAGTCCTGCAAGACAGGAGAGGGACATGAGACATATGCATGTACACTGAAATCATACTGTAGAACCAAACTAAAATACAAGTAGGTTACGTATAGAAGATCTTAAAGGGTTAGTTCACACAAAAATGAACTATGAACAGCTGACGCTGGTCATGTGTGTGATGCTGGCCAATAGTGAGCCTATATATGACATATAACCCAGAAGCACTGTGCTGTTACACTACTTGAACTTGCATCAGAGGCCCACACAGAAGAAAATAAATAGTTATTTATAGATTTTTGTGTTTTCTTTTTTTTGTGCACAAAAAGTAATTCTTGTCGCTTGATAAACTTATGGTTGAGCCACTGTTGACTATTTTAAACATCGTCTTTATTAACTTTATGGGCCAGCAAGTTTCAATTACAGAAAAGCCTATGGAGGAGTGAGACAGCTCTCAGATTGAATCAAAAATATCTTATTTTGTGTTCCGAAGATGAACGAAAGTCTTACGGGGTTGGAACAACATGAGGAGGCTAGTTTTATTTTTGGGTGAACTAACCCTTTAATGACAATATGTGAAGCTAAGCTAGATAAAACATGCCTTCTAAGAATTTTCCGTGCTTTTGACGAGTGTGTTTGAGCAAGAAAAAAGCAGAAATTGGGAAATCTTCAGAGAAAAGCATGTTAAGGCAAAGGCAGAAAAGAAGTTATGAACTGACCGTTAAGCAAATAGCTAAATATTTCCATTATATTACCATTTTCATCACAAATCACTGGTCATGAAATGAGCAAGAATTGCACAAATACTATAGATAACAGCACGGAATAGCCTTGCCTAACTCACAGACAGCTTTCTAAGGGAGCCATTGTTCCACTTGAGGGTTTCAAACAGCTGTGAGAAGTTGAAAAATGCTAGTTTGTTTGAGTTTAATGTGAGACCAAATATTCACTATAGGGTTAAATCTGGACTCAGACCAGGCCAAAATGTGAGCCTGACGGACCTCTTGCTGTCTAAGCCCTATTCGCACTGGATTAGTATTATCTGGGGACCTCGTGTGATTTAGAAATTACTGTATGCTGCAATACATGACATTCATCTCCATCTAATCATTCTTTTAGTTTTTTGCTCTTCTGATGGTTTTGAGCTTTATCTTTCTGCAAATTGTATAGTGTATAGTGATATGATCCAGCACCCAAAATACTATCAAAACACTCCATTATTTGCGAAAGATGGATAAAAAAAAGCACACAGGACAGAAAAAACATTGAACAAATGCTATAAGACAAACCGCCAAATCACAGAGATGCAGATTCGCACGGGACCAATATTATCACAGGACCTTGGTGTTTGGCAAAATATGGTAGGTCATTTTTCCAGGGGAATTTTTACTTTACAAATGACTAGAGGTCACCAGGTAATACTTATCCCGTGCAAATAGGGCTTAAGAAATAATTTGTGCTTAAGACAATTAAAATCTTAGTGTTTAGCCATTTTGGGCTTGGTCTTTTTTTTCGAACCCAGGAGTGAAGCTAAGCAGATAAAATCTCTTCTAAGCTTGTTCCGTGCTTTTGACAAATGTGTTTGAGCAAGAAATAAGCAGAAATGGTAGAAAAGGTAAAGCAAACGCAGAAAAAGGAGTAGCAAATCTGTGAAGATAGGGATGTAGATGCAAACCAGAAGACTACACATGTTAGGATGATGTTTTTCTTCCCTTGTGAATGTGATTATTTATGGACTATAAATGTGGTTGTTTACCCTTCTGAAAACGGATTAGATTTGTTTATTTATCCATAGGATCAAATATTTTGCATTATGCTCCAAAAATTGGTGGTTATCTGAGATTTTCGATTGATATCTACTGAGTGGGGTAGTAGTGAATATGATGCAGATATATACAGAATTCAACTTAATGACATCGAAGGTGCCCAACAAAAAGTTTTCAGGGTAAAATTGTGTATTGTGCAAAATACATCACAAAAAATAAGAAATATTGCCTTATTACAGTTTATATTTGCAGCACAACTAAAAAGCAAATTAACCCCAAAAATGTACACCCAACCACAAAAAGTTCTGTAGTGTACTTTAAAGTAAATGGAAAAATGCCACTTGCAGAGAAACAGACAGAAAGCAGAGCACCAACACAGACAGGGAAAAGCCAGAAGAGAAGATTTGTTTCTATAACACAAGTTTTTTTATTTTTATTATTCTTACTTTTGCAGTTGATCATGACAGAAACTGAAACAATGAAATGCACACCCACCCCCCCTTTAAACATACAGATAGAGTTATCTTCTTCAGAAAAATAAATAAACTGTATTGAAAGGTACAATGTCACAGTAACTTTGGTTAAACACTTGATTACTTTGAGAACATTTAATCCATTGGTAATTCAGATGAACAGGTAAATAAATAAATAGGTCATTCGTTAAATAAAATACAGGATTTCCATGATGATGTAAAAACTGGCATGGCACATACAAGTGTCATATATTAAACATTTACAAAACATTAATAAAGTTTCCCTGATAAATCAAAGTGCATATAGACGCAGTGCACGTAAGTCCATCTGAATGTTCCCCAGACATATCCCCCACAACAGCCAGCCAAGACGCAGTTAGGCCAGTGAAGTAACATGACAGTTACTCATAGTATATATAATATTAGCATTTTTTTTTCTTATAAGTAAGGAGATAACAGTCATAAATGTTATTATAAATACAGTAAATACCTATGTTTATTTACAGTATCTCACTGCAAGGTCTGGCTTTTCCTAGTGTTTTCTTCACGGCTTTGAGCATGAAAAATCGGATAGCTCGCTACATAGTCACAACAGAAATGTGTTTCACAATAATACAATGACACGTCTGAAGTGATAAAGAGATGCTGAGTGAAGGTTTCCATTATGGGTTAGCCACGGTTTTTCGGATTCGTGTGACGATTGGTTGATCGGTTGGTTCTATTTCAGGTTTTGTTTTAAGCTGCCTCTCGTTTCTGTGCGCTAAGCCATCACTTTCACAGATAAATGCCGATACATTCAATTGTAGTGTAAGGCATTGTTCTTACGCTCTATGTCTCCCCTTTTCCCGCCCCCGAAAAGAATGAGCTCAGATGTGGATGAAAGTGCATGAGGTATATTTATGTGTCGTTTGTCTTTCGTATGGCCACCGGTTAAAACACATGCTGGCAGACGTACACGTACACGCACACGCACGCACACACACGCTCGTGTCGAAAACACACGCCATTCGGAGATATTTAATCCCTCTAGTTTAAATCCGTCTCAACGAAACCACTTCTCTCTGAAAAAAAACAACAGCAACAACAAAAAAACAACAACGAAGAGGCAACTGGCTGAGCGAGTCCTGCATAATATAGGTCTTCCCATTTCCCCGAAACACTTAACTTCCGTTATTAAATAGCAATAGTTCTGTATTTATGTAAAATCAATAAAAAAATACACGTAACAGTCAAGAATTAAAGCGATCAATAGCAGTCAAAATGTTAGGCTAATAAGCTACAGCTTATTCATGGTAAAACAAATTATTAATATTTCATATTATTGGTACCCATATAGATTTATATAGAAATACAAATATATTTATATGTTCGTTTAAAGTCTGCAAGCACAAATAAGCTGCATTTATTGAATTTGTTAACAGTCAAAGAGAGGATGGAGGATGAGGTGGTTATGGCATTCAAACGTGTGTAGTAAAGCGACCCTGTTTAGCAAGTTCCACCTCATGTTCCCCATCAGCCACCAACACGCGTGATGGCGGTTCAACAGTACGTCCCATGTTAACAGCTTAACTTGTTTGAGTGTTTGTTTTTGTCCCATCGGTTTTCGAGAATGAACTAGGATGTGGAATGAGCACTTAGCAAAGATTTCCTCATTGTGACAAGTTCACATTCACAATAAAGCTTTATTTTTTTGTGATTTTTTTTCTTTTGTTTTCCTTTTTTTTTTTTTTTAAATCTTATAGCCACTTTTCATGTTTATTTTTTTCCCCTTCACACCTGCAGCTCAGGTGGGGCCTCTGTAAAACAGCGTCCGCCTCGAGAGCGTGAGCCATAATAGAAACAGCTTGCGGAGGGCAGTGATTCAAACAAACGCGACGCCCCCGCGGAAACCGCGAGCTGCCCGTCCAACCACAAAGCCCCTTCTTTATCAAACAACCCCCGATTTTTTTTTTTTTTTACATGTTTTGTCAACAATTTCTCACTGGCCAGCGTTCACAACACAGAGCTCCACAAAGGAGAGAGAGATAGAGCGAGAGACAGAGAGAGAGAGAGAAACAGAGAAACCTCCCCCTATCGGAAACGCCCCGTAAAAGAGGACCACCACCCAGGAAAAAGAGAAGCGTGCAAGCCTCGGAAGAGGGAGGCAGTCAGGGGAGTTTGCCTTGTAAAGCCAGGCAGAGTGACAGAGGAAAGGTCCAGCTCAGAGAGGTGAGACAGCGCAGAGCGACAACGTGGCTGGTGAGAGACGATTTACTTGACATCCTCTGCAAGGGGTATTTGGGGTCGTGGCGCGACAACCACTGTATCAGGAAGTTGCCGTGCTTGTTGAAGTCGGAAGTGCTCGCTGTTGCATGTGGGAAGAGGAGGGAGCGGGATCGGGGAGGAGAAAGTCCGGGACAGAGAGAGAGAGAGAAAGCAATCAGCTATATTAGAGCATTTGTTAATGTCACAAATTAGTCTGTTATTTCTGCACAAAACCAGTACAGAAAATACAACTTTTATTAATGACATCAATAAGCAAGCATATCATTAATAGGCAATATTAATAGGCTAGCACTCGGAAGATGACATAAGGATAAAAACTGTACTGACAAACGAAGATGTTTCGTCACGCTATCATTTTGAAAGTGTATTATTTTACAAGCTTTTTTTTAGCTTAAAACATGTGATAACACATTACAATAAGGTTTACATTTTTAACGTTAGTTAATGCGTTACGTATAATTAACTAAAAAAAAAAAAAAAACATTTTTACAGGATTTAATTCAATTTAGAAATACACTATTGTTCATTGTTGGGGTCAGTAAGATTTTTGTAAGTAAGTGACGATAAGGTTAAAAAAGGTTTCTTTCAAATTAATTCTGTTCATTTGAACTTTATATTCACCAGAAAATCCTACAACAATTGTATCATGGTTTCCACCAAAATATATCAAGTAGCACAACAATGATAATTAATAAGAAATGTTTCTTGAGCAGCAAATCAGCATATTCGAATGAGAGATCATGTGACACTGAAGACTGGAGTAATGGTGCTAAAAAGTCAGCTTTGCATCACAGGAAAAAATTACATTTTAAAATATATTCAAAAAGAAAATATTTTAAATGGTAATAATATTATACAATATTACCGTTTTTACTGTATGTTTTTATTAATACAGTCTTGGGAACCTTCATAAAGTCAAAAACATAAAACAAATCTTACTGATTCCAAACAGCAGTATATAATGATAAGAAGAACTTGATTGTAAAATGAAAGCAGTTATATACAACCACATCTTGAATATGAGGCATGGATTTTCAAGTTGTAAGGATTACTTTTAACCCCTCCCACCAACCATCTAGATCCAATCTGGTGTTACGCCCACTTTAAACAATCCAGTCAATTCTCAAAATTCACCGCAAAATTTCCAATTGCTTGTAAATTATGAATGTACTGATCTGTTTGGGATGTTATTTCAGAAAGTGTGATCACAAAATTGAATACGCACTTGGGCAGGGATCCATTCTGCAGGGTCTTAATGCAGCTGGCTTGGAGTCCAGACAGAGCCCAATGGTGTTGTCACGAGTGTGGCAAAGCACCTGCCTCTCCTGCGTGCCATTCCCACATGTCACTGAGCACTACAACAGCACACACACAAACAGAATCTCAAACTAATCCAGCTATAAATCCAGATATATACTGATTTCCAAAAAAGCATTTTCATGCCCTTACCTGTGACCAGGGACCAAGCCTCCACTCAGCAGGGCACAGGTTGCGATTGCAGTCTCTGCGGGATTCCGGGCGCTCGTCGCTGCAGTAACGACTGCGGATGGATTTGTACTTTTCCTCGCCCAGCGGTTGGAGGCAGCGTACAGAGCGTGTTTGAGTGCCAGTCTTCCCACAAGACTTACTGCATTCACCCCACTCTCCAGCCACCCAGCTAAATACGTCAAATCAAGCACAAGGTCGCGGATTATCCATGTGTGTGTGATGCAACAATGACATCTACTGGACAAAGACTATAGTTGCAGAAAATTACACCACAACATGGGTAGTGCAAGGGAATGCTGGTTAAACAAGTAATGTGTTACTTCTTTGTGGTTTTACTTTTTGCATTACAATTTCTATTGGTTATTTCTTTAGAAGCCTTTCTGGATTCTACTGTACATTCCATCATGGGAAACAACGTATCACAACCAAATGCTACATTTTGGACAAATGTTGATTTCTGTGTTGCATCCCGCACAGTGATGATTAAAAGGCAAATAGGCTTTTCACACTGAGCTTAACACAGGGTTATAGACATTCAAACGCTCTTTTTTTAACACTGGGAAAAAGATGCGAAACGATGCGATGTTAGAACGTTACAACTACTGTAGATGCTTAGCAACTGACCGCATGGTATATATTTACGTGCTTTGGGCAGCCACAGAAACTCTGGGCCACGTACTGTATATAAACAGATGTTTATGATAGGAAAAAAGTCAAACAGCAATGAAAAATGCGACGTTTCATTCTTACCGTTATGGTTCAAAAAGTTCACTCAGAAAAAACTTGATATTACAGTCAGCAATGTTTTATGTAAACAGGTCATGTGCTACGTTTGTCTAGTAGGTAGCACTGACACAATGCAAATGTTGATTTACTATTTCTTAGTGTGAAAAGTGCCAATTGTAATTATAACAGCAGTTAGCAATAACAAGATTAAGAAAAACTTTTTTACTTAAAAAACATGTTGATTAAGCAACTTGTGCCTCTCCCAAAAATGAAAATGTGAATAAAAAATAATAACTAGAATATCCTTGTAACTCATATAGTGTAACAAATGTTTAAAATGGGAGACGTGACTAAATGTGTCTATATTCTATACACCGAGGAAGGCTCTTAAGCCATATTTTTTAGTTATGAAAGTTTCCCTTACCACAAGTGTTGCTGGATTCCCTTTTGAACTCTTAAAACAAAATAACACATTTCTGACAAAACACATTTCTGATTTGGAAATAAAAGCTATTTTGGTGCACAAACTCACATAGGCTGAGCACACTCTCTGAGGTAACAGTTTTTAACCAGGGGCGGAGGCAACTTGATTTTCTCACAGAATTTGCGATGGACCATCCTCATTTCTGTGTTTTTGCGGCATCCATAACGCGCCGTCTGATTTCCTGTCCATAAGAAAGTCAATGAAACATTCATGAACATGAAAAGAGAAATTCAAAATAATATAAGTAAAATAATCTATGCTAACAATCTATTGGACTAAATATTATTTTAATTGTGGGTCAGATTACATTTTTGGGGAAAAACAATTACAAAATGATGTACAAATTAAAAAAGGAAGTGAATCATACTCATGAACAAATTATGTAAGCTAACATTCTACTGGACCAAATATTGACTAAATTATTCTTACAGAAAGATATTTTTGTAGGCCAAAACTCTGAAAAGCCAGAATTAGCATTTCAGCATTTAAGCAAGAATGAAGGAGTTACTTTTTGATAGTTGAAGTTGTGTGAACGTGGTGTACTTTATAGCCTTTGTTAAGCTATTTACTTTTTTGTGATTGTATTTTGGCTTTACAAATCATAAAAATGTTAATTTGTGAAGATCACAGCAGCACTCTTCAGCTCTTTCAGCTCTGCCCCCTTTTAGTTACGGTTGCAAGCTTGATAATATGGTGGACAGAAACAGTTGCTAAGCTAGGATTGGTCAGGTGTGTTTTAACGAGGGACTTAGCAAAGGCTCAGTTAAAGTAGAAACATATTAGAGATGTAGGGGAAACTCATCTGCCTGTATCTACATAAAAGTGAACTACCTTTTCCACAGGTCTTGGAACAAGGTGCCCATCTCTTCACCACCCAGGAATATGGCACTGCATAATCAGGGACCATGTTATTCTCATTGGCACTGTCACTCGGTCTTTCATTGTCAGTGATGTATTTGATCGACACCTTCACTTTGGTCGATCCATGCATTCGGATCTAGAGCACAAATAAAGACAATCAGTTAAAACAAGTTAAAAGAGTGTGTTTCCATTCATGTGTGTGTGAATTCCCACGAGAGATTACCATGACCACCACATCGTTTTTTAGGGGGCCATTAGTTTGAATGGTGTCCTTGTTGTTTTTATTCTCATACTCCCATTCCAGACCTTTTTCAATAACCGAGCGCGTCTCTGGGTAGTCTTCATGTGCGTTGAGAAAGAAATCACCTGACGCTTTATTCCTGACAGCTATTCAGCATAAAAATCAAGAGAGAGAGCAGCAATTAAGTAAAAATAGTGACCACTGGAGTGCTTACTGCATGAGAAACAGGGAGAGATCAGGCTTTACCTAAAATGTGAGCAGTCCCATTAAGTTCTTGGATAAAGAGATGTCTCGCACCTCTGGGAACTTCAAGCACCTTAATGACACCTAAACCAAATGTAACACATTTTCAAATCAATTTACTACCACTAATATGCAACATAAAAAAGGGATAGAAAGTGACTGCAAAGTGTGAATTTTGACAAGTTCATTTCCCAGAAGAAAACTCAAGACTACAATTGAGGCATTTCAGGGAGTTCAGAAACAGTGTTAACTTCTATAGATTAAGTATATATAGAGTTACTTATATAGAGTATAGTTATTATATGCTTTATAACTTTCCACACATTTTTATTCTCAAACATGAATAATAAACACTAAAGAAAGTTTAAAATGTAAAAAAGCATGATAAGACACCATTAAATTCTTTACTTTCAAACATTCAATCCTTTGAGCTTTTAATTTGTCAAATCTCATAAACCCCCAGCATTTCACAACAAACCCCCAGGGGTTAGAGAAACTGCGTTTGGGAAACCCTGAGATATAGTATTGTATTTTGTAAATTTCTCTTGAATGTAAAATGTAAAAAAAAAAAAACTATGTAAAAATGCTACCTCATCTAATCTAAGATATCCAAGCCCAGGGTTCAAGTACCCTGCGTTTGGATGGCCTTTGCGTAGAATTTGGCCAAAAAGTATCTTATCTTATACTTAAGTATCTAAGTATCTGCATAATTATGTCTAGTTTGGAAGAACCATTGTATCTGGACTATAAGCCTATGATGCCTTCAACTGTGGGCTCTGCAAGGTTTTGGGACCAAGCTTACACGTTTGCCGACGAAACGTACCTTTCTTCTCTACAAAGGTGAAGTTAAATTTGTGAGTCTTGCACTTGGTTCCATCTCCCCCGCAGACGCCGCACTTATCTTCCTGCAGAGCTGATCCGACCACATTATCACAGCCCACTTTCTGAAGGGAGAGAGACACCATAAGCAAAAGGGAACCGAGCACACACATTTAAAAGAGGTACACGCAGTTATTCACCTCACAGTCTCCGTACACACACACACTGTAGGGATCTTTGTAAGAGCAGGGGGTTCCATCTTCCACCTGCGTCTGCATGTTGACTCCAGCTCGCGTCTCTTTGGATTGACAGTGCAATTTGCAGCGTTGCTTGGCTAAGGAAAACAAGACAAGAGAGATCCTTGAGAGATGGATTGAGATACGACAAAAACATCAAGTGCATATTAACAAGGATTGACAAGAGCTTGAATTCTTAAAAGAAAAACAGCTTCCATGTTTAGAAAAAATGTGCAATAATTTAAATCACATTTAATAGTTACAAAATCCTTAAAAAAACTTTTCCACAACAAGTACATCTTGGACCAACAGAGGATAGACTTAGATTAAAAAACTTGATTAAGTGTGAATGGTCTCCAGGTAGTCATTTCGTGGTCTATAATTGCATTGCACATTATTTCATCCCAGACGGATTCCCAGCATCAGTGTGAATCCCAAATCACAATCCCAAAACTTGACACTTCTGTTTCAGATGTACATTCTAAGTCCAGCTAAATTTCCCATTAAGACCAAAAGTTATCCATGAACAATCTGATGACTGTTGGATATCCTAGCAATTTAAAACCATTTACTCTGTGCGGAAAAAAAAACAAAAGTATATCTTCCAGATCAAAAAGCAAGACAACTCAACAAATCAAGGCTAAAATTCTCTTTAGCAAGACTAAAACAATGTAAAAAAGGTATTATCTCATCTTTTTAAAGGTATCCAAGTCCATTTTACGGTATGAGACATAAATTATTCTATAATTGACCAGACAGAAATAAAAGGCTTTACTTTGGATGTACTTATGTTGATCATAAAACTAAGGCGGATCTCCATAGCGCTAATGACTCAGGAGGGATTTCATGTTTTCAATGATGTCATGAACGGTGTAGAAGTACACATGGAAAAAAGAGGGGGGGTTTGATTGACATCATATTTCCATGTGTGCCCACTGTGTAAGTGAGAGCAGCTGTGTGGAGAGATGGATTACATCAGCCTTGTGGACAAACTCATCGTAATTGTGTAGGACAGGAGTTAGGAACTATTTGAATAAAATGTACAATTATTATATAAAACATAAAATACACACATACATACATATATACAGTATATGTATACATTTTTAATTTATTTTTTTATTTTTTCAAAATTCCAGCAATAGATTACATAGTGTTCAATTTCTTTGCATATTGAGAAAACAGCTTGACACTAGGCCACAAAAGTACATATTTGTACAGTACCTCACCCATCCATAAAGGTACTTAGTATTAGTACATTAAAAGTATATATTTAGTATCTTAAGATTTCAAGGTGGGTATTGTGGCTTAATTGTCGAAATCCAATGTTGGTGTATTGCACTGTTTTAGGGTACTCTTTTATATAAACCAGTTATTTAAAAAAAAAAAATTGTCAGTAGTGTGGCTGTTTGATATAGTATTTGTGGCCAGTGCTGTCTAGTTGTTTTGTAGCTCAGTATCTGTTGTCAACGCAGTCTGTGAAATCTGCCGTATTACTTACGGTCAGGATGTTCATAAGGCAGCCAGTTGTGCCAGGTGTTCTGGTATTGAAACTTGTTGTCCATCATCCTACATTGCTCGGCTCTGTAGTCATGGTACAGGTCCTTACACTCATGTGTATTACACATCTGGAACTGAAAGCTTGGACCGGCGCAAGAACGTCCGCCATTAGCTGGACTGGAGGAGGTTAAAGGAATTTAAAAAAATATATATATATTAGTTATACGTGAGACAGACAGACAGACAGACAGACAGACAGACAGACAGACAGACAGACAGACAGATAGATAGATAGATAGATAGATAGATAGATAGATAGATAGATAGATAGATAGATAGATAGATAGATAGATAGATAGATAGATAGATAGATAGATAGATAGATAGATAGATAGATAGATAGATAGATACACACTATGGATTGTCACAAGCTCGGGTGCGAAACTGTAGTCCTCTTCCACAGGGGCGAGAGCAGGAGCCAAACTCACTCCATACACCCCAGCCTCCATCCTGTTTTATGATGTCTGGCGTCAGCCACATACAGTGGCCTTTAAAGCAGTGCTGAGAGAGGAAGAGAACAAATCAAACACATAAACACAGAGGAAGCGAGGGAGTCTAACGTATCAGGGCATATTTGCATAAAAGGCTGAGTGGCGGTACCTTCCCTTCTCCGCATGTGGTACCATCAATGGGCGGCCCTTTTTTGGTCTTGCAAAAGAAGGGGTTGTCTGGGTGAGCGCACCAAAGCTGCTTACAGGGGTCAAAGGTGCGATACTGGGAAATAGAGGAACAGAAAGAAGAAAATTAATTCTCAACCTCTCACACACACTCTGAATGAGAGAAATCTTACAGCAAAATGCGGCTGGTCAGATAGTCACAAGGCTAGGATCAATTGGAAGGATGTCAGATTGGGTAAATATAGTTAACTGTTCTTTCCAAAGACGAGATGATGAGTAAACATTATTTAAAAAGCCTTATAAATCTCCAATAATTAAAAAAAAAAAACATCCATTAAAGTGTGTTTAATAAATAAAATAACCTGTTTGTTTTTATGAATTGTGAATCGTTCTCCTTAAAAAGGTGTCACAAAAACGTGTTACACTTTGTTTCTACAACAATGTATTTTATTCAATAATATAATATAATATAATATAATATAATATAATATAATATAATATAATATAATATAATATAATATAATATAATATAATATAATATAATATAATATAATATAATATAATATAATATAATATAATATAATAATAGGACTCTGTGGAGAAATCTAATTTGAAGGAAGCCGTCATCGGACACGATGGACAGCAATTGAATATAATATAATAGCGACGCCACGTGTCACAATTATTTAGGCAAGATGACACAATATGAACCATTTTCAATAATGGGCAGGTTACATTTATGTAACAAAGCAATCTCATGCAGGCAAAACAAAACAATGAAGAACAACTGTTTTAGTTATGATACAGCTTGTAGACAACAGAATGCTAGGCAGTGATGTGATATGGCCTCAAATGCTATGCAAAATCTCTCTTTTTTCCTTCCCTCGAGGCGTAGTATAGGACCAGAAGAATCTCTGGCTGTGGTACTAATGATGACACTCCATTTAGCAGGATCCTAAACCCAACAAGCGTTTCAAACACATCAAGACACTAAGTGCAAAATAATGGCTCACAGTTTTCAACAGTAGCCAGCTGGCTGCTCGTGTTATCTCAGTTTGAAGATTGTTTAGAGTGTGCCAAGCTAAATAGCAAATAAATCTTTTATGATGAATGTGCTGTAGAAAACTCACTGAAAAGTCACCAGGTTACAATGACCTGGTTAACTTATTAAAGCGATGTTCAAAAAAGGTTTGAGCTCTGTTGAGCATGCTTTCATTTTGTCCCTCAGAAATTGTGTTCACATTAGTGTTTTACAACTGAAGTCTAGGCCAAGGCTGAAGCCCTTATATAAATTGAAATATATATATATATATTATATATATATAAAAAATATATATTAAAAACATACAAACGTGTAAAGTAGTCTAAATCCCCCAGACATCTGTTCTGGGTGGATGACCTCTAGTTATGCATTATACTAAATGTAATTTCTGTTTGTTTAGTTTGCTCACGTCAATTCGAGCATTTCAATACACACATTTATTTTTTTATTTTTTGAGAAACTGAAGGACAAGTCGAAATGATTTAAATGATTACACTTGTATTAAACTCAAGCATTCCTTTAACCTCACGTCACACAGGCTGGTTAAAAAACTGTGCCAATAAATTCCAAAATACGGTAAGGAAAAGACGACTGTGGGTTTAGTATCCCGCTGTGTACATGACTGCAAAATGACAATGAGTTCCACACCAACCAATAACATGTAATGATTAACAATAAGACCATCTGAATTGAACCAAGTTCAAACCAAAGAGGCCACATTGCGACTGAGGAGAACACCTTACCTGGGCTCCTGATTGCCCCACCTTTTGCAGCTAAGGGAATGGTTTAACAAGACAATGAAGTACAGTCCAAGCAGTGCTGTTCAGCTGGAATTTCTTTTTTCTGAGCAGAAATGATTCTTCAAATCATTTTTATCCAGTTTTGTGAAAGCAACATCAAGTGATTTCAAACTCATGCCATCTGGTTTTGATTATCTGATCATATTTTATTCAAAGAATCGCAAACAATTAAAGGGATGCCTCACAGACGTTGGCATCATTTTAAAATGTGGTGTTTATAAAATGTGTTTTGCTGTGAACCTGGAATGTTTTCTCTACAAAATAAAACCAGCTGATCTGCTATGAAGGATTTTAAAACCTGGTCCTTGTTCACTAAAAATAAAATCAGTTTAAAATAATCATTTTCTCACCCTCACGTAAAAAAAAAAAAAAAACGTTTTCGGGTGCACTATTCTGTTCTTTTAAGTTTTTTCCCCTTCAGCATGTACAGATATCAAAACTCAGTCACTTAACACAACATACTGTGGTACATTCATAATGCATTATTAGCATGTATAATACTGGGTCATGGCGATCTATATGGTGAACCCAATGACCACAAATGGTGATTGTTATGGCAAGCCGATGGTCAATTATACATGCTCGTAGTGATTTTACAATCTCATAAAAAATAATGCATTATTTGAATGAAAAGGCCTGCGAGGCAGTTAATTCAAGACTCACCGCTGTGCACATCATATATCCGGCCCCAAAGTCAAAGCGACACTGTTCGTCCATGGAGTAATGCAGCCCGGGCAGCTGTGGAAGCTCCTCCCATGTGTGCTCGTACGGGTCATCACGGAGACAATCATATGAACTACACAGGCAGAATGAGGTAGTATATGATGCACAGTTGTACTAGTACAGTTTTGGTTGGTTGGTTGGTTGGTTGGTTGGGTGTGTGTGGACATGTAGTACTCACTGCAGGTAGCGGCCCAGTTCCTGTTGACTGCAGCGGGACCAGAGGAACCGGTGGAAAGCGGCCTGTACCAGTGGGGCCATTATGCTACCCATTTGCACCTCATCTCCACAACGGTTCCCCAGCCCATCATGCTCCATTCCCAACCTATAACACACGCATATATATTATTGTATATACAAACAATTAACATTTGAGGACAACTTATTTTGGCATTTTTAGAATGAAATACAATTATGAACAGACTTTAGTCAGGGAAAATACCATATTTATGGAATTGCATGAATTTGTTCCAGAACTAATCATTTTTTGGTAACACTTTACAATAAGGTTCATTATTTAACATTAGTTAATGTATTAACTAACATGAACTAACCATGAGCGATACATTTGTTACAGTATTTGTTAATCTTCGTTGATGTTAGTTAATGATAATAAAGCTGTTCAATGTTTGTTCATTTTAGTTCACAGCGCATTAACTAATGTTAACAAGATTTTAATAAAGTATTAGTAAATATTGAAATGAATGTTTACAAAGATTAATAAATGCTGTATAAGTGCTGTTCATTATTAGTTCATGCTAACTAATGTAGTTAACTAATGTTAACTAATGAACCTTAATGTAAAGTGTTACCCATTTTTTAAATGAATTGGTTGAGTGAAGGAATCAACGAGTCAGTTTTATAGGCTAAATTAATTTGTTTACCAATGACTCAATGACTCGTGGCTGCATCTGAAATTGTATACTCTCTGAGTAGGTACTTTCTTTGAATATGTACTTCACAAGTGTTATAAAAGTATGTGCTGTATAGTTTGAATGCAATTTAGACGTTCTACATTTGTTGTTTTGTTCATTGTTTGAACGAATCGTTTGAGCAAATGATTCAATGACTCACTCATTAAGACTGTGGCTGCATCTGAAATTGTATACCATCTTACTAAGTACTTTCTTTGAATAAGTACTGTAATTACTTCACGACTGTTAAAAAAGTATGTTCTGCATAGTATGAATGCAATTTGGACATCCTGCATCCGTCATGTTGTCATTACCATGTGACCAACCAGCATCAGTTGCATCACTTCACTGCCATTCATAAACACACTCCCATGGCCTTGTGGGACAGTAAAACGAACATCGGATGGAAGTGGTTTTCGCCAACTGTTTTATGAAAACTGTAAATTTGGATATACTAATCTTTTCACCTACAATATAGTTGGGGAGTATGCAGTTTCGGATTTCTAAATTAATCAGTGTTTTAAACTAATTGGTTGTGAACAATCCAATGATTTGCTGTTTCACTCACAGTCAGTCACTTTTTGCCACCTACAGGCATAGTGTAACTTGCAGAAAAAGTCACTATAAAATTCCCACTACTAATTCACTAATTAGCAATAAAAAAAAGTGGAAAGTCATTTGTATGATTGTTGCTCTACTAATAAGATTCAAAGGCCTGGGGATGGTTGCAGAAACGGCTAGTCTTCCAAGTTAGACATAACTTTTTTTCCCTTCAAGACCGTTCTTAACTTTTTTAAATCAGTTACATAAAAATGTAGATTGTGCCAAATCTTCTACCAAAAAGTAAGACTGATACCCTTGGACCCCTCGACTAGCTGTTAGTGGGTCATACTAACTAGATGGCTATGTTTATGCAACTGGCCCCAGAACTACATTTTGTATATATCAAAATATATGATATAGCTTTTGACATACTGATATTAGGTAAGCAGGGTTGCAGCAGGTACTCACACATGGCCGGTTTCATGTGCCACCACAAAAGCAGACGAGAAACCATCCTCATGGTTGAGAGTGCAGCTCCGTACGGGATGACACATGCCTGTGACAGGAGCGTAACCTAGCAACACATAAGAACACCTTACTGAGTTTTTCCTCCTCACATCTTCATCAACAAATTTTCCACTGATCCGAGGCCTGAGGTCATGATCATTTCAAGATCATTGTGGCATGTTCTTGTAGACATTGAGTTTGAATGTTTGAATAATCATATGCTTTTATTACCAACATGTTTCAATCTCTGGAGGTAGATGATGATGTGAGTGTGTTTGTGCATTTTACCCTGCATCCCCGTAGGTCCAAACTCTTGGCGAGTGAGAAAAATGGCGTGATCGTGGTAATATTTATCATTTGTGTCCTTCCTCTGCTGTTCGAAAGCCCATCTACACACATTCTCCAGACTCTGAGAAGGGCTGCCCAGCTCAATGAGACTCGCGGACTGAAAGCATACATGAGAAGGAAGTTACGCTCAAAACTTAATTTTGCTATCCGGCTATTGGGGTCTGGTGGTGGTGTGAATCAATTCCTAACATCTAAATTAAGTTGAGGGTTAAAGGAACTATTAAAGGAACAGTTAATCAAAAATGTACATTCTATCACAATTTCTGACAGAATCTGTTGTAAAATGTTGGTGTGTTGCTCGCATAAACCTATGACTTCAGAAGACATGGAATACAGCACATGGGTCATATGGATGATTTTTATAATGCTTTGCCATCATTGAAAAGAAAAAAAAAATCAACTAGTATTGAACCAATTTAAGTAAGTACAAAAGTCCATAAATGTTCAAAAGTTTGATGTCAGTAAGATTTTTAAATGTTTCTGGAAAAAAGTATCTTATGCTCACCAAGGCTGCATTTGTTTAATAAAACAAAATCCAAACTATTTTCTACTTTAATGTATTTTAAAATGTAATTTATTTCTGTGCATAATTACTCCAGTGTTCAGTGTCACATGATCCTTCAGATATCATTCTAATTTGTTGCTCAAGAAATATTTTTATTATTATTTTCAATTTTTAAAACAGTAATATTTTCACAATTCTTGGATGAATAGAAAGTTCAAAAATAAAAATATTTATATGTAATATTATAAAGGTCATTACTGTCAAGTTTGATCAACTGAATGCATCCTTGCTTACATATAATTATAATTAATAATAAAAAAAACGTACTGACCCCAAACTTTGAAATAGTAGCATATAACTACAAGACTTAACATTAATTGTGTTAACTTGAGAGTAGTGTGATATAATTGTATAATAGCCCATTTTAATTAACTTTAAATGATAATTTAACCCTAGTACACCTAGTAAATTGCATATAAATTGCACCTCACACACATAGTAGTAAGTAATTTTACACATACTTCATTTGCAGAGCATATTTTATCCATGCCCATTAACAGGTTAGAGCTTTCACACTGCACGCGGGTGCAGTTGGTCGATCCGTTCCAGTTGAGGTGCGTATACAGCAGTGCAGCGATCGTTTCCGCACCAAGTCTATTTTTACTGCGCAGCAAACGCTGAATTAAAGTGACAGCGCACGGTCCGTGGTCAAAATTAACACAGTTTGACTTGAAAATAGTAATTTCACCATAAATGCATATAGACCATTTTGCAAGATGTAAACAACACTGGTCCAGAAGCACTTCCTGTTTTTTTAACTCTACATAAAAGGTGGGATAAAATACAACCAACAGAACATATAAAACTGAATCAAAAAGTCAAACAAACATCTTTAAGATGTTTTCTTTACATGTGAAATAAAGAGAACAGTTACAAACTGAAACAGGAAGTGTTTCTGGACCAGTGTTGTTTACATCTTGTAAAATGGTCTATAATTAAATATTACTTTTTTCACAGTCATCTTTTAAGAACGGGGATAAGCAAGGAAAACTATTTACCTCAACAAGGGCATAATGAATGACACTCGCCTCATTCGTGGAGGTGGAAAAACAAATTCTTTGTGACATGCAAGATTTATTGTATTAAAATTTAAATGCAAAAGAAAAGGCATTAGAGTCGGCTGTTTTTTTCAATTTTAAAATGTTAAAAGTACATGGTTAAATATTTGACCACTTGCTTGAGCAACTTAGTAGAAGTAATGCATGGAATTATAGCAGTACGTTGTTTAAATTGTGTTTAAACGTGCATACACTCTTAGAAGAAATGGTTCTATTTAGAACCAGAAATGGTTCCATCCCCCGCTTTATATATGGAACTCCAAAATGGTTCTATATAGAACCATTTTTTTTTGGTAAAAGGTTCTATTGGCCAAGTACGGAACCCCAGGGTTCTATATAGAACCCAGAGGAACCCTTTTTTTAAGAATGTGTATAGAACCTTTAGGGGTTCCAAATACGTAGCGCTGATAGAACCTTTTAAGGTTCTATAGAGAATTTTTTGTGTACAAAGAGTGTACATCCATTCAAATTTGTATATGTGTACAAAGAGAATCACAATGCTGACAAAACTTTTATTTTTTTCATTAAAGTTGCTGCATAACTTCTGGATTTGAAATAAAAATAGTGAGTATGTGTTTGTGGTACAGCCGCGGATCAGTTACGCACTGCAAAACCCAGTATATGTTAAAAGAACTATGGCGCGCACCGCATACGTGTTGTGTGGCAAACGGAGTATGTGTGGAACGGGCGTAAGACATCCATAAATTACTGAACACTGAACAATTGTTGTTTGTTAATACACTGAGGGATGAATCAAAACAATTTTTCTGCAGTCAAATCACAGATGCTGAACCGAAGCTGCTCCTTTAATCAGAGGACAGACTCCTAAACAATTACATCAACACAAACTTCAAAAGCACGACACACATCAATCATTTAGTAGCATTAACGCCCTTTGATGTTGAAAGTACTGAACAATCCAATCGATTTAATTTGTAGTGAAACGAAACACGTTGTCATGAAATGTTTACACAAAAACAAAAGAGAAAAAGTCGAAACCCCGGCAGCCACGACACTGTTATTATTGCTTCATCTGACACTTGTGTGAACACAGACGTAAACATTGCTCTGTTTTTTTTTGCCGTATTCTGTGCAGGAAGACAAATGTGTCCAGAGAAACATCCAGACAGGAATGCGCGGCTGTGTTTTGATGACGTGGCCACGAGAGCTATTGGAAGTAGATCCTCTCCAGATGTGTGTCCTGAAACTGCCTTTCTCTCCCTGTGCCTTACTCGCATGCTTCTTGCATTGTAACAAGGTCATGAACTCTGAGAACTACGTTGCAATGTCTCCATCAACCAGTAGAGGGAAGCTTCCCCATTCCAATGCCTTGCTGTGCACCATGGGAAAGAAAGAGAGAGGGTGCTGGGAAATAACTCAACTCAGCATCACTCTCAGCACAAGTGCATCCAGAGCTTTATTCTCGCATTACACTTCATTTATTTGTGACTGATGATTTTTAAGTGGTAGATTTGTGCGCAGGCAGCAAACTAATGTAAATTAGTTACTAAACACATGATTTATCTTCACTTATCTTCATTCCATCACTGATATGTTTGTTGATAATGTCACAAAGAGTGTTTCTCGGGATTCTGTAAACAGGAGACTTGATCTTGTTCTTGTTAACGGAATACATGACAGACGTGCAAGCATGCTCATTAAAACAATGTCTCGGCATCTTTATAGTCTCTGTGATCCGCTGAACGCACACACACTCTTAGACACAAGCACGCTGTGTGGATTGATGCTGGGTGTGTCGTGTCAGGGTCTCTTTTTCAGCGCTAGGTGAGGGGAAGAGCGGAACAGATGTGCGGAAGAGACTGTGATGTTGAAACCTTGTTGGAGGTGCGAGGGGTCACTCGGATGATCGTGCGTGCCGCTGCCGGCAGCAACGGTTGCCACAGTAATTGGGAATGATGGACAACCTGCTGGCAAGACGGGCGAGGCTGCATGCTGATTGGGGCTGAGGCGGCAGGGGAGAGGAGTGGGTGTGGAAGAACCAGGCGTTTGTGTACGAGCGAGAATAAGAGGGAGGGAGAGGTGGAAAGAAAAAGATACAGATGGAGAAAGATGTATATCTGTAGCAGAGCTATTGAAATAAGTGGGTGATCCCGGGAGATTTGAGAATGCGAGAGTGTGAATAAGAAAAGACAGTGGAAAGGTTTAGACACTGAAAGATGAGTGAAGTTAGTGAAGTCAGGTTAACAAATCTGCAATGAAATTACTGAAATTGGAACAACTGCATTAATGTGCCTCTACTAAAGGGGTCATGAACTGGCTTTTTTAAAAATTTTATTATATTGTTGTCTGTGGTCAATTTATGACGTTCGCTTGGTTTTTGCATTCAAAAACATCAAAATGAATAATCATTAGGCTATTTTCTACCCTAGTTGTGAGCCTAGCTCAAAAACGCTTGGTTTTTATGGGCGTCTCGCACTGAAGACTTGGAAGTAGGGTTGTGACAGTGAGGATATTAATCGACGTGTGACAACACCGGTAATACCGGTGTCACTGACGGGGGCTTTGAAATCGCTAATTTAAAGGCAAGCGTAAAATGCGCACGTTTTCACGGGCATACATAACGGTGCGGTAGTGCGGGAAAGAATTGTTTTGTTATTGTGCCCTGAATATGCGCTAGTTTGAAAACGATACTAACTTTTGATTGACAGACATGTGATCTGACCAATCAAAATCCACCATTTTTGTCCGACAAAGCAGTCAGGAGAGTTAGTAGATTAACGTCGGTGGAACTTGGCTTTATCAGACAATCTGTCACGACACATTAAAGAGCCACAAAACGGTAGGCCTATTTATTGTTTGATTTTCTTTGACTGACCAAATTTGAAAGTTGAGACTGTTTCATATTAAATATTACCTGCTCGGTCCTGTCTGTCAACGCGTTGTCAGTGTCTTCTATTTTTCACTGCTTGAGAACATGGGTTGAATCCAAAATCGCCCCCTAAACCTTCATTTACTAGGCCTATTCCCTACATTAGTCCACTAATACTGTTCACTTGAAGGAGTGAATGAGAAGGAGTAAGTAAAAACGAGTGAGCGAATTCGGACAGCCGTTGCTGACAGAGACGCAATCTGACACGCGTCCCATTTTCTCACAAATCGTTCATTTAAGACTGCTTTACTGGACATTTTGACATAATTTGTGTGTTATGGTTTGTTCAAGCCTGAAAGAGAACTCGATACTGACGCGCATCTTTTCTGTGGGTCGTGTGTGTGTGTGTTAATAGGCAGTATTTAACGACTACTGCGTAATTGCGTTCAACATTTTTAAGGCTTTAAACTTTTTTTTTTTCACATGGTGCCGCGGTGGGCATGTCATGAAACCGGTGTTGCGACTGAAGCACCGACAACCGTAGCAAGCCTACTTGGAAGTAAACGTAAACTACTGTGAGTGGATAACAGTTTTGCATTATAATGAGTTTCAACTCACTCGTCACTGCATTTTCCAATAAGTCAGACTAAGAGGGTGTTGCGGAACAGCATTGACTGACCTACTCTGCTTAGAGCTCCTACTTTCTGCCAAAAACTACGGCTAGGCCAGGAGGCTGAACCAGAGCGCTGGAAGGGCCAGCAGCCGTGGCGTTTTGTTAGATATCCCCATTCTTCAGAATCACTTCTGACTCAAGTCATAGTGAGCTGACGAAGGGGAACGTCTCGGTTACGTGTGGTAACCCTCATTCCCCGGGAAGAGAACGGACACGTCAGACCCCCTCGCCAAAGTTGCTGAGCTTCCGCTGGACGGCCGTGTCACAAGTCCGGCTCCTCAACGGAAAAACAAGGATGCGAAGCAATTATCGCATGCATTGGCTCGTTTAGTTCCACTCGCAAGCGGTCCACATTCATCAGAATCACTTCTGACCAGTGTTGGGGAGTAGCGATGCTATTAACTTAACTATAGTTCCGTAGCTTGCTACTTTTTGATAGTAACTTGTAGTGTAGCTAACTACTTTTCCAAAAGGGTAGCTTGACTGTGGGTTAACTACTTTAACTTACGAGTAGCTTGTAGCTTGTCAAACTACAGTTTCAGAGTAGCTTCCCCAACACTGCTTCTGACTCGCGTCTTCGTTCCTCGGGTTACCATACGTACATGGTATGGAAATGCTATATATTCGTGAAATAAATACACAGTTGGAAATTGAAACTGAAACAGGAAATTGAAAAGAAAAGAAAGACCTAATTTAAAATGCCAATAGAAATAGTGTGTCAAATAACAGCGATGGAAACATTTTTGTAGCGCCCTGAGTTTAAATCCTGCATGCAAATTTTCCATAAACTAGGTATCAGGAATGCATTCCAGTGTCTATGTCATATATGCCAAGCTCTGCTACTTGGCCTCGGTGTCAGAACATTTTTTCTCTTTAAAATCATTGTATATTTACTTTGTATCTAAATTGGGTTTCGACAGCCAGCCCACAGGTCAACCGACCCTCTGGGAATGTCCCTGTGGCAACCACATCCCTGAATGGAGTTAAACAACATTTTAAGTCACAGTGAGAGGCAGACGAAGCGTGACCGCCAACAGAATGAAGGGAAAAGACAGAATGGAAAGGAAACCAGAGGATGTATGAGCATAGAGACAGAGATGAAAAGAGAACTGACAAAGAGATAAACAGAGAGAGAGAGAGAGACCTGTGTGCTAACCGCCTGATCAGTTCATGTGGGACAGTTTGCATTTTAAGAACTTAATCCTCGAAAGACAAGGCCAGAGCGACAATCACCACAAATCAGCGTAGGAAACGCCATCTGCCTGACCCGCTGCAGACCTCTGTCTCTCCATCTCACCTGAAACTGCACGTAATCAGCATGTAGCCTCACACACTATCTGTCACTGAGGAAAGAATCACCATTTATCATAATGGCTGGTGGTATAGTGTCTCAGTAAGAAGAGCAAAATTTGAAAGGCACCATAGCGTTGTGAGCTATTCCTCCCGCTGGGTGAACTGACATTTGTGGTAATGGTAAGCTCCGTTGCAGAGATAGAGAGGTGATGGATTGTCATGCTTAAGTGGCTTAAAAATATCTTCCTCATGGGTAACATATCCAGATAGAACTCCTGGAGAAAAGATCCTTTCTTCCTGAACCTGATACTGATACTGATTGAATAAATGGAGTGGGTGTTTGCGGCGAGAAGGACGAGGCAGAGGGCCGTGGGAGAACGGCGCGAGGACAGTGGCGTGATTGCTGATGAGCGACACCCTGTGCGATGCACAGGTCTCGTATCTCTCAAGGACGAGCGGAAGCATAAAAGGATGAACGATGACAGTGAAGATTGAGAGAGGACCAGGCCTGAATTTATGTTGTGTTTCTGAATTGTGTGTGGCAGCAGTCGCCCTTGAGGGGCTGCTGCCTTTACTCTCGTTTTGTTTCTTTGCCTGTTCCTGCCTCCTTCCCATAACAACAAACATTGCTACAGTGTTAACCTCACAATTGATTAAGATGCATTTTTCCAGACATCATATTATTCAGATTTTCCCAGAGGAAAATTGCTCTTTCAAATCTCAGCTGTGTTTGTCTTAGGATTGTTTCATATAAAGGTGAAATATGAAACTAGTGGCACCAAACAGAATTAATTTTAAAAAACAAATATCCTGATAATCTGCAAAAGTAAAAATAAATAAAATGAAAAATAAATAAAATAAAATGTCAATGAAAACCATCTCCATCACTAATGCATATGTAATGCACATTCATTTCATTTAATTTCTGTCTAGGGGAGATATTGAAGAGATATGGGACTTTCTTATTGAGGAACTGTGTCAGATGAAAGCTGAGCCTAGAACTGTGGTCACTATCAGGTCAACCACATCTGAGACTGTCTCCAGTTACAGGAAGAGCAGCATTTTATGGAGCTGTGTTTATGAATGAGGCAGGGTCATCATTGATTGTTTGTCTGACATTCTTGATTCTTCTTCCCAGAATCCTTTGCTCAGTCCCATAGGGGAGGTCCTGGTGTGTGCGTGTTTATGTGTTGGGATTGGGGGGTATTAGGAAGGCAATTGCATAACATCAGCACTCTGTGTGCTTTGGTGTTGAACTGTGAAGGCGTGCGACTTTGAAAAGACTCCCATGGGAAAGCTATGCTTTTAGTTCCCGTTTGCTCAGTCCGGTGGAATAACAGGCCCAAGGCCATGATGAGCACCCAGCAGAAGGGGGTGGGAAAAGATGTGCATGTAAACTAAGCTAGTAGTTTGTTTATATGTTTGTGTTGGTGTGAGTGTTAGACGGAGGGTGGAAAAGAGAGAGAGAGAGAGATATGTGTCTATATATGTTTGGTGCATCTAAATGGCTACAGACAGCAAAATTGATAATTTTGGATTTTTTGTAAAAAGAAAAAAAAAGGTTTAAGGTAACATCAGTCCACTATCAAGGTGAAAATTAGAGTCTGAACATGAAATCAGTCTCAGATGAAACACAAACTATTAAAGAGAAGTGTGTCATTTAAAGCAAGTGTACAGCAATTAATTAAAAAAAAAAGATCTTTCATTGGTTGATCCAGAGCTTAAAGTGTGGGGCTCCTCAAACAATGTTGAAACTGTCACAAATAACATGAAAATAATACAACACAGATCAATAATATTGTTGAATATTACAGTAAATGCCCCCACCTAAGCAAGCCAAAAGCCAAGGCAACAGTGGCAAGGAACCAAAACTCCATCAGGTGACTGAATGGAGGAAAAAAAACCTTGGGAGAACCCAGGCTAAGTGGGGGGCAGTTCTCCTCAGGCCAACGAAGGAACAGTGTGTAATTCGGGCAGCATTACAAGACAAATTGGATTGAACCATTAAGAGTATTTGTCCATTTCCATCTGTTTGTAAGTCGGCGTAATCACGCCGATATGGAGATGAGTTGTTGAGGATCAGGGCCAATGGCTGTCGTTAGCTGTAGTGTATAAATATGGCTCAAGTCTCGACAATAGAATCCTTTCCAGCACCTTTGACACTGAGCTTGACAGGGCTATATGCCTATAATTATTCACTAAGTTTACCGCTCATATCTTTAATCACAGGGACCAATACAGTCAATAAAAGTGACTGCGGTAGAAGGCCATGTAACAAAAAATCTGTAAAACAAATGGCCAATAGAGTATAAAGTCTTGTACTGGCATATTTTAAATGGTTTGATGTAATGTTATCCAGCCCACAAGACTTCTTTTTCTTTCAGCTTTGAGACTGTATAGTACACCTCTCCAGGATAAACAATCACTCCTACCTGGCTTTCTAAAGCCCCACCCCTCTTCACAGCACCACTGACACATAATGTTAGAAAAAAAAATGTTAGCTAGAAAAAGCTGACACATATTCTAAGTCCCAGTCACCCCATTGTTATTGGATGAAATAGAGCTTCTACTGCTATTAAGCTGACTTCTTTCCAGAAATCATTATAGCTATTTTGCAAGTTAGATGCAAGAGAATCTGCCCTTAAGGTATTCTCATTCCTCTTGATGTAGCTACCTGAGAGCATATTTAAACTTGGAATAAACAGGAACTTGCTTTCCTGCTACCGCCCAGGTCTTAAACGCCTGCCGTGCCTCAGTGTGTGCTTCTTCTAGAGATGCTTTCCATCCAAGTTTGCCAGCATAAGCATTATTCTTTGGTTTACATAGGGGCCTGCCTGAACTAATTATACTATTCAAAATAGTGTCATATAGGCTGAGCAGTTGCAAACCATGGTCTTGTTTGGAGCAGTTCCCAACATGACACAATATGGTATCTTTTGGGAGCTCAATATCCTTCAAATATTGCTCATTTATCTGCATGTATAAATTAATTTCCTCCCAGGTAAGACTAGACATGGGGTGCATTTCCCGAAAGCATCGTTAGCCAACTATGGTCGCAAGTTATTTCCATTGAACTCTATTGGTAACGACGGAACTTGCGACCATAGTTGGTTAACAATGCTTTCGGGAAACGCACCCCAGTCCGGTTTCTCTCCATTTACCTGATTTACAGAGATTCACATCTGAATCTCTGATTCCCTGATTCACATCTTTACACAATTTGTCCAATGCCACATGGAGCTGTTCAATGCCTGTGTCAACGGCTTCAATATTTCCACCTTTTAATAATTTCTTTAATTCATTCATTCTTTGTGACGCCAGTCACGCCACACACGCCAAATTTTACTCTCCAGTAGCAAATCCAGCCACAAACAATAATGCACTCTAATAGTGAACTTGAAAAGGTAAATTCTCAAAGATCCAATACTTCATCTCCAAACTCCAAAGTATATATATATATATATCCATGTCATCTTTGCCTCATTCTCTTTCGCTTCCAACCAACCCAGCTTATAGTTGTTAAAATGTATGCGTTCTATATTAGAAATGACTCCTTCTACCTGTCCGAAAATACAGTGAGTAGAAATTTTCAGCCATCCAGAACACTGAGTCAACATTAGGTTTTTAGTAGCAGACAAAGCATGGACTTCAGTAATCCAATAAATGATTGGTAAGTAATTGAAGAATGATGGTTAAAAAAGGAACAATTTAATATCAGTAATGTCCAAATAGTGTTAAAAGTAATTAAGACTTAATTAGCGATGTAAAAAACTGTATGCTTAATACGTTCCAACAGCTTCCTTGTTCTTTTTTTCTCTTTTGTTTAAGGTGTGAGGTGGCCATATTTATCTTCAAACATTCTCACCGACTGTCAAACTAAAAGTCCATACAAAATAAAGGATCCTAAATCTAACAAAACATACCAGAGTTCCAATAGCACAACAATTTAGATTAACCTAAATTCAAATAGCTCCTACAACCAGTTTACACTTTTTGGAAAGTTAGCCTACAAATTTTATGCTAATATTTGTCTCTGAAGCATAAACTAAAGGAAAGATTACACAAAAGACTACAAAGATGATTACTGATAAAAAAAACAAAACAATAAAAACCAATAAAAGAGCAAATAGGGAAATTTTAAATTAGAATCATTAGAGTCATGATTCACACACAATGGTTCTTACTTTTTCGGCATCCACCAAAACAATCCGAACTAGCACCACGTTTATTCGTGCCCCGAGAGATTGGTCATGATAGATTTCGTTAACCTGTGAAGAGAGAAAAACAGTGTTAGGTCCAACATTAAGAGCTTCATATTGAGACTGATACTGAAATTGTGAGCATAAAAAGTCTCACTATACAAAGTCACACTATACAAAACACCTATTAAAGCATATTATGTTCAACTTCATACTGAATACCCTTTAGATTCATACCTTTTAGACATCTGTACAACTGTATCAACACAACTGCTCTAGAAAAAGTTGAGATTATTATCAAATCAGATTTCTGAAGGATCATGTTACACTGAAGACTGGAGTTATGGCTGCTGAAAATTCAGCTGTGACATCATCACATGAATAAATTATATTTTACAATATTTCACAATATTACTGATTTTACAGTATTTTTTTTTTTTTTTTTTATCAAATGGTTGCCGTCTTGCTGGCAATTAGAGACTTTCAAAAACATTGCAGGCTTCCAGAGCAGTAAAAACACAAACCTTTTGAATACTAGTGTACATAAAAAGTCATTTAGTTCCTATGAAGGTAATATAAGTTTCAGCTTAAAACATAACTCTAGACTAGTCTGATAAGCTGGTTTCAGAGGGGTTTCGAGAAGAAGAAAAACAGCTAGAGCATCTCATGCCAGCTAAGACCAGAAAAACATCTGAGGCCAGAAAACAAATACATGCATGTATATATTTAAGAATTATTTGCATGTAAATACTGTATATCGGTAAATACATAATCTATATTATACATTTAAATATTTTATATATGAATAACACATTATCTTAAACGTGATCTTAAGCAGAGAATCTAACACTGTAAATGACTGATAGTTGACATGTTGGAAAGTTAGTTAGTGTAATGTCTAAAGTGGACAATTGGAATAAAGTATTGATTCGAGTAATAACATTAAAAAAATACTGATAACATTTAAAAATGTGAGAATAAAGGACACTATTCTCGCAAAAGCTATATTATCAAAATCTTACGTTAAAATTTTTGGTATCACTTTACAATAAGGTTCTTTATTTAACATACTACATTACTGTAATTAGCATGAACTAGTAATGAACTGCAGCATTTATTAATCTTTGTTAATGTTAATTTACAACATCAATAGTGTTCTTCCTCAACCTCCTACAGAATAAAAACCCTATAGATTCCCCCCTCCCACCCACCTCTCTCTATGTTAATGATTGTGAGAGTGTAGGTCTCATTAGTACAGCCCTTGGTTGCTGGCCTTGTTCAGGAGCACTGGGTTTCATCAGCCTACAGGTAACTAATGGAGACCTAGAGGTCAGCAAGTCAGAAAATCATTAATATCCCATTAATAATGTAGCAGGGGCTAGCATTGTGGCTTCACCGCTTTAGAGGAAGGAGGGGATAGTGAAGAAAATAGCAGAGGGTGCAGATAGGAAGAGAGGAGAGAAGGGGCAGAAAAAAGCTATGTGTGAGCATGTGAATGAGTGAATAGTCAGTGCATAGTGTGTGTGTGTGTGTGTGTGTGTGTTGGGCACAATGACCAATATTCCCTCATCAAATAGATTAGCAAGTGTTAAAGAGCCATTAAAAGGAGCCATTTAAAAGAATCTTATCAGACCTGTTTATCATCTGGCCCTGCCAAACTGTAAAAACAACACTAATAGAAGGGATTTAAGTGCCAAAGTGACCTTAATCACAGGTTTTAACAATACACTGTCAAGGGAATAGTTCGCTCAAAAACCATCAACCATAATAAACACCAATGTTTCTGGTATCTCAAGAACCAAACATCACTGATGTCTATCTTATGAAATCTCTTTTTCAGTGAGAAACTTAATTTCTGTATTTCTCACATGGAGTTATTATAAAGCTAAGCAAAAATAAAATAAAAAAATGAAGGTTTATTTTAGGATTTATTTAAGGATTATATTATCTTATTAATGAAGGATTTCCTGGACACTCTTTTTAATGTAATAAAAGTGAATGAGGATACCATAGGTGCTGTACTGTTCCCAAAAATACAAAAATGAAAGCACAATATAAAATACTCCATACTGTATGTCTTATTCAAAATATATCCATATCTAAGGGGAGAACCCACAACATTCCCAGAACATCCTGAATGTTCCCTGAAGGTCCTCCAAATAACGTCCCCCAAACTCCACATCGTGACTGTCTGGGAACGTTGTGGGAACGTTACCAGGCAACGTCCTTGACACCAGCGGGGACGTTCTCAGAACATCCTGGGAACGTAAAATTTCTAGCTGGGTATAACTTATATATTTTATTTATATTTTCATTAATATAATGAGTTTTCATGTTTAGTTAAACTACTTCATTAAAGTTACCATGAAATCAATTTTTTTTTATGGAATATTGCAGTATTAATTATAAATTATTTATTCGTGCACATTATTATCATTATCATTATTATTATTTTTTTTTTTTTTAAACTTCCACTTCATGCCAACTATTAGTAAAGTAAATATGATAAATCATTAATTAATATAATTAAAACAATGTAGAGAAATAAATAATAATAATATATCTATTTTTGGCTAATTGTCAAGCTGTACTAATTTTAAATGCCACAAAATTAATTAAATGGTAAACTAGTGGTAAATTGAACTGGTCTAGTGTATATTCTATCGTAATTGTACAATACTATTGTACAAATGTACATCTTACGGTTTTATTGTAAATACAAATCACTAAATCACTTTGACAAATCACTAAATCTTTCAATCCCCATACAACACTGATTTCACATTGCATCCCACATAGATATTATGCTGAATCATCATCATCCTGTTTTAGTCCAGGAGAAGAAAGTGAATGAGCACAGAAATCCCATCAGGGTCTTGGCTGGCGGACCTCCCAATCTCCCTTTCATTCTTCTGTGATGTACAGGAATGCTCAGAGGTATGAGGGTACGCATCGGTGGACAGTATTTGCTCAGACTCATTACTGAATCTCTGCCATTTTCACTTGACATTTTGTACCATTATTACCTGTCTGACATTTGAGGGCCAGAACAACATGTCCATGAAGAGCTGATTACATTATGGTCCGACTGCCCATATGTCTTGTTTGCTCCCGAGGAGCGACTAATATAGAGGGAAGCAATTAATATTGTCGACTTTCAATTCACACAATTAATGCTACACCCAAAGGTCTCAGCTCCATTACACAGACTGGCTTCGCAGTGGGCACCATCGAGGGGCTGTGATGGCGGTTCCTTGGATCTGATGTGGTACTTTCAGCTCTGTGCTAAAGTCAATCTTAGAACAGCTTGTTCTGAGATTTTCCAAGATCGAATAACTAGAAAGGAGTATCAACAACAACAAACTCTCCCATAAAGAGCTTCTGCATCAAATACTGGTCCATTATCTGGACTGCAACACTAAATCTGAAATAAAGGTGGAATAAAGGTGAAGAATTGCTGATTGGTGGATTGGAAGGGTGGGAGTAAGTCAAAAGGCCTCCGGATCTTTTGATCCCTGTCCGACGTATCGATTCCTCATCATTTCCCATGGACCTATGAAGTGAAGCCAATCAATCTTAGTTCATTTTAAAGAATTGTTTCACTCAGTTCTATAAATTGAGGGCAGACCATTTCTTCGGAACAAAGAAAAATCCCATTCACAAATACATCAACTCCCACACAGAGATTAATGGCCCTATTTTAACGATCTGAAAGGCAAACGTGAAACGCAAGTAACTTTGTGGGCGGATCTTGTCAAATCTAAAATGGGTTGGTCTGAAGTACGTGTGGTTTGGACGTAACGTGCAATAAACCAATCAGTGCGTCTTCTCACATTCCCTTTAAGAGCAGGCGCGCTTGTTCCATGGTGAATTGCTATTATTATGGCCAATTTGCCAGGCGCAGAGGAGACAGACGTTCTCGTCAGGGCTGTAAAAGAAGTGACATTGTATGGGGATGGGAGAAACCCACCTAAATTAGCTTCTGTTAAAAGGGATTATAATAATTTGGGTAAATGTATAAGCTAGATTTATGCCTATTTTTTTTTTCAAAATTCATGGACACCACAGTGATTTCCCTCGTGTGTTAATATTTTTCCTTGTAATAATGTTTGATTTGCAAAAATGGGAATAGCTGCGAGCGTCTGTGTAGATGAGAGAAGCGTTGTGCACACACTACATTATGGCCAAGCATGCACCCTTAAAATAACATCTGAATAATGCGCCAATGACTTTAGACTTTTCATAATGTGGATCTGATATATATTTCATATATATATAGTTTTCCCATTCAAATCCAAATCAAATTCAGGAATTTAAAAAGCTTTGAAATTCTAAAGGCATTGTAAATTCACTTGTGAATGGCGCTCAAGCCTGCCGCCTACATAAAGTCCCGTAGACAGATCCCTTTTTAGGCAGACAGACAGACGGCTCCCACTCTCTCCTCCTGCTGGATCATTCAGAAAGACCAGCCACTGACCAGGGGATCATGAATGAAAGACTGCAGAGGATTTTTTCTCTCTGAGCAAACACAGCAAGTGACATTTACGCACACACGCTCAACACATACACACAAACCCAACGCAACATAACAACAAACTCCGGTGTATACGCATAAAACATCATCACACACAGCCCTTATGTGCAACAAACACTAAAAGAGAAGCAGCAAAGTGGGGAAGTCAGGGAATATAGTTGGAGGAAAAAAGGGCAAAAACCTGCTTTACGTCTCTCTCTTTTCTCTCCTTGACTCTCGGAGAGCGAGGGAGACATGCCTTCCAAAAGTAAGCAAAGTAAACTTTCAAGAAGAAAGCAGCAAGAACTCAACGCGTGGGAGAGAAAGGAGACTCAATGTTATTTATATATTTCTGTTTATCTGTTTTCCTGTCATTTATTCAGAATGCAGCGTTTGAAACACCCCCTAGGATGAGAACGAGAGGAGAGGAGAGGAAAGGAGATGGCAGCGGCAAAGCTGCAGAAATTGTTTGGGGACTCATGATAACTGGAGAAAATATGCAATATAGAGACAAATGGTGAGGTTATAATACATTTTTCTGTAGCCTTTTTCATCCCATCACATTTTATCTTAGATGAAGAGATCCATGATATAGAAAAATGACTGCAGAACTCATATAATATGTGTCTGATTTTACCTCACATCATTGACTATTACTGATGATATAATATCTGACTGGCTTAGAGATTTTTTTTTTTTTGACTGTTGGCTAGCTTTCTCTATTTTTTTTTTTTTTTGACTGTTGGCTATCTCTCTCTCTCTCTCTGCGTAGGTTTAATTTGTGGAGATTAAAGGACACATAGCAAGGAGCAGATGATCTCATCTGTTCCTTGCTATGCGTCCTTTAATCTCCACCTGTTTTGTCCTGAAGCATATTTTTTTCCCCTGGCTTGGCGCCACCTCAGAACACATGACATAAAACCACTGATTTACTGCATCCAACATTACTTGAGCTTGCCTGGCATCCTTCTCATCAACCATTCAAGCGCAAAAAGACACAAAAGAGAACACAGTGCGGTACTGGCTCGCATTGTGCGAGAATCTCCTGCACACGACTCGTGAGCACATAAAGCAACTTCACAATGGACAAAAACAAAATTATGCCAAACTGCCAGTTTTGTTGAGTATCCTCGCAATAATGACAGTCTTAAATGAATGTAGAGAGTTGCGAGAAAATGAAATGCGTATCAGATCCACATTATGTGCGGCAGGTCTTAAAGTGACAGTAGCCCAATAAACCTGAAAATCTAATGAAAAGCTGAAGTGCAGAGTCATGTCAATCAAATCATTAATCTAAACTGGCGGAAGTGAGAGAAGTTTTGAACGCTTACATCTTCTAAATGCAAATTTTGTATGGATAACAATAAGGCTAATATACACTAAAAAGCAAAAATGTTTTGCTTCATTTTTGATTTCATGGTGACTTTAATGATAACCAAAGAACAAAGGAAAAAGATAAATAATTTTGCAGGTTTAATAAGGATTTATCAATATTTAATTAATAAGTGATGCAGTTAAGACTGAAGTATTTGATAACTTTATTCAGATTCTGTATATATACTATCTGTTTGTTAGGTGTGATTAATCGTGATTAATTACAAAAAAAAAAATCTGTGATTAATTAAGTATTATTTTTTAATCGATTAAAAATCACTAAGACTTTGAAAGCCCAACTTCAACTGTTTTGAAAACACTGCAGGATTGAATATAAATGCTATAATACCAGTCAGCTTCATCTCCGCTGTTTATTATAATGCCGTCTCACGCCTTTAGAATTGCTGCATGTTGACAGAATAGTTTCTATCGTTCTTTGATTTTTCTCAAGGGTAACCCAAACACAACAGGCATCGTGGGTGGCTCGAGCACACTTACGATGTTCATAAGAGTGAGGAGGTACTTCTCCACATGTTGCTGTTCATGAAACTGCACTACGGAGTCGTCCACCCCCAGCAAAACCTCAATGTTGTAGACTCGTTCGGGAGACTGTCTGCGGGCTCGTCGGCTCTGGTTAATACTGCGTTCCACGCCCTGATACAGAGCCTCAAGATCCAACAGTCCGCCCAGATCAGCACCTATATAAATATAGAAAAACAAAAAACAAACAAAAAAACTGAAATGACATCATTACAGCAATGCACAGACTTTCTTTTCCTTTTAAGTGACATTGTTGAATACAAGCTGTTTAGTGCCATAAGAAAGCTATCAAACCACTAGCCACTATATGTGGTGTCATGAGGTCTTTTTCTCGCCAGGCGGAGAGATGGAACATGGAGGAGAGAACACATTGAGGAAGATCTATCACCTTGTCTCCATCACCCAATCAGCTGGGGGCATCTTCTATGCTCCAATTATGTAACGTTTCCTAGGCAACCTGCTCATGGGTAAACCAACGCTCGGTGCAGACTAATATTAGCTCACCAGTCACTTTCTTATTGGATGATAATCCGAGAGTAAGAACAATATTCATCATCTTAATGCTGAGAGTCAGTAACATATTATTACAGGGCAACAGAGCCAAGAAGACAAGCACAGACATTCCCCAATAAACCAGTTGGAGAGGTGTTGGAGTGTTTTATTTTCTTTCTTTTTTCTTTGTTGTTTATTATGAAGGATTTTGTAGGGTTGTAAACTTCCTTTTACCAGCAGGTGTTCATTATATCACAACCTGTGTCAGCAGATTTTCACCCAAAATTAGAAGAAAGCTTCTACAGTACAACAAAAGCAATTAACATGCTCTTGGTCCATGTCTTTTAATATGCAAAATTCTGTTTAATTAACAGTATCTATTTTGTAGAAGTATCTGCACCAGGCTTATGTTATAGCATAGTCTGCTCAAAGCTGTGATGAACCGAAGGTGGGGGAGAAAAGACCACCATGTTGCAGCAGAAGTGAGAAGAAGAACAGATCCCCTCAATATCAATCTTAGGACCTGTTAATACTAATTGAAAAGCAAATTAAAAAGTATTAAACCAAACCTACTTCCACGCATCATTCTTCAAAGGTTTGTGGTCAGTAATTTATTTTATTATAAATGCCTTCTAAATTAATGCTGTTCATTTTTTTCCACAAAAACATTAAGCATCTCAGCTGTTTTCAACATTGTTAATAATAAGAAATAAGAATTATTTCTCAAGGATCATGTGATCTAGTTTAATGTTGTTGAGCACCATAAAATCCCCATTGATTTAGAATGAAAGCTTCTGCTAAGAACATAGATGGAACAATGCAATAATCAATACAAATATATTGTTTTTTTGTTTTACTTCCAACATTATAGAAAAAAAATCTGTTTCTTTGGGAACAGAAAGAAAAAAGGTTTTCCTTAGGGGGTATTCAACCCCCCCGCATTACCCTACAGGTGACGACTATGGCGTCTGTCTTTTTCTGCTCTTCATTTTCATTCCGTGATCCTCCAAAACTTGACCCATCACCCTGTCTGTCAAATACACACAGCTCCGTTCTGATCTCATGAGAGAACATTCACATTCAGGCTGAGGAGTCCTCGCCCTTATCAGGACACAAAGCTACTTTGTCTTTCAACCTTTGAAAATGTCAAGAGAACCTATAAGGAAGAGAACGATGGAATAAACTCAAGAAGGAGAGAGGGAAAGGGTGCTCAAAGTGGTAGGACATTGTAAAGTTGTGGTTCTGTTTGGCGATGTTAGGGAAAGTTCGACTGAGTTTGTGCGCTGTGAGTGTGTTTTTTAGTCACAGATGCAGTGTTGTAGTACTCGAGACTCGGACTCGTCTCGGACTCGGTCTCGAGACCATATTTTAATGGCCTTGGTCTTGTCATGGACTCGTGTCCATTTGGACTCGGAATTGACTCGTACTCGAACATTTTTTTTTTTAGGACTCGGAATTATTTTTTTTAGGACTCGGAATTTTAGGACTCGAGTCCACTCGAGTTCAATTCAAAATATTTTTCATGATTATTAATGTATGTTAATAAAATATTTCTTTAAATTGATTGACACGCCCAGTGATTGGTGATTTTCTAGTGCGCAACTGCGCATGACAAATTGTAATAAAATTACTTTTAACACCACCTACTATGTGGCCTTTTTACCCTAAACTGATCATATTTTTTAAACTCTAAGTAAATTCAGTAAAAAAAAAAAAAGGATTTCTCTAAGTAAATAAAAGTAAATTAGGTAATCAACCCTCACTGGTCTCGGTCTCGACTCGGACTCGACCGTCTCTCGGACTCGACCGTCTCTGGTCTCGGACTCGACTCGGACTCGACTCTCTATGGACTCGGTCTTGACTCGGACTCGACTCTCTCTGGTCTCGGTGTCGACTCGGACTCGAGTGAGGTGGTCTCGACTACAACACTGCACAGATGTACATGTTCACAGTACTTTGCTCCAGAATCACAGTATCATATTATGAACCTAAAGTACTGAACTCACAGTAGCTCGTTTCACTTCAATTCAAAGCATCACATGCTCATCTCTATGAGTGACAGATTTATGGGTCGCCGGGCCACCAAACTGCAAAAGCACTGAGACAGAACGAGAGTTTGGTACATCTAGACACATGCACATAGAAATGCACACAAATATGAATACACTTCCAAACACAAACATTTGCCGTTTAGTTTTCTATGGAGGTAAAAGTGTTAGAAAACTTTTCATAGAAACTTTTGTAATAAGACAGTGGCAAAACTTGTCACAATTATGTCTGTGTCCTTACTACACATGTTACATGTAATTACTATAATAATATGATGTAACAACTAGCCCAAAATGTAAACTAATAGACCCATTTTCAGTTGGTAAACATGGGGACGTTTTTATGTGGGCGGAGCTTAGGTGGAGGCAGAACGATCCCTCTGGCCACTAGTTAGCAAGTTTTATTGGCTTGTTTTTTAACAATGACTGGAGAAAATCAGATTTTATCTTAATGGGTAAGGTCACTCAGTGTCCAGGACTGCGATTGTTATTTCCAAAAGTTATCTTTAACGGACGGAATCAGATTGGCCGACCCGTAGCCGCCTACACGCTCACTCAATGCATGGACGATCTGACACGGTTGAGTGGCCTGACTTCTACACCTACCTTATAGAGAAACCGATCGTAAAGAGAAACTGATGGCATATAAATCTTTAGATGCCTATATGGTCCTGTACAAGACTTGTGTGGTACGATCCGCAGTTCTGCCGAGCCAGGGCAGAGAAGACGACAATGTAAAGAGTGTCGTTACGGTGCGATTTTAATGATGTGAATATTTTCTAGAAATAAAAAATCCAGATACAGCATATTCATTTTGCATCGATACTTGCACCAAACAACACAATAAGATGACATTTAAAAATAATAAAAGTAATTTAAGCTCCTTATTATGTAGCCGAATCTGTGCTGGTTTGCATCGGCCGCCTCCAGTTTTCACTTGTTTTGCCTTCAGCCAGCGCCGTGACGTAACTGTGACGTCGGCGCAAAAGGGGTCTATATTAACTCTAATAGTCAGTATTTAGATGTATAATCACACTGTAACAAGGACACCTTAAAATAAAGTATATAACCCAAAACCCACTTGTGCACATACAGTCCAAAAGCAAGTGAGCAGCACCAGGTTAGGATGAGTGGCAATGAAGCCTCGCCCATTCAAGAGCAATAACAATCGATTCCTAAACAATCAAATCAGACAATTCTGGAATATGATGATGTATTAGCACCATGGCAGGTGGAATCAGAAATTGTATCTTGATACTAAAATGATTATCCACAAACATCAACAGAAACAGTAATGTGGCCTCTCTAAATGACCTCTAAGTCACTTCACATTTGACCTCTGACATCACGTAAAAAAAAACTACATTCAGTAGCGCATTTCACAGTTCAAGAGAGTTTTCCAGCACATAATATTATCCCTTATGTAGCAAAAGCACAATAACGTTCTGTGTGCAAACAGCTTGCACATTGGCAGTGCGCCGGTGATGTCAGACAATGTTTTTAATTAGAATGTGAGAAAGTGTGTACATGCAACAGATGTACAAGCGAGCCTTTCTGTGTTCTTGAGGAAGGGTATCGCAACCTTAGGGAAATCTGATCCAGCCACACACATTTTCTAACAGCCAGTGCTCAATGCTCTTTCTGCCTTTTAATCTTTAATGGTGTGTTGTAAAAGCAGAGATCAAATTGAGCCTTTAGGACCAGGCCATTTAGAGCTGGTAATGATATCAGTAACTAAATCATCTCCAGCGGTAATAAAGTATGCCATTTGATTAAGCTCTATATTAATGCCAACAATGCACAAATGTTTACTATGTGGTAAGCAAACCGGTAATGTTACTGTAGAGCAGACGTCAGCAACCTTTTTGACATCAAGTGCCATTTGTAATCTATAATAGTAATCACATTGTAATCTCACTTTCCCCATGTAATATAATACAATATACTATCTACTGTATATTTAAGTAATATCTAAACATGCCTATATTTTATTATATTATGATGATCTCAAAGACTCCACTTAAAGGGTTAGTTCACCCCAAAATGAAAATTGTGTCAGTATTTACTCACCCTCATGTTGTTCCAACACCGTTAGACCTTTGTTCATCTTCAGAACACAAATTAAGATATTTTTGATGAAATCTAAGAGCTGGATCACTCCTGCATACTACTTCATAGGCTTCTTGAGGGATTGAACTAACACAGTCTCATCCCAAGAAGTTATATAACTGACGTCTTGGGACATCGTTTGACCATACGTCAACATCCGCCTTTTTAGGGTACCCTTAAACGTCGGTTACATGACGATCCCGGGCCGTCATACAACTGACGCTTTACCTTTAACGTCGGTTAGGTTTAGGGATAGGTTTAGGTCTGGGGTAGGGTTAGGATCCGATAACGTCACCTACCCGACGTTTAAGGGTACCCTAAAAAGGCGGATGTTGACGTATGGTCACAAGACGTCCCAAGACGTCAGTTATATGATGTCTTGAGATGAGACTGCGCTGATTGAACCTTGCTGGCCTCGAAAAGTTATTAAAGACATCGTTAAAATACCCCAAGTAACTACAGTGGCTCAATATTAAGTTTATCAAACGACAAGAACACTTTTTGTTTGAAAAAACAACAAAAATAACGACTTTATTTCAACTATTCATTTACTTCTCTCTCTGCCTTGAGTCAGGTTACTAGTTTAACAGTGTATAATCTGTTGTTGTACGTCACACGCATCACACACATGACCATCGTCGGCCAAGAGTGAGCCTACGTGTGACGTAGCTCTACTCTATCACACTACGTTAACTGACTAGAGGCACATAGAGAAGTAAATGAATAGTTGAAATAAAGTCATTATTTATGTTTGTTTTTGCGCACAAAAAGCGTTCTCGTCGCTTGAGATTGAGAAAGTTAAGATTGAGCCAATGAAGTCACTTGGAGTATATTAACGATGTCTTTACTAACTTTTCGAGGCCGGCAAGTTTCAATCCCTCAAGAAGCCTATGGACTAGTATGGAGGAGTGATCCAGCTCTCAGATTTCATCAAAAATATCTTAATTTGTGTTCCGAAGATGAACGAAGGTCTTGCGGGTTTGGAACAACATGAGGGTGAGTAAATACTGACAGAATTTTCATTTTTGGGTGAACTAACCCTTTAAGACTGGAGAGTCATTTTGTGTATGATGCTGCGAGTGATAGATACAGTTGAGACAGATGGACGGACAAAGTAACCGATAACCACAGTCATTGAACATAGTTTTAATAGACAGTAGGCTTTGATTTATCAAATGTGGAATATTTCGTTTTTAGTGTTCCATAATCTTTATAGCTGACTGTCCTCAAAGTCAGACATGTACAAGCAACAGCAAAGCACCATGGGAGAAATGCTCCACTGGGCTATATCAAGCCAACCAGCAATTCACACATTAAACTCTGGATATCTACACAGGGGAACGATTTCATAAGAGTGCCATAAGAGATCAGATTATAAAATAGAAGAGGGAAAAAGACGGTTTTCAGCCTTTTTTGTCACTGCCAGATCTTAAAGATAAACAGAGAAATCCACCCACTCATGCCAAGATGGGAGGGGTCGTCCTCCACCACCTCCTCCTCAGCGTCTCTGCACCAGACGCCTGCTCTCTCTCAGGTCAGCCTTACATTCTTCATTTGTCCCACCCTCTGTGTCTATCAGTGGCAAGGTGTGTTTTCAGTCCAATGCTAAGAGATTGAGTTTGAGGCTGTTGTTTATACACAAAGAAGACATAATGTGAGCAAGACTGTGATTGGCTGCCTTATGGAAATTGGGGTGTATAACGAAAAAAAGGACACCTTTGAAATACCTACTGTACATGAATATGGTAACAAGGAATCTGAGTAGGCCTACTTTGGCTTTACAATCATAGAATCACTTCATCTTGATAGCTTTATCACTCATATTATTTCTCTTTCATTCTCATCAATAAGTATCTACTTTCTCTCAGATCTATCTCATAAAATTCAGTAGAAAAATGTTAAAAGAGACACAATTAAGACAGTTGACAACAAGCAGCAAGTCTGTGGCGCATACTTGAATCGAATGGGAAACGTTAGAGGTCTATTCTCAATAATGGTGAAAAGATATGTGAGTTTTAAAAATCTGAGGAGGAGACTTTTATTAAGCAAAAATCTCAATTTAATATCACCGCAATGTAGGAGAAACAATTGAGACGAGATTTCAAGAGATATGCAAGTGTACACATTCATTGTAATCAGAGAATTGCTAGAGAATCAATACTGCTTACAGAAATATGATGCTAAGCATATAGTAAGTGATCATATTTCATACTACAACTCATTTTGATACAATACTACAATTTCTAATTGAATATCTCTAAAGCACTCCTATTGCATCTAATTAATAAAACAGCCATTTAAAGATAGTTAATCTCTGTTATCATTTATTCACCCTTGTGATGTTCTAACCCTTTTGACTTTATTCTATGGAACATAAAATAATATATTTTGAAGTTTGACTCTTTGTTTCCCCCTGTTTTCGAGTATTTTGGTTTAGTCCTGTTCTTGATAATGTAATATACTTTGTGACACAAAGTAGTTTAACGTTATCTCTCATGACACTTTTGTTTGCTCCATGTTGCACACGTTCATATATTTTGAAGGAAGCGTGGCTTTTGAGAGCGCTATGAAGGGAGGTTGTTATGCTTTCTAAGCTACCTCGCTATTGCTAACCTCGCCGAAAATTGCCTTTCCTACCTTTAACATGCCCAAGCTCATTTTTACATGCTCTTCAATAAACTCAGATACTGACTGATACATTACACTTTTTCACTCAATTTCAATTAGTTTAACTTTTTTTTAGCGTTTTGATTCTGAGATGAGATTAGTTAGCTGCCACATACAGCCATCTCAACTGCAAAAAGACTGTAAAAAAAGATCTTGAGTAGAGAGGGGGTGGAGAAAAACAAAAGGTGTGAGACAATATGTATGCAAATGAACCCGGGTAGATGTTCCCACAGGGAACGTGGATATATATTTGATTTATATCATATGATTTATGGAAATTCATCAGGCAGTTATATACTTTAATTGAGGAAACCTATAGAAAAATGACAGGTCCTTTTCAAAAAAGGATGTATATTTGTTTGCGTAAAATCTGCCTCTCCAATAAACACAGAGTATTCCTGCGTAAAGTAGAGACACTAAAGCCTATCTAAAGCCAGAATTATGAAGTATACAGTAATTCTTCTCAATAAATCATTCCACTGGCAGACACATTTATGAATCAAAAAATAGTTACTGTATGGTTTAGCTATTGATTGCACAATATCAATATTTTAACAATCATTTTGAATTAAATTTGCCCCGTTCTATGGACATTTACACATGGGTCACCATGCAAAACAACCATGCAATATTGTCCCTTCATGGTATCTGTGTTCTCTCTTGGTACCCATTGGCAAGCTTCATTAATCAATACACTCATCCGTCTGTAACACTATATTCCTCCAGCAGCAAAGTAACTTCTTGTGTTTACCAATTTTAATAAACTGCAATTTTAATGGGATTATCTGTGGCGGATTGCCGCAGAGCAGATGTCCAGTGCATGTCATTCCCATGGCACCGACTGAATAAATCTGGAGTGCCATTTCTCAGAATCCTTGGAGAGAATCGGATTTTCGGCACACTGTTTACTCTCATCTCTGATAACTGTGCCTTTTCGTGCATGCAACTGCAATGCAACTTACAGTTTTTGAATGCGACCTGAAACACAAAAGGGCCCTAAACAGGTGAACAACTTTATTCTTATTCGCTAACCACACAAAATTCAGTTTAACCCGAAGCTAAACGCTACTGCGTTTAATTTTAGCACGAACACGGCACCATTTTTATCTAAATTTGGCTTGTTATCTATGTGCCTTATTACTATCTGATTAGCACAATTTCTATAGATAATTGGTTACTTATACAGCACAGAAAACATGTTCATTCTTAATAAATTAGAATGAAAAAGTGTGCATTAACAGCTGTCATAACTGATGATTATTAAAGATTATTTGCAGAGAAATTTTTTAGCAATGAAATCCATAATAATCAGAAACAATATGCTAAAATGTACATAGGGTACAACAAGGAACTTCTCGGTTATGGATGTAACCCTCGTTCCCTACTCAGTTATGTTGTGACAACAAATGGGGTTCGCTTAGAAGCCTCTCATCTTCAAAAGAAATAAAACGAGTCAATGGCAAGGAATTGCCATGGGTCTGCGGAATTTGCATGGCATAACTCCGCCCCACCACGTGGGTATAAAAGAAGAACGCCGGAAATAAGCAGATATGTTTCTTTGCTGAGGAGCCAAGATTGAACTCGGCTGTTCCAGCGGTACAGTGAAAGTGGCAGGGAGACGTAACGTCTCCATTCCTTACTCAGGGAACGAGGGTTACATTCGTAACCGAGACGAATGTTATGAATGACGATGTTACGAATGTTACAAATTGTACATTCATACAATTCGTAACATTTGTAACATTCGTACATTCGTGTTTCCTTTCGTAGTCACTACAAGTTCCATTGTGGCGACTTACAGAATACACATATGACCCAGAGTGGGGTGCATATGGAGAACACTGGGGTGTTCACCCCATAGTAGCGTGTGTATGACACGCCAATTCGTATTTCCATTTTTGGCGTGCCATCAAGACGCATAATCGCTTTTCAGCGTGTTTATGAACGCCGTTGACTTAACGTTATTACTGTATATATAAATATATGACTTACCTCAACCCCGTCCCTAAACCTAACCGTCATTGGGGTTAATGCCATTTATGACTGTTCCCTTACCATCCTAGGAAAAAAAAAGATCACTCCCCAGATGTAGATGTACATTTAGCTTCATTTCGCGCGGACATTTGACGGCGTGTACTGACACGCGGAATCACTCGGACGTTAATGCCGTAGACATACACGCGGATACACGCGGATAGCTCAAAATGCGTAGAGATAACACGCCACATGACTCGAAAGTGGCGTGTATGTTTACGCAAAAGTAATGATGTCATGTTGGAATATTTCAACCCCAGGAGTGGCTGAGTGGCTTGCCACATGCTCAGAGAGGCTTACAGTGAAAAGACACATGTGGGGGTCACCCAGAGGGGGAACCATGCACATGGCAGCACCTAGCCAATCGCGAAAGCTGCTGGAGGCATAACTTTGGCGTTGACGTCAACAGCGCTGGAGGAACTTGTGAGGCTCACTTAAGGAGAATATCGCATGAGTCCAGTCCGTGGAGTGGAATGGTGAGCAAATGAAGACACCAGAGCGGGTCCTAGTACTGGCTGTTTGAAGCGAATACATGGAAGGACACTGGCTCCACTCGGAGATTGTAGAATCTGGCGAATGTTTTGAGTGTAGCCCAGCCTGCAGCTCTGCAGATGTTTGTTAGCAAGGCGCCATGAGCTAGAGCCCAAGAGGAAGTCACAGTCCGGGTTGAGTGGGCTTTCGCACCAAGGGGTCACGTCGACCTTGCTGCTGGTATGCCAAGCAATAGTGTCCACCATAACAGACAGAGAACGCATTCTGTCTACATAAGAACGGAGGGGGAGGCTGGGGTAGCGCATAACCTGAATTCAAAAGCTTTAGTGGTGGGACCCTTGGGCACATATCCAGGCCAGGGTCTCGGGATCACGTGAGAATAGGCTGGCCCGAACTTAAGGCACGCTTCATCAACGGAAAATGCATGCAGATTCCCATACGAAAAAAAACAAAACAAAAAAAAACTTGCATTGATCATATACTGTACAGCAACCATAAATCTTCCTTACTTAAATTGTTTGTAAATTGGAAATTGGAAATGTTAGGACTTATCTTTCTCTGATGAAATTCAATAACAGCCTTCAAAGTGTAACAGTTTGACTTTTTGTTTCCCCCTGTTTTCTAGTATTTTGGTTTAGTCCTGTTCTGTTTTCCCGCCTCTCATCTGTTTCCATGTCTACCATCATCAGTTCATCTTCATCACCTGTGTCTTGTTAATCACCTTCTTCTATATCACCTGGTTTAGTTCATCAGTGTCTGTATTTAGTTTGTTCGTTGGTAGTTGCAGTTACATGGTTGTGTTTATGTGCGTGATCCTGTCCGCCATCCTGCCTGTCTGAGCTTGTGAGAGTTATTTGGAGTAAACTGTTTGAATTGGAGCTTTTGCCTTTGAGTCCTTCTTCATCCCGCATATACCCGTGACACAAAGAGGGTTATTTTTTCTGTTTCCAATTTGAACGCGATACTAAGTGTTATTTATTTCTCCTCATTTCACTGTACAAGTAATGTCCTCTAATCCAACGGTACATAGATAGATAGAGAGAGAGAGTTTCACTTAAGACCTGTGATAAATTCATAATCAAGCCGTAACAGCATTAGACAATAAACTAATCAAATTACTTTGTCAAGAAAACTACCGGGACGGCTCCTAACTATCCCATGTCACTATAATACTGAGGTAGCATTGACCTCTCTAATCTCTGTAACCTACTTTGTAGCAGTCCAAAGGAAGAGTGTGTTGAGAGTGAATCATCACTTACTGTGATTCTACAAAGCTTGTGCATGAGAGCAGATACTATTTGCACTTTGTTATGATAAGGTTTACAACAAAGACAGGATTTCGCTTTAAAAATTAGACAAAATCTCAAAAGTTAAGCTTACTTGTTTGTTATTTTTATCTTTGATGCATACTTTGAGGCCAGTAAGACCTTGATTTTGAAAGAAGTTAATATTTTTATTTATTTAGGATCCATTAAAGGGATAGCTCACCCAAAAATGAAAATAAAACTAAAACTGTCATCATTTTCTTTTCGAAGAATGTCTGTTACCAAACAGTTTTAGGGGCCCATTTCTTTTCCATACCATGGAAGCAGATTTCTACAAAAAAATACTAAACCATTTTCAACATTGATGATAATAATAAGAAAAGTTTCTTAAGCACCCAATCAGCATATTAGAATGATATCTGAAGGATCTTGTGATGTCCAGTGACAAGCAATGTACTCATTGCTTGTCACTGGACAACCACGACACACCGCTGAATGAATCTGCTTTTTTCATTTGTCCTTTTTTTATAAAAAAAATATTCAACACGTCAGTTTCTCCACTAAAAGTTGCTGCATAACTTCTGAATTTGAAATAAAAATATCGAGTCTGTGTTTGTGGTACAGCCGCGGATCAGTTACGCACTGCAAACTCAGCATATGTGAAAGCACCGTAGCGCGTGCTGCTCCTGTACCGTATACGCATCGCATACGCACTGCAAATGGAGTGAAAAAGTGATGTTTTTGAAGATATAAAAATGAAGAAAATTGTGTCCCCATATTGTAGGGTTTACCAGGAACACACACACAATATGCATTTACAGAACACAATTCGTTTTTTGTAACTACATTCGGTTGAGTAAACAATGAATTTTCATTGGAGGGGGGGGGGGGGGGGTCGGGTTATGGGACAAACAAACACACTATTACATAATCTCTCTTTTTCCATTTCTACTTCAGGTATTGAGTCCTCATTATATGTACTTCAAACACAGTTCTCTATTATGAAAGAATAATCTTCCAGTCCCCATGTCAATAGAATTAGGAACCTTTAAATGGCAATTTCCCTCTTCTCACATAGCACAGTCAGGTCAAGGACTACAGCAGTTTTCGAAGGTCTACATGAAGTGTATGCCCCAAATGAGTTCATTAGACACAGCACAACAAAAGCAGCAATGCAGCAAAGTGCAGCAGACGGTGACAGCAAATACTCGGCTCTGCGCGTTTGTTCTGACAATATGGCGTGTTTCCTCTGTTGCCACACAAACCATGCAATTAAACCAGCCACGTAGCGAGCATGTGCTAATTCAAGCTCTAGAGCTCCAACCCAAAAGCCAAAGCGCATAGCCCTAGGAACGTTAAGTTTTGAGATAGCTTCCTTTTCTCCTGCTATTTCTGACAGAATGGTACGGGCAGCAAGGGAAGGGTGTAAAGAAAGAGGAGGCTGGGGGAAAAAAAGACTCTGCTCTCTCTTCTCCTTTTCCCTCACCCTCTCACTCCTCTTGTTCTGAAGGCACTGGCCCGCCATTCTCTATCCAATTTTAATGAAGTGGGTCTCACTACAGTGCTGGTGAAAATTGCCTTTTGGTCTCTGCATGTGAACGTGTGTGTGTGTGTGTGTGTGAGAGAGAGAGAGAGAGAGAGAGTGCCCGGAGCCCTTAAGGCCTTTTAATCTCTAAATGTGTGTGTGAGAGAGACGATCATCATGGGAATCATCATGAAATACAAACGCTCACATCACATGACATCACATGACATTCCTGACAGCAGACACTGAACTAATTCGATTCACTAATTTTAAATTTTAAAATTTGAACTAATTTTTAAATTTGAACTACAATTTTCAATTTGAACTAATTTGAAACATTTTCCTATACATTTCATTAGGGTTGCACACCTCTAAACAAGCACAGAGACATACACATATAGAAGAGGACATTGTGACCATCTCGCTAGTGATACTGCTTAAAAATTGATGCCATCATTTTCTCTCATTAATAATGACAGGGATACTGATTGGTCTGCAAACAGCTGCAGTGTGTGCGTGTGTGATGGGAGAGGATCTGTAGGCCAAACGCGCATCATTCAACAGGAATAATGTGCCAGACATCGATGCACTGGGTCACTGTGAAGAAAAGGTTACACTAACTGAGAGAGCAAGAGAAATGGTGAGGTAGTGGTTGAGGAAAAACAGAGCAAGGAAAATACACGTTTGTGTTGACTGTAAGCTAGTCTTTTACATTGATTCACACCGGCTGTAACTCTAGCTTTCTGTTAGGAAGGTTTACTCACCATAGCCACCAGTGTGAAAGCCAACACAAGTCACACAAACACCATTCAACACTGTCAACGTCCACACCTAGCAGTTGTAACCGATGCTAATGGATTCGACACCATGCCTTGGGTGAAACTGTGCTGTGATTACAGACATGAAAACTAGACCTCTTAAAATAACACCGTGACTTGCACTGAAGTGTTGATGGCTCTCTGATTGTCACAGCTGGTAACATCATATGTTCATTAAAAATAACCTGTGCTTTGCACTGAAAAAAAAAACCACACACACACACACAAGCAACTCTGACACCTGCTTCATGGGACGACTGATTTGATGTATAAAGGGGCAAAAAAGCATCTTGAGCAAGACATGTATCTTGTGCTGTCTAAATGAATACATCACTTATTTCTTAAGCACATTGCTTTGTAAAGGCCTTTATTGCATAAATTATGGTAATGCAAAATCGCAAATACACTGCCCATATGCTCAATTTGAATATACTTGAAATTCCAGGTGTAAATTATACTTTTACCTGGGCTGATTTACAATAATAAAAAAATAATAAGAATAAAAACACAAGACCACTTGTTCATTCACTTTAAATGCACATCTACTGTACAGTAGTAACAAACAATGTCCAGTCAGATGTGATGGATGCCTCACGCTTAACAACATCGGCTTCTAATGTAAAGCTTCCATATTTGAGCCTAGTTGACCCTTACCCTGCTTATATTTCAGAGATAGGCGCATTGTCTAGTTATTTCTATATTTATATTCTAAAAATGTCAAATAATAATACCACAATATGAAAATAGTAATTTTACTATTTTAATTTTACTTTAGGTACTTTTAGAGGTCACCAGGTCAGAAGTAAAGAATGGGCTTCAAGCTGGAATTTGAATTTGAATGACAGAAATTCAAAATTGAAAGAAATTCAAAACAGGCAGTGAAAATAAATTTTCCACTCTGGTATATAAAAGTCAAAGTGATAGTGACCCAAAAATTAAAATTAGCCCATGATTTACTCACCCTGAAGCCATCCTAGGTGTATATGACATTCAATACAATTGGAGCTATATTTAAAAATGTCCTGGCTCTTCCAAGCTTGATCATGAGAGTGAATGGTTGTTTGACTTCGGAAATCCATTAAAGCGGATCTATTCAAGAGGCAAGGCAAGTTTATTTATATAGCACATTTCATACACATTGGTAATCCAAAAAAGTGCTTTACATAGAAAAGGCTGGTATAATAGCTAAAAGCGGACTCAAATGCTTAGATTGAACCCTCTGTATTTCTAGATGATGTGATCCTAATGATCTGAGTGATCTGTTGGGTTTATATTCAGTGAGCATATCTGCAATATATTGAGGTCCTAATACTTTAATATCAATCCTAAATATAACTAGGAGCCAGTTTAAACACCCGAGGACTGGTGTGATGTTCATATTTTCTGGTTCTGCTCAGAATCCTGGCAGCAGCGTTCAGTATGAGCTGCATTATATGCTGATTTAGTTACTACTCTGACATGACTACTGAAACTAAGGTCGGGCTCTAGTTACATTAAGATTCCTGACTTGATTTTTAGTTGTTTGACACCGAGTTTGAAGGTATGCGTTCACGCTGTCTGCCTGCTGCTGCTGTTGAGTTGGTTTGCGTCTGTAAGTCTCATATATCTTTCTGTTTTGAATCATTATTTACAATCATTCCCTGACGTTTATACTGCTAATTAAAACTTACTCAACATCACATAATAACCCGACATCGCTAGCTTCAATCTAAATCGTTGCTAGCACAACACGCTAGTACCTCGCTAGCCTGTTAGCGTGCCATCAGTGCGCTTTTTATTTATTTATTTCGCTCTTGCACCTTTTACAAGTCCATTAACAACTCTAGTGAGTAGGATCAGGCAACAAACACGGTGAGTCATGTCATCATCTCCTCTTATTGTCACTTGCACTTTATGTAACATGTATAGCATAGCCGTCTCTGTCAGCACAGGATTTACATGTGATAAATGCAAGGAAATAGTAAGGCTGACAGAAAAGATTTCAGAACTAGTGACACGCATCCAAACTTTGGATTGGATGTGTTGAGGTTAATTGAAGGGCTTTAGATACTGCTTTCGATGCAACTAGCTAACATTGTTCAGTCCTGGCTGTAGAGTCCATGAAGCAGGGCAATTGGGTGATGGTGAGACGCTGCAGTCGCGGGACAAAACACAACACTCAGTGAAGTGATCAGATACTTGGTAGACTGTCCTCGCTCAATGGCTGGCTGTCTAAGTGGTGTCTGCAAAATAATATAAAATTTATAGACAATTGGAAAAGATTTTGGGGCAGACCTGACCTGTTGAAAAGAGATGGTGCTGCTCTTCTCTCTAGTAATATGGCACATGGTCTCAGAGCTCAAACATGAACTGGGACTCAGACAAATCCCATCACATAGAGACTCTTTCACCTAGATATCATCATATAGAGACTGTGTCTGTTCCCCGAATTAGGAAATACAAAAGACTTAAAGGGGTGATGAACTGAGAAATCAAATTTTCCTTGAGCTTTTGATATCTAAGAGGTTATCATATTATAAGAATATCCTGTAAGTTTCAGAACTGAAAACATCCTTGTTAGTCCAATAAAAGCTTTTATTTACACCAGCCTCTGAAAACGACTCGTTTTGAAAAGTGGGAAACTATGACGTCGAAGAGGTTAAAACACCACCCCCGCAGAAGAAGATCAACACCTACTTCAACACGGCCGGTTTAGCCCCGCCCACCGATTCGCGCATTACACGCATAGCTAAGTAGCCTAACTTACATGCCTACCTCGTGATGACAAACCGGATCGTTCTACCGAGCAATACAGAATATTTTGCACTGCCTGGTTGTGGAAGAAGACAGTCGCTGCATAAGCTTCCTCTGGATTCCAATAGGACTGCATGGATAAACTTTATTTTTAATGATATTCCAGCTGATGAGGGTAAAACATCGTCGTCTGTTCGCTTCATTTCACTGAGGATTGTTTTGTAAACAAGACTGGATTTGCAGACCGATTAAGAGTAAAGAACGTGCTGTGCCGTCTATATTGGATCTGACAGGAATTGTGCAACACACGGACTCTGGGTCGAACATGTATGGGCGAATCCGGTTGCCATTTGACAACATTGGACGTTTTCCCCCACATACAACGACGGGTGAGTAAAACTCATTATAATATGCAAAACTGTTATCCACTCACAGCAGTGGGCGTTTATTTCCAAGTCTTCAGTGCGACACGCCCATAAAAACCGACCGTTTTTCAGGAAGGCTCACAACTTGGGTACAAAATAGCCTATTACTTATTCATTTTGATGTTTTTGAATGCAAAAACCAAGCGAACGTCTTAAGTTGACCTCAGACAACAATATAATAACATTTTAAAAGCCAGTTCATGACCCCTTTAAAAATGTAACTGATGTTCAAGAAATAAAATAAATAGATATAATACAAGTGAACAAATGATAAAGCTTGAGTTGCTGAATATCCAATCTCTTATTATTAAAGCACTTGATATTAACGATATAATTACAGACTATAATCTAGATGTGCTGTGCTTGACAGAAACCTGTCTAAAACCAAACAATTACATTACTTTAAATAAGTCCACCCACAATATTATGGTTATAAACATGAACCTCGTCTGAAAGGCAAAGGGGAGGTGTTGCTGTAATTTATAGTAATATTTTCAGAATGAAAAAAGAAGTCCAGTTTCAAATATAATTCTTTTGAAGTGTTGGTTCTTAATGTAACAATATCTAGTGTAAATGACAAATCACGTTTACGATTTGTGCTGGCTACTGTATACAGGCCACCAGGGCACCATACAGACCTTTTTGTTAAAAACAAAAAATAAAAATAAAACATTTCACCAAACCTTTGGAATAATCTTCCTAACATTTTCTAGGAAGCAGATACACTCTGTCAGTTCAAATCTAGACTAAAAACACATCTTTTTGGCCTAGCATAAATATAACACATCATAGACTTCTATAATTCAATAGTTTAGATCAGCCGGGACCGTGGATCCATGTGATTGGGATTGTTTTGACATTGGTGTCGTCTGTACGTGAAAAAAAGCAAAGGAAAAACGTCTCCGTTTTATTTAGTAAACTGCAAGCATGTCTACTTGGCTAACTAGAAATCATCTAGCTAGCAAGCCATTGGTTTCACTCGACAAGCCACTGCCAAACATTTGGGGTGTCCAAAAACTATTTAATGTAGTGGATGTAGAAGTACTTCAATTACATTGGGCTAATATTGCTGTAGCAGACAGAGTCCAGGCGGCTCTGAGCTAGCTTGGCTGCTGAGGGGGGTGATTTATTGTTGCTTGCGTGTTTGAGACAGCAAGGAAGGTAGGTAATCAGCATGGAGCTGCAGTTTAATGCTGTTTCAGGGTCACGGTGCACTTTGCACTCAACTTTTGCATTAAATATGCTCTTGTTCCTCCATCACATACTGTCTCTTTGTCCTCCATAAGAGTTGTTAACACTAAAACGTGTTGGAAGTTACAAAGTAAAGACCATTTGCAAAGATCACGCTAGTCATAACCATGGCAGCGGAGTGGTGCCTGAAAGCACTGACACCAAAAGGTTATGACAGGGGACAAAAAAAGTTTGTTTAAAAAGTTTAGTCAGTAGAAAACGACGAAATATTGCGATGCCACCTTACATCTACACACCTGCTAATACCCTATATGCAAAGAAGACTCTCAAATTGTGAACGATAACTGCCCTTGTTGTTACCCCTGTCTACAATCTAATCACAAGAGACCGGAACTGCCTTTTTTTTCTTTTGAGTGATGGTATTAAATGGAAATGATCTTATTAGCAACACTCTAATGTGTTCCCAAGATCCCCGATGGTGAATTTTAATTGACTGTTGGCATCAATATTTCATTTATTCAAATGTTTCACCAAGTCACCTTTCATATGCACTAGCACCTCTCTTAACTGTCTGTTGGCTGACACTCACAGGACATAAGCAGGTGATTCACACAAACTAATTGCACTTAAAGACCAAATGAGACTGCACAGCTTAATCAATCTACCTTCATTTTAAGTTGACCTTCAACTCTTAAATTTAAGACGTGTTCTGCTATTGACGCAAGAGTGTACAGCTAACACAAAAGACTCAATGCGACTGTAACGTTAAACGTTAAATTTTGTTACAATTTTAAAGAGCCCCTATCATAGCATTTGAAATGTTCCCAAAAACAGTTTAACATGCATGCAAGGATGAAAAACACTTTATTTGTCTTATAATATGCATTTATTTTTAACTGATTTGCTCACCGACTCATTTTTCCAAACCACTCCTTTGCGTGACGCTAATCGGGGGTGATTGGTCAGATGACAGACCCAGTCAGTTACTGTTTGTTAGCGTAACGCATAAACATATTGATAAAGCACTGCAGTACTACAATATGCTCTATTCTTTATGACAACTCCAATAACAGTGACAAACATTTCACATATTTAAAAAAAAAATTGACATTGGAGACCTAGGAGCAGCGCTGAGCGGAACTTACACACACAGATACACGCGCACACACATACTGCCTCGCGCCCCGACGCAACAAAACCGTTCAAAACCCATAAAAGCAACGATTATTAATAATACTTACAGGTTGTGATTCGAAGGAGGAAGCTGATCCATATACACTGGGTGAGTAAGTTACTGAGACCTCCTTCAGGAACAACCGCTTGCGAATCCACATTTGAATTCATTTATGTTTTTGAACTAACGTTATTCGTCAATAAAATGATGAGAACACAGTCGGGCTATACTGTTGTGGTATCGATGCAAATATGAACTCTAACCACCGATTCGTCACATGCTCTTCCCTGGGAAATGAAAACAAAGTGGCTGAACTACCTTTGCATTGTAGAACACAGCGTCTTCTCGACATGATGAAAGTATTTGAATGTGTAGACTTCAAGTTTACACTTCCGTCTGCGCGTGCAGTAACTGGGCGCGGCCAATATGTATCTACGTCACTACGAACCAGCTAATGACTCGTTTCAAAAACAATTAATTTCATAGACTCAGAGTCGACTCTCACTTTTGAAAGACAATAACGTTATATACCAACATGACATCATGACTTTTGCGTAAACATATACGCCACTTTCGAGTCAGGTGGCGTGTTATCTCTAAGCATTTTGAGCTATCCGCGTGTATCCGCGTGTATGCTTATATGTCTACGCCATTAACGTCCGCGTCATTCCGCGTGTCTGTACACGCAGTCAAATCTCCAGTCATAAATGCCATTTACTCCAGTGACGGTTAAGTTTAGGGATGGGGTTGATATAAGTCATATCTTTTTTTTACCTAGGATGCTAAGGGAACAGTCATAAATGCCATTAACCCCAGTGACGGTTAGGTTTAGGGACGGGGTTGAGGTAAGTCATATATTTATATAACGTTAAGTCAACGGCGTTCATAAACACGCTGAAAGGCGATTATGCGTCTTGATAGCACGCCAAAAATGGAAATACGAATTGGCGTGTCATACACACGCTACTTCATGAGATCAGTCTGTATATACTGTGCACTTTTAGATATAAATCTTTGCAGGATGTTTTCATGTTTTCATTCATTCCACACCATATGAACAGTCATTTTCAGAAATCCATGATAGGGGCTCTTTAATGATCAATACCTCATTTTGTTTACACCCTCCCTCCACTTGTGTCCTTGTTTATAGTGTTCCAGACCAAAGTATAAGAGTGTTGCAGGATTTTCTTTGTCCATGCCCTTTATACGCAGCATCAAAACCCATCCAAATAGCCTAAAGGACTGTCTGTTGACATCCCCCACATTATGTTCACAAGCACAGACACAAACACATAGCTAAGCTGAGGTAATTTCTACTCCTCTCAGAACATCAGGTAAACTGCACTTGGCAGTGTTAAGACAACATTTGGTTGAGAAAGAGTCCATGTGAGTGAGTCTTTTATTTATTTGCAAAATTGTTGTTTTTTATGTCCTTGGTTAGGCATTCTAACACAAATCCTCCAATATAAACATGGACAAAGACCATCTATTTTATGGCCAGTGTCAGGGAGAACTGTGCAGACACACTAAACAGAACAGTGTGTGTGTTTAATAATTTCATCAGCAAATAAAATGCTGGTCTTTGGAGGACTCTAAGGTGGGCATTATCCATTATTAACTGACTTTGGCATAGACTGAAAAGCATTTTAGAAGCCTGGTCACTGAGTGGATTTGTTTAAAAGCAGATTCATCTTCACTAAGAGTACAGGTCTAATGGTTGAATTTCAATTTCATTACAATTGTGTGCAACCAATATCTTTTAAACCCACTCAATAGCAATTCTGATTGCATTCTGGATGGACGGACGGACGGACGGATGGAATCATCTGTAGTGAGTAGAGCCCGACCGATAAAGTATTTTGAAGGCCGATACCGATACAAATATTTTTTGGTTTTAAAATTCGATATTCGAAATTCGATATGCCGATATATCGGCCGATATTTTTTTTATTTTGTATTTCAGAAAGGCGCAACAAAACATTAACAGATTTCCCTAACATTAGTTATTTGTAGTTATTTATGAGTTTTAACCAAAATAATATGATAATGCATTTTAAAAAGAAACTTTCTAAAAGTTTATTTTATTGTCACAACCGAACAGACTGATGATAGTGGCATTAGCTAGCTTTATGGTTAGCTAGTCTATAATGAACCATAATTTAGCAATGGATTACGTCATGCTGCAAATTGTAAAACATACATTTTCAATATAACTGGCCAAGGAAACTTCCGCCGGCCACAAATTTTGTCATGCTTATTTGAGTTAAGAGAACTGATGGGGATGTTCTTTTAATTGTTATTCAAGCAATGTATGTATCGTGACCAACTCACTGAGTGTTGCCAACAGGAACGGTGTAGAGGGCCCTCTGGTGGACAAACTATACAACCCTCATGACATGGTTCAAGCATGTTTCGTCCGTTTTTATTTTATTTTTGAAATATTCATTTATCGGCCATTATAACTGCCGATACTGATAGTTTGGAAAATGCCTAATATCGGCCGATAATATCGGTCTGCCGATATATCGGTCTGGCTCTAGTAGTGAGCTGAAATTACTGCAAATTCCTGGAAGTCACATCTCGGCCATATGTGATGCCAGGCACAGCGGTCTACTGCCCAGCAGGCTCAAAGTCACTGGGCAGAGGTTTGTGGCATGTGCAGCACTACAAGGGCAGGGCTCCTCAGGAGTGCATACACATGCCAAAAAAAAAGATGGCAAAACTGCAATTTTTGAAGGAGTCACCATGACACCCCATCTGCACAAACTGTATATTTACATCAAATTATTACCAAGTCATCACTGTTGTTCAAAACAACACGTACAATCATCTAGACTTCTGAATAGTCACTTCTTATTCCTAAAAAGCTGTATTTATAAAAGCAGCATTTAGTCAGTATTTAAAGTAACATTTACTTGCCTTTACCACACACAACCTAACCCAAAAGACTAGATGGATTCTAATACCTCTTCTGCACAAGCAAAAAAAACAGCAAGATGGAGAAGAAAAGCAGAGCTGTTGCTGAAAGCCACGTCTGAGATTGGGGATTTCCTCAGCTCAAGAGAGCGACATCAGCGGTGCACACTCCATCTCCAGCGGCCGCTTGCCAGTATTCAAGGGTTTAGAATCAGTTCAGAAGACGCGACACCTATATAATGTAAGCTACAAGAGTGAGATGGTTAGAGGTACAGTGAACATCTGAAAACACTGTGATGAAACTTCCCGCTAGCCAAGCCTGCCAGGATGTTCACAAGTAAACTGTAAAAGCCAAAGTTTAAATGCCAACTCCTAATATATAACAAAAATAAATAATATTTCTATTGATTTAATAAAGCCGAGATTGTTATTTTTCTATTGCAAGAAAAATATATAAAAAATAAATTCAAATAAATATAATGATATTCTTTAATTATTATTCAATTATTGTATAATTTAAATGACAAAATGGTTTCATTACCACATTGCCCAACTGCACACATAGTCAAGGGATTGGCTGTGTAAAATGTCTAATTTTTAAGAGATTCCTCCACTGACATCACATCCATCTTACTAGCTTACTAGGCTACATATAGTACACAAGCTTGCATTTTCCAATAAGTTATGATGTCAAAGTTTGGTTTCTGTACCTCACACACACATCCTTAAATGGGAATTGTGTAATTCACACAAGTATAGTACACAGTACAGTAAAGAATTGAGTTTTAGTCTGTGCTTCTGTTTTTTATTCCCTTCAGAGGCCCACTAAGTAATAGTGACAGTTATTATGGCTGGCTGTTATGTTTCATTACTATCAGTTAAGCTGCCAAAAACACTTAAAGAAGACAGCCGTCTCTCTTTTCTCTTCATAACACTGATATAGTGAGGTGAGGTGTCTATTATGCCCCATTATTCTCTTCTAGCATATGACAACTTCAGTATGTCTTTGTGCAAATCTGCTATAGCTGCTCAACCTTCAAATAATTTGTTAGCATTTGCCTTAGCAGTGCAGCACAGTTTCAGAAAATCCTCCACCACCCCCAGCTTCACCTGTATAGATCTGCTACGGGTAATCATGTGTGCTATATTGCACAGGAGCAGCATGTCTTGCTCACAGCAGTGTGCTGTGTATGTATTGGCAATAACCAACGGCAGCAGCGTAGCAGACGTATTCCACCAAGACCAACTATATGTCATACCTATTACCATGCCAAACACTCTGAGTTGTCAGGACAGAACCATTTTTTCTAAATGAATTTAATCACAACCAAGTGGCAACCTCCCTGTCTTTCTCTTGAAACCAACACGTGAATTAAACTCCAATTTATCTACAGGCCGCTTGAGGCAGACTGCAAAAGTGAGTCAAATCTGGGGGGGGTTTACATCTCATTTGTTTAAATTTTATTAAGCCTGCATAATTAAGGGCGTGGCCACTTGAGTGACAGGTGGATTGCGGCTGCTGTCACTGCTAGCAGTTTGTCTGCTGTCTGTTACCGTCACTCTCAGCTATTCCAGCAGCGGCTGTACTTGCCATTTCTGCCGTGTTTGTGCTTTTTTCTGGATTATTTCATACAATTTAAAGGGGTCATGAACTGGCTTTTTAAATTTTATTATATTGACGTCTGAGGTCAATTTATGCCGTTCGCTTGGTTTTTGCAATCAAAAAACATCAAAATGAATAAGTAATAGGCTATTTTGTACCCAAGTTGTGAGCCTTCCTGAAAAACGGTCGGTTTTCATGGGCGTGTCGCACTGAAGACTTGGAAGTAAACGCCCACTGCTGTGAGTGGATAACAGTTTTGCATATTATAATGAGTTTAACTCTCCCGTCGGTGCACGTGGGGGAAAACGTGCAATGTTGTCAAATGCCAACCGGATTCGCCCATACATGTCAGATCCAATATAGACGGCACAGCACGTTCTTTACTCTTAATCGGTCTGCAAATCCAGTCTTGTTTACAAAACAATCCTCAGTGAAATGAAGAGAACCGACTGACTATGTTTTACCCTCATCAGCTGGAACATCATTAAAAATAAAGTTTATCCATGCAGTCCTATTGGAATCCAGAGGAAGCTTATGCAGCGACTGTCTTCTTCCACAACCAGGCGCTGCACAATATTTATTGTTCGGTAGCTCGATCCGGTTTGTCATCACGAGGTAGGCATGTATGTTAGGCTACTTAGCTATGCATTTAATGCGCGAATCGGAGGGCGGGGCTAAACCGACCGTGTTGAAGTAGGTGTTGATCTTCTTCTGCAAAGGTGGTGTTTTAACCCCTTCGACGTCATAGTTCCCCACTTTTAAAAACGAGTCATTTTCAGAGGCTGGTGTCAATAAAAGCTTTTATTGGACTAACAAGGACGTTTTCAGTTCTGAAACTTACAGGATATTCTTATAATATGATGACCTCTTGGATGTCAAAAGCTCAAGGAAAATTTGATTTCTCAGTTCATCACCCCTTTAATACAGAATTTTGGCAATTTCATTAACCAATAGAATATGGCCTAAAAATCATAAATGACGAAGGTGAAAATTCCATGTAATTTGATTATTTCTTCCTGGAAAGGTACACAATAATGAAACTTAAAGGATGTCAATACAGCGAGGAGCTTAGACTAGTGGAAATAATTCATGTCCATCGCATGGGGTAAAATTGATTTGGGTGCTGCAGTCGCAAGATTCACTTGAGTAAAAGTGGGCGGCTGTATTAGGTAGTCTTACGGTTTCCCAGCACACAATTACTCTGTAAGTCAGTGGAGGTGTCAGTTCATTGCCTTAACATTTGATGTGTGGCCACCCTGGTCTGCTTTTATTTCGCTTCACTCCCTCTGGATTAACCTAATGGTACAAGGACACATAATCCATTGGAGAGAGCAGAGGAAGGCTGTGCACATTGCTCACATACATGTTCTAGGAAATTTGCTTTCCAATAAATGCAGTGCGAATACAAAATTTAACTGAAATGTTTCCACATTCTTTTTATTCTTCACGCAATGTCTATTGTGGCATGCACAGGCTATTGTGTGTGGTGAAACCAGGAAAAAAGAATGGGGAAACAATCAGACAAGTGTTTATTGAATTAGCCATGCCTCAAAGAAAGTAAAGTAAGTAAAGATCCATAAAGTATCAGCTTCCTCAAATTACTTGAGATCATCTTTTTCGATCATTCTTCTTCTAAGTGAAATCTATACAGTGAATAAAAGCAGTGATATACGAATACGCACATACCTCTGTCATTTTTTTTTCTCTTTTGCACTCACGTCTACTCTTCGCTGCACTGCAGAATCGCTAACCAGTTTGACCGCTTGTCTGAGATCAGGGTGGATATTGAGCAGCATACCGTATGAAATAATCAACAGCCCAGAGGAAAAGCAGGTCTCTGAAAGCTCTGAGAGAATGAATCGAGCAGACACTTTGTACACATTGCATGTTCAGCACGTCTACAAGAGCCATTGTGTGATTAGAAAATGTTACATTTTATGTCAAAGTGAAAAATTTGAAATGGTCTACTGTTTTTCAATGCTTAAAATGAAAGGACTGAAAGGATTTTAGAATAACACAGGGTGAGTATAATGGCAGAAATGTATTTATTTTTGTCAACAATTCATTTAAAGGTATCTAGACATGATTTTTTTTACAGGGTTCCCAGCTTGTATATGGTTCCCAAGTGGCTAGAAATTTCAATCAGTGTAAACCGAGTTTTACCTATCTTTCTCTGCCTTTCTCTACCTCTTGAATCTCCCCTGTATGACGTCATACGGGGGAAAGGTTACCTCCCATTTCTCTGCTTTGCCTGCCCAGAGAATTTGGCTCGCCCATGAGAAAATGAACTAGGAAGTACGAACGGGCGAGCGTGGTTTGAGTTTTTCCTCGAGAGATATCATGGCTTGCAAACGAGCAAAGCATGGCAGTTGATAAGGGTTGGGATGTACAAATGAACACAAACGCATTTTTTAGTTCCTTCATCCAAGCCTCTGAATTTTATTTTCACCAACAACTGTTTCCTCATCTTTGGCCAATGCAGAGTTGGTCTCGATGAACGTCTGAAAATAAATCGATTGGGCTTCCAAGCAACCATTTCTGAGGTGTAGCCTTATTGTTCAAGTCCAGATAGGTAATCTTTCTCAAATCGTTTAATACTGTTTATGCATCAGTAAGTCAAGCCAGTGACTAAAATATCAACTTCACATTGTTTCTTTTAGTAGGATGAAAATAATCTTATTTAAATTGGGAAAGAATTATGTACAGAAATAACCTGACTTCGTCATACTCATATTCTAGTCAGAATATGAGTCTGAAACTGCTCCATTGGGCTTTGATTATGAGGCGTGTCTTAACCAAACCAGGAAAAAAAAACTCTGCACTCAATTGGATATATTCGGTAGACCTACAACCAATCAGAGCAACGCAGTAAGTCAAATACTTTGCATAGCACAGTTGTCAACTACAGAACTTACTTATTTCAGAAGTAAAGTAACGAGTGTTGCTTCTTTTACTTGGTCCTCATTGAGTGCGACCAAAGGAGAAACCACAGCAACGACCACAGGCTTTTCATTGCGTCCCATCTTCTTAGCGACCATCAGAGCCAGCTGATGAGTTACGCTTTTGCCGAATCATGTAGGAAGGACGATCGACAAATACTTTGATTGCAGTTTTCTGTTCGTCTATTAAAATGAATGCGCTGTCGATTTATTTTACAACAGACGCGACAGCGGAATCTATACATCTCCATTCTCCAGCTTCAGTCATCTTTGAGGGAAACCAGTTAAGCGCTCTTTGATAACGTGATGATTACGTCCCTGCAGATCATCTGTCCATCATCGTTTAAAGCCCGCCCTGGCAATTTGATTGGCCCCATCATTTTTCGACTGATCATAATTACTCCTCAATGGATCGAGTCCAGACCGAACTTACCGACCAAAAAATGTTGTGGCTGGCATCCAGGCTAGTACAGAAAGCAATCAAAGAACAATTTTTCCACAGCGCGAGTTTATCTGGACAACGCGTTATAAAAAAATCAATGACACGTTACACTGCACAACAGAGCTTTTACTGTATGTACATCATCGTGTTTGCATTGGTGAAAGCATTAGAGAGAGTGCAGAAACTGCATTGCAATAATAAGATCTTCATTATCAGGATCAACAGACTGTCATCTGCTTGCTCAATGCTCATCACGGCAACATTTTATGTGATGGGAATAGATCTAAATACTCTAAAAACTTCTCACAATTCGTTCATCTCGATATTAAAAACGTATAATAGCTGTAGTAAAGCATTCAAGAGAGTTTCACAAGTAATACGTAGCTATTTCATATGCAAGCATGTCAGCCAATCACAGCAGTGGCCGGTTATACTGAATCTCATAGCAGACAAGCCCCTTTAAACAGAGCGTTCAAATTAGAAGCTAAAATCAGCCTAGGAAAAATGCTTTTTATTTGTTGCTTATTTTTGATCTAAAAAAATATACCTGCATTATAAGGGCAACCCAGGAAACATAAAATAATAAAATAACCCCATGTCATGGGACCTCTACGCTCCTGAATAGCCTACAAACATTTAATTTACACAAATGTTTGTGTCAAAACTCTAATTAGACCATCATCAGTACTCTCTGTAGAAATCAATCAGTCTTGTCCTTTAAAGAGACTCGTTTCTTTATCCAAACACTTGAAATAGTGCAAAACAATTTCAAAGAACAAAACTATCAAAAGGATGATATATTGCCTGAGAAAAACACTAGCAAATATTAAAGGGATAGCTTACTAAATACAATTCTTTTTTTTATTTACTCATCCTCATGTTCCTCCAAAACCCTTTGGTTAACAACATTCATCAAAATACCTTTGTTAATGTTCCAAAGAAGAAAGCAAGTCATAGAAACAACATTTTTGCTTTACTTTTAAATGCCAAAGTTCTAAAGCTCACTGCTCTTTGGAACACTTGAATTTGACTAGACTTTTTTGTGTGTAAAATTGCCCATAAATAGCCTAATTGACAATTATACATCTATATTGTTCCAAGCAACTTATTTGCATAGCTGTGCCAGTTTCATGTACTGTGTGTTATATCATTCCAAAGTCTCTTTATTCTCACATCATTTTAAATCATTATTTCATGTCCACTCATTCATTTATTTGGTAAGTGTTATGAGCAGTATAATATACTGTAGGCTACAGCTAGTTATTGCTATATAAATTGCTGCTGCCTGTCAGTATTTCTTTAAATCTGTGTATTAATAAGTTAGTAAATCACCATCACGTATAGTCAAAATGGATTCTCCCTTCTGCTCTGCTAAGTGTTCACATTTGTACCCTCTTCAACCAGACCTGCTTACAATGATTGTCCCCATATTGTTATTCAAATTATAAATTATACTCCATTACACTGTAATTAATGAAAAAATGCTTGCATATGAGTGCAAGATGCAGGGCACTTATAGTAGATTGATGGGTGCACATGAATGTGCTAAATTTGTCCAAATTGAAGAGTGACACACCAGAAGCCCCATGAATTAAAGCCAGTAGAATGTTATTGGGCGTTTTGGCTGCCAGCTACACATTCAAAGCCATTTAAATGATTTTCATGATCTACTATCAACATCAAACCTTTCTTCTCTGCCAAATAAACATTTCACTCGTGCTCAAAACTAACATGCTTCATTACCAGACCAAGCAAACCATCTGGAACGGAACCACTCTGAACCGCCCTATAGTTCAAAGCATCATCTGAAAATGTAATCTCCAATATAATTATACAGTGTTAGGAGATCATAAACATTACAACCGCTTTAAAAATGCACCGGTTATCAGGGTTCAAAGAGGTTTTGCACGAGTCATGCAGTTTTGACACTCATATTCAAGACTTTGCAGTTGCATCAATGAAACGTGTGATCCAGACCTCCTACTTCAAAATGATCTCTCCTCAAACGCCTCAGGGGAGCACTGTGAATGCTAATCGCAACACATTAATGAATTCTAATAGGCCAGAGGTGTCATTTGGGCATTCAATTACCCCCGGAGTATCTCTAATTAAGGGCATGTGAACATCTATGAAAATAGCCATGTTCCCAGCAACTGTGAAGTGGAACTTTAATGAAAAACATGACATATGTATCACATAATGAAATGCAGAGGTGCGGACAGCTAAATAAGACTCAAAGCAAAACACGTCAAAACATACTCCAGATCAAATCAGCACTGGTTTTGAATCAGACTGGTGGGAAAAACCATCCACAATAAACACAATGGCTACACCAAATGTGAAGTGATAACAAGCAGATGGTTCAATAAACAATCATTAAAAGGTAAAATAGTTGCTTCTGCACTAGGGCTGTCAGTTCAAATATTTCTTAACAAATTAATTACATGGTAAACTAGATAAATAATCAAATAGGCTAATTCACAAATATCACATATAATCAATTCTGGCAATTTTTTTTTTTTTTTTTTTGTCGTTATACAAGATGAGCCCCTTAAATGGACCTCTACACAAATAAAAAAACAAAGACTATCGCATACACACGCGATAGTTTCTCGTGCGGGAACGATACGTTTCTGGGCATTACAATTCCTGGTTTGCGTAAAATTTGCGTCACTTGCATCATTTCAAGAGCATGGATGTCAAAGTTGAAACTTCCCCTCTAGATTAAAAAAAAGACCAATGTGTTATTAAACTGTTGGTTAAAATCCTTATTTTTAAGGAATTGGTTTAACAGGGATAAAATTTAATTTCAAAATTTATTTTAAATGACATTGAATTGATTAAAAATACAAACCCAATTCCATAAAAGTTGGGACACTGTACAAATTGTGAATAAAAACAGAATGCAATGATGTGGAAGTTTCAAATTTCAATATTATATTTAGAATACAACATAGATGACATATCAAATGTTTAAACTGAGAAAATGCATAATTTTAAGGGAAAAATAAGTTGATTTTAAATTTCATGGCATCAACAGATCTCAAAAAAGTTGGGACAAGGCCATTTTTACCACTGTGTGGCATCCCCTCTTCTTTTAATAACAGTCTGCAAACGTCTGGGGACTGAGGAGACAAGTTGCTCAAGTTTAGGAATAGGAATGTTGTCCCATTCTTGTCTAATAAAGGCTTCTAGCTGCTCAACTGTCTTAGGTCTTCTTTGTTGCATCTTCCTCTTTATGATGCGCCAAATGTTTTCTATGGGTGAAAGATCTGGACTGCAGGCTGGCCATTTCAGTACCCGGATCCTTCTTTTTCGCAGCCATGATGTTGTAATTGATGCAGTATGTGGTTTGGCATTGTCTTGTTGGAAAATACAAGGTCTTCCCTGAAAGAGACGATGTCTGGATGGGAGCATATGTTGTTCTAGAACTTGGATATACCTTTCAGCATTGATGGTGCCTTTCCAGATGTGTAAGCTGCCCATGCCACACGCACTCATGCAACCCCATACCATCAGAGATGCAGGCTTCTGAACTGAGCGCTGATAACAACTTGGGTTGTCCTTGTCCTCTTTAGTCCGGATGACATGGCGTCCCAGTTTTTCAAAAAGAACTTCAAATTTTGATTCGTCTGACCACAGAACAGTTTTCCACTTTGCTAGAGTTCACTTTAAATGAGCCTTGGCCCAGAGAAAACGCCTGCGCTTCTGGTTCCCGTTTAGATATGGCTTCTTTTTTGACCTATAGAGCTTTAGCCGGCAACGGTGAATGGCACGGTGGATTGTGTTCACTGACAATGTTTTCTGGAAGTATTCTTGAGCCCATGTTGCGATTTCCATTACAGTAGCATTCCTGTGTGTGATGCAGTGCCGTCTAAGGGCCCGAAGATCACGGGCATTCAGTATGGTTTTCCGGCCTTGACCCTTATGCACAGAGATTGTTCCAGATTCTGGCCTCTTATTGCTACCTGTCCCAACTTTTTTGGAATTTGTAGCTCTCATGAAATCCAAAAGGAGCCAATATTTGGCATGGCAATTCAAAATGTCTCACTTTCAACATTTGATATGTCATCTATGTTGTATTCTAATTCTAAATATAATATTGAAATTTGAAACTTCCACATCATTGCATTCTGTTTTCATTCACAATTTGTACAGTGTCCCAACTTTTATGGAATTGGGTTTGTACAATAATAAACATATTTGTAAAATTTTTCAAATACAAAATAGAATAGCACCAAGAGGAATCTATAAATCATACACAAACTGTGTAACACTAGCTTCTGTGCCTTCAGCAAGCGCTATATGTGAAATCATGTATCTTATTTGGTAGATTCTGGTCTCTCAACTGAAGTTGTTAAGAGTATCATTCACTCCAGAGCTTCCTCCACAAGGACACTTCCTGGTGCAGTGGTCGTCAGCTGGACCCAGTTGTACAGTGCTGGAGTTCCAGCATGAGCTATTGACTGCAGGGTTATCCCCGTCCACTTTAAAGGTCTATGTGGTGGCCATAGCTGCTTACCACATTCCTTTAGGTAGTATGACTTTAGCGAGAGACCCTTCAGTAACACATTTTCCAAGTGGCACTTTGAGGCTGAGGTCTGCAGTACGCACTAGGGTACTGGCATGGGATCTGGCCATGGTGCTCCAAGGCCTATTCCAGGCTCCCTTTGAGCCTATTGAGGTTCCAGTCAAGTTTTAGACTCTTAAGAAGTTGCTCGTCCTTGCTATCACTTTTCTTAAAATGATAGGAGTTTTGCAAGCTCTGTCGGTTGCCTTATTTTTGCTCGGATTTTGCAGCCAGCATGGTAAAGGTGTTCCTTCACCTTAGGCAAGGGTACATTCCTAAGGTCCCCATTAATGTGACCAAATGTATTGTATTACAGGCCTTCTGTCCTCCTCCATTCGAGGATTCAGACCAGGAAATAAATAATATGATATGTCCATGTCCAGTCATAGAGCTCCCCTGTGGCATAAATCCGAACAACTGTGTGTTTTGGGTCTCCAGCATCTAAGCAGAGGATGAGCAAGTGGGTTGTCCGAACAGAGGGAAACCTTCAGAGAGACCTTCAGGCATTCTCGATATCTCATCGGTGCCTGCCTGTATCTCATTCGCTCTGCACTGTCAGAGCTCTCAATATTGATTTCCAGAGGTCTTCTTCATGGTGGAAGTCAGACCAGTTAATGGTGGGCTTCAGGTCACCCAAGGGGCTTCCCGCATCCATACAGACCATCAGTAACTGGGTAGATCAGGCTATCTCTATGGTCCATCAGCTGTGCAGCTTGCTTTCACATTTGGCCGTGAGGGCTCATTCAACCAGAGCATTACGTCCTCTAGAGAAAAAGTATCTGATCCAAGAAGTGTGGGATGCAGGAGGATGGGCCACCCCTCATACTTTTATCAGATTCTATAGCCTGGACATTCCTTCTACGCCAGGCTCCCAGTTTCACACTGGGACAGGTAGAGCTTGTTGTGGCATAGTGGGTACACGTTCCCCAAAGTGCCGTAGTCGACGCAGTTCGAATTCCCTTGAAAGGGAACGTCTTGGGTTACGACTGTAACCCTTGTTCCCTGAGAAGGGAACAAGACACTGCGTCCCTCCGCCACGCCTTCCCCTTCCTGGGAGCGACTTGTTCAGTGGTTCTCAAACCTGTCCTGGAGGAACACCCACACTGCACGTTTGCTTTGTCTCCCTAATCAAACACACCTGATTCAACTCATCAGCTCATTATCACATGGGTTAATGAGCTGATGAGTTGAATTGATGAGTTGAATCACATGGGTTAATGAGCTGATAAGTTGACGATTATAATCACTCATATTACTGCGTCCCCTTTAGGTATGGGAATCGGTTGTTGTGAGTGCAATTACTAACTTTGCTAGCATTGCTAACAAAAGATTAACATGAAAAACATTAAACAAAGTGAACATTTTCAAGTTCAAATGGCTGTGTTTTGATAAGGTGTAGTCATAATATATATATTTTTAATATCTGGTACTCGGCCAGTGCTACCATTATAACAGCTTTCCGGGTGGCGTCCATTTTTTTCTCCGACTCGGACACGCAAAACATAATAGAACGCTTGAAGTGTGGACGTAACGTCAAATCCGAGGTCCGAGTCGGTTCGTTGGCTATAATACTGTAGAACGCACTAATAGATACAATAAGGGCATTCCACAAAGTGTCGTAGTCGATTCGGTGTCTCGTTCCCTTCTCAGGGAAAAAGGGTTACAGTCGTAACCCAAGACGTTTTTTAATCTGTATCCCAGATGCTCAGGCGGACACACGCCCTGCTATTTCCCATACTTCCACCCCCCCTCCCAGTAATGATAGTGGTGTGGCAGTAAGAGTGATGGCTCAATAACAGACCTACAGAGAACGGTACTCCGAGGTGAATCACTCTCACATGAAACAGTCTCAAGAATTATCTCAAACATCTGACAGCACATGGCTCCCGAGCAACAGTTATTTTGAGTGCAGTGGAGGTTATTCTGGTTTATACGGTGATAAAACGGCCAAGAATAAGCTTTGTTGTAGCTTACACAGTGAGGATGTGAATACTAAATTGTAATATTGTGTAGGGCAAGAAAGACCAAGCTCAGTATACTCGCATAATGACATATGCAATCTGAAAAACACCAGCAAATCAAAACGTGACAGAAAACTGATGACATGTTATTGTACAAAACTGACCTATTTCAAAACAAATACCCCCTTTTAAAACCTGCCATTAACATGCCTTTTGGTTTCCAGAAAGTATCTAATGTAATCAGATGGATATTGCATATACTGTATATTTCCTAAATATGTTCTTTTATACAGGATTTTAGCAGCACATACTCGTAGTACATACTGCAAAAGCTCGGAGAACATGCTGTAAAAGGAAAAAAACACTTTGTTCAGATCATTAATATGTCCCCTTTCCAGGTGTTACAAATTGTGAAAAGTAAGAAAGTGAGACAAAAAAATGGAGACAGCGAGTGTGTGAGGAAATTATAGAGTTTCAGTAAAGGAAGTGTTCCTGCAACCAGCTGCTTCCTCCAGTGCTCAAGTCCATTGGGTCTATCTCTGGGAATTCTGGGTGTGTTATTATTTTGTAATATTAGGCCTTTCAGAACAGATGTTCTGGAGTCAAGATCCCATAAAAAGACCACTAAAAACAGCTTTGGTGCTACCCTGTAATCTGTCCAGTTCAAACAAATTCAGTGAACTACTTACAGAACATACAAATGGAAATGGCAGGACTGAAATAATTGCTATAGCTATGAATACCACATGACCATCTGTGGAGAATAGGAGAAAACCAACTAGATGGTTCATTAAAGGAATAGGAATAACCCCCCCATTCCAAATCATGGAACACAAAAGGACATAATAATCCTTAGAACAACATATATAGAGTCTTAAAAATAAAGGTTCTTTATTGGCATCAGCAGTTCCACCAATATGTGTGTGTGTGTGTGTGTGGTCATGGTAAACCCAACATTATGGGGACAAAATGTCGGAAGTCTGTGTTAGTGATGTCCTGTGTGTCGCTACGAAGGATTCAAGTTAAAAAGTCTAATCTCAAAGGTCCAACCCAAATATTTGTGTTTTACATGGACACAGTTGTGTGTCCTCACAGTTCCTGTTTGTGACCAATAAAAACCAACCAGCTCTGCTGGGCTGAAATATTATATGTTTTTAAGTCCCTACAGACAGAGGGTTTCCAAGGGAGTTGCTAAGGGAGACTCCCAAAATTTGTCAAGACGAGAGAGAAAAACAAAAGCACGTTTTAAAACAAATGCTTTGTGAAAGAACAGGCCTGGCCAAAAAATAAATAAAAATGCCATATACATGATCACAAGTAGAACCATCCTATTTATTGTGGAACTGCTTTCTTACCGACTTCCTGTTAGTTTTGCAGGATGCCATCTGTGCATGTGTGACTGTCTACAACTATTATTTGAGTGAGATAGATAACATTTATACTGGAGTTTGAGTATGTGACCATTCCACCCTAACTATTTCCACCAGATTCATTAATGCTTAATAAAGAAAATTCCTCCACAACATAATTTAAATTTATCAAGGAGTAGAGTAAAAGTAATGAACAGAACAAACACTAAGGCTCAAATAAAAAAAGGCAATAATAGAAAACAGGGTTATTTTCCCGCTTTCTCTTCTCACTTCTGTCCATCACATGTGTAGTTCACTGTGTAGGAGGCTGCTCTGTAGAACTGGGATTAAATGGCTGCTTATTTTACCTGCAGGTTTGCTTGAGAAAAAAGTCACAATGGGGGAAATTCCAGTTAAATTGATTCAGCAGGGGATTTGGAGTAGTGGTTTAGACTCGGGACTGGTAACCGAAAGTTTTTCGGTTCATTTCCTGCAAGACACTAAAGTTATTCAGGAGGGATCATTCCAGTAATAATATAACAGTGTCGCTGTAACATCTCCTGAAGAACTGGACCTGTTTGTATGGCAATAAATACAAAATCAAAACTGAATGTTTTAAAAATAAGATAATATTAATACATTTTGTACTAGCCGTGGGTAGCAAAATAGATGTTGGAAAATTGTTATGAAGAGTGACATTTTATTAAAATCCTGTGTGACAGATTAAAAGAGTTTTTCTTATTCTTCCCTTTTTTGCAATGGAAATTGATATTTAATATTAGTGATATTGCTTCTACATAATAAAACAGCATATGAAACAATAAACAAAACTGGCCAAAAATGACACATGAGATTTAGTGAGTCACTAATTTATCCTGTTTATGTGGGTGGTGCATATCATCTCAGAAGGGATTTGCCAATATGGACAGAATAACAATGTGACAATTAAGTGCTACTACACTAATTTGTTGGATGCTTCACTTGCAACCTACTTTCTCCAGATAAAATAGACAAAAACAGACATGGTGTAAAATTAAACCCTCTCGACAGCTGTCTACTTCTGGTCTACCAAATGAACCATCAAACAGTGACCCAAACAGAGTTCAACTTCACTGCAAGACAAGGAAAAAAAAAAGAAGCACGACCATTAAAAAAAAAAAGTTTTTTCAAAGACAAACTGTATTTGCTTGGAGAACATCCTGAGGGTGAGGCAGCAGTCGAAGCAGGTGATGCATTGTGGGATACGCCTCATGGGGGTCCATCTGTCTATGCATGCCTCAATCCACTGACCAAAAGAATATTCTCTTGATAAAAAGAATGAAAGGGACATGAAATCCACACAGACTTGGAAAGAGACAAAATCCTACAATTATTGCTGGGTGATATAGCTAAAACTTGAATTATAGGACTTCAAATTAGTTAAATAAAACCTCAGATGAATAACAACACATGCCACATTACACCGTGTCATTATTTATTTACTAAAAAATAGGCCAAAACGGAAAAGCCACGGGTGACAAACTGCTTCTATAGGAATTAAGAGGGTTAGTAGCAGTCAGGCACTGCTAATCAAATGTTTTTGATTAATTGATCATCAGCAAGTGAGATCACCACTATAAAAGCAGAGGTTTTGGCAGTTTGCTGGTCAGGAGCATTCAGGTGTGTGTTAACACAACGGCGAAAAGGAAAATAGAGATAAATCAATTGAATCATAGGGTGTACTTATTTAGTTTGTCACCCATGGTTCATTAAATAATTACACTTGGAATATGTCATTTATTGTTGTTCATCTGAGGCTACATTTGATTTTTGAGGCTGTACTGGTCAACGACCAGTGGGATTTGTCACTATTTGAATCTGTCACATAGGATTTTAATAAAATCTATGAAATTATGGCCACTATTCTCTCTTTAATTGAATCATAGGGTGTACTTAGTTTGTCACCCATGGCTTTTCCATTTTGCCTTTATTTTTGTTCATTAAATAATTATATGTCATTACTGTTGTTCATCTGAGGCAGTAAACTAATCTAATGACTTTTGAAAAACATCATCTCACTGATTTACAGTCTTTGCGTCACATGACCGTCTGGCCATGAAAAACTCAGCTTTTTCACAGCAGAGTGCAGCACGACCACCTCCCAAGCGTTGCTTCCCACGCCATTCAGGCTCACCCTAGCACTTCATAGGCGTACACTTCAGCTCACCAAGCAACAGAGAGACTACATTGTGCATGTGTACAGAGATGCATGTAAATGCATATGCAATTGAGTTTGTCAATATGGATAATATTATTATTACAGGGTGTTACACAGAAAAAGAGAAGCAGCATGCACACAATACACATCACAAAAGCATAACAGAGAAATGAGCAGAGAAGCAGGTGTCACTGACAAAGCATTAACACCAAACTGCACTTTGCTAAGATCTGTCGCTTTCCAGATCCTTCTGCCACACACACTTAAGGAAACAACATTTTCCTCTCCCAGCTGCTATAATTCCTTTATTATTGGCGGCTGTGGTGTCAGACGTGCAGCGCTCAGAATAGACCTTCATAATCCCCCATATTATTCACAGCACACTCCAGGACCCGTTCAATGCACAGCTACACAATGCAACACAGACTGAAAGTTATAATACCTCTCATACCAGAGCCTTTTGAGTCAACACCTCTAGTGCTAAAGGTCACAATTGATTGAACTTTAGGTGATCAACTGGACATTAAATGTGAAGTGACCAGTTTTGGTCGCAAAAACATCACATCATCAGATCCTGGCACATTGCTTCTACAATTGCTCTACAATTGGGAAAGTTTGCAGAATGTACAGTAGGCAAACTAAAACATGCTTTAGTCTTACAGAGTGAACCTGGCTTGACATGAGAAGATCATATTATCCTCCCCTGATTGCAGAGACACTATTTCCATAATTGCTAAAAAAGATGATGACTAATATCACTTTCAAATAGAGAAACACACAACACAGTACACACAGGGAGATTTTGTGTTTTGTCCTCCTCAACGTAAATCTAAGCAACACGCAAAAAAATTAAGTCAATACAAAGGCGAACTATTCATTGAGCGAGTCTGTTCACATCCAAGGCCATTAAAGGGTACACGGTATACTGTCCTTGTCCAGAAAGAAAATAAAGACATCATCAAAGTAGTCCATGTGATATCAGTGGGTTAGTTAGAATTTTTTGAAGCAGCGAAAATACATTTTGGTCCAAAAATAACAAAAACTATGACTTTATTTAGTACTGTATTCACTTCCGGTTCTGTTGTCAATCCGCGTTGACGAGTCCGCAGTGACGCTGATGACGTAAGACGCTACTGATGCATTATTTGGTGCATCCGTGTATTTGGGTTCAAATAAATATGGCTGGGCAAAAAAAATGCAAGTCTTCCTCTGTGTGGACATCCTAAATTTTTGCGAAGATTGATTTTTTTTACAGTTTGCGTCTCCCTCAGACTGTAAACGAAGCTCTGGCGCACTGATAACACGTCAGCAGCGTCACTGAACGCGGATTGACAACAGAACCGGAAGACAATACAATGCTGAATAAAGCCATAGTTTTGGTTATTTTTGGACCAAAATGTATTTTCGATGCTTCAAAACATTGTAACTAACCCCCTGATGTCACATGGACTACTTTGATGATGCCTTTGACAACGACAGAAAGCTCTCGGACTAAATCTAAAATATCTTAAACTGTGTTCTGAAGATGAACGGAGGTCTTACAGGCTTGAATTGACACGATCGGGTGAGTCATTAATGACATGATTTTCATTTTGGGTGAACTAAGCCTTTAAGCAATTGTGAAAGACTATGAGCTCCTAAATACAGACATATGTGAATATTTTAATTGTATGTGTTTCTTTTGAGGGAATTCATACATTGATGTGCATTGGTAAATAGTAAAAGGACTGCATTTCTATAGCGCTTTCATAGACCCAATGGCCACCAAAGAGATTTACATTTTTGCCTCACATTCACCCATTCACTCACTCATTCATACACCGACGGTGGTGTCAGCCATGCAAGGCGCCATCAAGCTCGTCGGGAGCAGCTGGGATTAGGTGTCTTGCTCACGGACACCTCGACACTTGGTCAGATGGAAACGGGGATTGAACCACCAACCTTTCGGTTTGTAGACAATCTACATGAATCACTGCCGCATTAGTTATTGTAGTTTATCAGAATGGTAGTCAAGGGTCCAAAGTTAAAAATTTGTAAGTAGCCTACAATGAACTTGGATGTTTAAGTCATTTTAACTTAAATTACTCTTTTACAGCATGTATGCTCTTGGATTGATCACATTGACAGCTCTTGCTTTTGCCATTCACCATAGAATAGAAGCGCACCAGGATCTTAATTTTATTTCTTCTTACTTATCTGTTACATGTTTAAGCATTCAAGTAGTTCTCATTTTCATTTTTGTGACTCAGATATATAAATCTCATTTGAGCTGTTTATTTGATATGTGATAATAATACTTCATAATGATGGGGTAATTTAAATTTCATACCACTAAGAATCAAAAATATATTTAGATAAAAAGGCTTGATTAAAAAGTCTTTCTTTCTTGTTCTTAAAGGCAATTTTGAGATTTAGGTAGCTTTTAAACGCATTAATCCATGTTGTCAATTGAATGCTTACAAGTGACATTTTGCAGCTCTGCCAAGCAGTTCTACTGGAGGAGATGTTAATAACACCATTTGGTCATGTACCTATTCAGGAGATAGAAAATCGATTTCAAGCCTTTCTTCAATTGCTCTCTGCGTGCACAAGGCTTAGTTAAGTTTCAGCTGCATAAATGTCTTTATGGCTAAGCTATTGCACACTTTCAACCCATCCTGCATCTCAGTGCATCTGTTGTCTAAAGTCCTCTGCAGTCAGTGACTATTGGCCCTTTAATGCATTCATATGATTTCTTTTTTTTTTTTTTACACTTTGCACCTTCAATACAGTTTTTAAATATAGGGGTTATGTTTGTGGGGTTTTGTTTTGTTGAAAAATAGATAAAGATAAGATTCAGATGGAAAACAACATGCAAAAAAACAACAACATTTGGTTATTTCTTGTCAGCCATATGGGAAAAAAATTCAGTTTCGCAGGCAAATAAACAATTATGCAATTAAATATTGGTTCTTCACAAGAATCCGTTTACAGTAGCTGCTTACTAAGAACATTCAAATTAAAAAGGACAGATAAATAATATTTGATGATGAAATGAATACAGAAACAGACAACAGATTTTTTTCATTCAAATTAAAAAGAGAAATGGTGTAGCCCCTACTTCCTGATTGATTATGGGGAAAAAATATTTACCTTTTCTTTCTAAATAATGTATAGTATGATTTCATTTCATTTCATAGTTTAGCAATGGATAACGTCATACTGCAAATTGTAAAACATACATTTTCAATATAATTGAAGGCCAAGGAGAGATGATACGTCTCATTGCTATAACTGTCACGCACTATTAAAGAAATACTTCAGTCACATTGTCAAAAGTTAAAAGGACAGTCAGTCAAGTACACTGTAACAACTTAACGTAACTATTAGGGATGGGTAACGATTAATCGCATCCGAAATAAAAGTTTGCGTTTACGTAATATATGTGTGTGTGGTGTGTATAATTATTTTGTATATATAAATACACACAAATGCATATATATATATATATATAATTAAGAAATATTTGCATGTATATACTTTATATATATTTATACATAATTCATATTATGTATAAATATAAATATTTGATATATTAAGAACACATTTTTCTTAAATATATACATGCATGTGTTGGTATTTATATATACAAAATAATTATACACACCACACACACAACACTTTTATTTTGGATGCGATTAATCGCAATTAATCATTGCCCATCCCTACTATTACTAACTAATTCACTCTTGGCTTATTTAACAGCAGCAAAACTGGACATGATAGTCACAAATTTTGTCAAGCTTATTTGAGTGAAGAGAACTGATGGGGATGTTCTTTTAATTGTTATTCAAACAATGTATGTCTCGTGACCAACTCAACGAGTGTTGCCAACAGGGACGGTGTAGAGTGCTCTCTGGTGGACAAACTATAAAACCCTCATGACATGGTTCAAGCGTGTTTCGTCCATTTTTATTTTTGAAATATTCATTTATCGGCCATTATAACTGCCGATACCGATAGTTTGGAAAATGCCTAATATCGGCCTGCCGATATATCGGTCTGGCTCTAGTCTTTTCTTCATTTAGAAGAAATAGGCTACACTGTGACCTGACCCAATCACAATTCTTTATATGTATATTTTATATTCTCTCTATTTATAAGTTCTCATTAACTGTTTATTTTATATCTGCATCTCTTCCAGAAAAAAATTATATACAAAACATGAAAACTACTTTAAAAACAACTTTTTTTTAGTCATTCTCTTAATCATTTGGTGGGCACTCAGGGCACTCGCCCAATCCCATCAATAGATAATCCGGGCCTGCATATTAGACAGGTACAACTATATAACACAAAATGTACAGGTTAACAAAAACACTAGTGTGAAAAGGTGCTGATCTTACCTCTTGAGTGAAAGTCTGCAGCTAGTGAGCTAACAGGAGGCTTCTTCACGGCAGCAGAACGGTACACAATGTGAGAACGGCCACCATTCTCTTCCTCCTGCTCCATAACATGATGTCCCGTTTCCACCGGCTCAATGAAAAACTCCTCCTGCTCAGTTCTGATCATCCCTGCCTGTGAGAAGAAAAAAACACTGATAAATACAGTGTGCCAAAATTATACTATCATTACAATTCCATAATATCTGACAGACTCTAGACACTTTGCGATAAATCGAGTGATAGAGAATAAAGAACTCATGGCTGATGTTTGTTGGGTTGAAATCCTTGCTGATGAGAGGAAGACATTTCCAGTCGTTCTTTGTAGCCTTGAGAAAGTACTTAACTTGTCTAAGCTAATTCCTTCCTTTATCCAAATAAAGGGCAATAAGACAGGCATTAACCCTATAAGTGCACAGTTTCATCCAAAAAAGCTAGTATTGAGTAGAGCTCAACCAAATAATACATTCATTTGATTGACAAGGTTTGGTAACAAACTTTTGATTAAAGGGCAGCATGCATTTGATTAAAAAAATATAGTAAAAAAGTATGAAGCGGTTTTCTATTTTAATACATTTTGAAAGTTAATATATTCCTGTGATGACAAAGCTGAATTTTCAACAAATTACTCCAGTCCTCAATGTCACATCATCCTTCAGAAAGCAAACTAGTATGCTGATTTTGTGCTCGAAAAAACCATTTCTTATTTTTATATTGATAATCTATTATAAACAGTTGTTCTGCTTAATATTTTGTGGAAACCATTAAACTTTTTTTTCAAGTTTCTTTGAAATAGGACATGTAAAATTTTTAAAATAGAAATCTTTTGTGATATATTTTGTCTGTTACTTTAAAAAGTGTCCCCGCTGAGTAAAAAGTATAATTTATAAAAATAATAATAATAATAATAATGAACCCAAACTTTTGAATGATGGTGTATATTGTATAAAACATTGAGACAAGTGACATTGCAATGAATTAAATAAAACAAAACAAAAACAGGTAATGACCAAAAGGGAACAAGTTCCACTTAGTGAACCAATGAAATGATTAGACTACTCTGTTCTTCTCTGTGTGTGTTATATCTTGATCCTTTGCAGTTTTACACCACCATTTCCATTTTAGCACCTTCTTATTCCTAATAGCCTACTGCCCCACTGCACAATCCAGAACCCTCCTCCAGGCATGCTTTAACACATATCGCTGAAAACCTCTTTTCTGCTTTCAGACTTTAAAAGGTTTAGTGTACCCCTAGGCCCCGTTTCACCTGCTCTGAGACACATTACTCCCACCGATATCCAGCTTAAGTCAGTCAAATCTCAATTTTACTTCCACACCAGATTTAGGATCATTTCTTCTAACACCAGCTGCATCTTAAACACAAGGACATAACAGGAGTGGCTCTGAATCAGCTGTGGCAGATATGAGGTAGAAACGGGATTTCAGGAGCACCCCAGAGAGTGATAAGCTACAATGATTCCCAGAGGAGACAGGTCGTCGTGTTTCTTCTTATGGCTGGAGTACTGTTGCAGATGTGCACGGTGTGAACCACGCTGTGGATTCGGCTGACGCTTGCAGCCACTTGCCATTAAAAAATGTTAGCCAATTAAAGCCCAGATTTTCCCCACAAAATTCTTAGACCGATTTTCTGATTTTTAGAAGAATATCAGTAACCAGACAGTTTCTGGTCTCATCGACTTCCATAGTATATTTTTTTCCTACTATGGAAGTTAATGGGACCAGAAACTGTCTGGTTACTACTGATATTCTTCTAAATATCAGAAAATTGGCTGAATGGATTCGAAAATGGTAAAACCCAACTGTTTAACTCTGGGGGAGTTGTAAAATGAGCCTATTTCCAAAAAAAGTGGAGTATCCCTTTAAATAAAGACTACGACTTTAGTGACCACTGGGCACATATCTCATAGAAACCTTAGCAAAGGTTTAGATAGTTTAGATAGATTTTTTTTCCCCAATAGTCACTTAAGGTTGTCTAAAGCTTCTAAAGTTGTTAAATGTTCAGTACTAAATGAAAATAAATAGCCAGCAATGACTGATTAAATTGATAGCCGATCATGAAAAATAACTGACAATGAATTTCATTATCAATCTGTGCCCGAAAAATAGGCGCCAATTTAAAGTATTGAAAATGGACAAAATGCATATGAATAATGGAGGAGGTTACAAAGTGAGATGCTGCAGGAAAAGTACACAAACCAGCATGAGCTCTCTCAACATAAGAATGTTTCATATAAAGTGCTTCAAACAAACAAACTCTTATAGTTCATCACTTGGCCTGTCAGGTGCATATGACGTTTAATGCATTTGTTTTCTCCAGTGCATAATTTTCATTTTACAGCCACATCCTTATCTGTTAATGTTATAAATTCATGCAACTATGGCATTGATTCACTGAACGTGAACCAATGCAATCTAGCACAAGGTGACACTGTTTTCCAGCTTTCGGAATAACTTGTGCGGAATAACTGATACCAAATAAAGTCAACTTCATAAATAGGCCTGTATCCGTTGCAAACATATTTTATTATTAGTCTTAAAATGTCCATAACATAAAATCATTGTTGAGCAACATTGTCAACCTACCATAGTTTCACCTACCATAGTTTCACTAGTCAACCTACCATAGTTTCACTTGTAGGGCTGTGCTCAAAATATCGATACTTCGCCATGAACTCCCGGCAATGCGCAAATCAATAAAGCAACTGCCGTATCGATACCATTGTGCTTTTAAATGAAGCCAATTCAGGGCTCGAATTTTGGCCCGGGTATTGCACATAATTTTTTAGCATTCCCACAGCTCTCCCACTTATAATGGGGGATATTCCCACAAACATTGATTCACTTCAACATGTATTTTGTATTAGAAAATAAATCCACACAAATTATAAAATCAAATCAGTGGTTTGAAAGCGTTCTGCAAGTTGTTTCTGCATAAATATCTGAAAATGTAATCATTTAAAATGATTTCAAGATAGACAGCCCATTCTCACCCCCAAGGCGTCACTTAACTGACGCCTTGGGAAGCATTTGGACATGCTTCAATATCTGACGCTTTAGGCGCCCTTTAGCGTCAGGAGGATGACGCCCTAGGATCGCGTGTACCCTACCCCCACCCCACACCTAAACCTAACCGCGTCCTCTAACTGACGCTTTCCTTTAGCGTCAGTTAGATGACGCCGTAGGATCGCCTAAAACGTCAAATATTGAAGCATGGTCAAAGGTGACGCCTTGGGGTGAGAATGCGTTGAGATAGAAGAAATTACTTTGTTTGGTGCACATTTTAACACGTAAAGGAGTAGTTCACTTTTTTTTTTTTTTTTTACTTTTGCTGATAATTTACTCACCCCCATGTCATCCAAGATATCAATTTTATTCTTTCTTCAGTCGAAAAAAATTAAGGTTTTTGGTGAAAACATTTCAGGATTTTTTTCCATATAATGCACTTCACTGCGAACCAAACGGTTCAAGGTCCAAAAGACAGTTTCAGTGCAAACTGCAAACTGTTCAAAGGTCTTTAAACGATAACAGACGATGAATAAGGGTCTTATCAAGCGAAACGATTGCTCATTTAAAAAATAAATAACGAAGTTTAAGTTTTATAAGCTCAGATGGTTGCCTTGCTCTGTTCTGTGATGCGCGTTCATGACTCACCTGTTCGAACTCGTTTATCAAAATGAACACATTCGTGTCATTTTTTTCATGTTTTTTCGTGTCATTTGGTTCATTCACCAAATGAAATGAACAAATTGACTCGGAAAAAGACACCCTTTTTTTTTCTTTTTGTTTCAAATCGCACCCTGGTCATAACCTGGAACTAACAGTTTTATATCAAATAAAATATATTTCATATAATGTACATTTAAATTTCAATATTTAATATTATACATTACATTGTATATAAAAATCATATTTTATTTTTAGAGTTTGCTACTGTAGATCTCAGACATTTCAGATTATGTGACAGTTTGATTGTAATTAATTCTGATAATCATTGATTCAGGTCTCATTAATGGCTGGAATTAGCCTGTTGCTCACTGCAATCAGATGTTGAGATGGTGAGACAATTCTCCCTTCTGTCACACAACACAGGTCGCAATCCCTTGGTAGCTAATTGGCCAGTGTGCGTAAAACACCCAAGCATCAGTGGCTTAAGATAAGTGCATGTCAGCTGTAGCTTTTACACGGGCCACTGCAAATGACGGTTTCTTGACATGATTCACACCGAAAGGAGACCGAGGAGGGAGCCGACACCCCCCAAGCTGAGCACAGTTGGAGTTTACTGTGCAAAAACATACTAAAAGATCCATATGTCAGCCTGAGTTATGTAAGTCATCTCAGAAGGGCATCTACCCTGGATGACCTTCTCTTCGGTGAGAGGGGGAAGAGGAGAAGGAAAGAGACAGAGAGTGGAAAAGGACGGAGGGAGAGGGAGAGGAAGGAAAGGTAGAAAGTAGAAGCAGGAAGGCCAGAGGCCAAGATGTATCTTGTCAGAAGGGTGAATGAATAGCACCTGATACTAGTGACAGGAGAGAGAAAGATAAAAATGTCAAGCGGAGGTGCTAACACGCAGTGTCAGGCAATCTTTCTTTCTCTCGCTAGCTCCATGCGCTCCTTACTCCAAAACAAGCATTGGTAAAATTGCCAGTCACTCTCCTTAATTCCATCTGTCTGTTTAGACAACTGGTAATTACCAGTCCTGCTGACTGCATCTATGCAGCATCCATAAGGGAAATCTCACTTCACACACACATGAGCATAAATTCATGCCCCAGACATGCTCTGCATGCACGCTGTCATTGTTTGTCCTCTCATCTTGACATCTTAGACAGGAATGGCTGAATGATCTGGTGGTGAGCATGCACTGAGAATAACATGGTCATATTAGAGTTTCTGTTGCATTACTTTACCTGTGATAAGTGCACTGTAAAAAATATTGTTGGTTTAACTTAAAAAATTAAGTAACCTGGTTGCCTTAAAATTTGAAGTTGATTGAACTGGGAAAAAGTGAGTTAATACAATGAAGGAGATTGATTTAATCATCAGAAACTCAAAATAATAAGTTATATGAACTAAATAAATTATTTAAGTAGATTTGACAAAAGAAAAAATGTTGTGATTACAAATCTTGAAAATATTTTTTTTTTAATGTTACCATAAAATATTGTAATATATTATATATTGTTATATTATATATAATATTATTATAAATATTATATTAACATATTAAATTAATAGGTTTAACATAATAATTTTGAATACACATACAGTCAAAAGTTTTTATATATACACACACACATATATATATATATATATATATATATACTGTATATATACACTATACATATATATGGCTAGGGCAACATACATAAACAATAATGGTCAATGCACTGTCAGTGCTGTGAGCTATGAGCGAGGCTTCTGTGCCCAGTATAATGAAGGTCTATGGATGAACTGACTGTGATGTACTGTACTTATATTATAAATCACGTTCTGATCTACCCATTTGGAAACTCAGGTGATGCAGCTCACAGAACCTGTCAAAGTTCTAAGAGACAAACTATTGATCAAAAAGAGATCCAAAGAGACGCCGATTTTATGGAACAGAGTCTGGAATTCAGCTGCATTTCTGAGAAACTCTGAAAGAAGTCTCTGTTTGTGTCTCACTCTCGGTTCATCCCTTCATCTCTTGGCCTTGCTGATGCATCTACACTGTGGCTCCTGCTCTGGAATACCAAACAGAGGAAGTACGACGCGTACTGTGAGGGAGGAAAGATGACGCGAGGGACTCTGAGACACGGACGTATCGATCGTTGAAGGGAGAGGCAAGGAAGGGAGAGGGGACTGGACAAGTCTGTGCTGTCCCTTCAGCTCTCAGAGGACACGCTGAATAAAACATCAGAGGCCTGCTGGAGTCGAAAGAACACTGTGTTCACTTCCAAGACGGGATTTAGGAGATGAAGACAGAGCGGGCAGGTAGAAACAGACCAAGGGCTAAAATGGATGCTCGTCTTGGGTCTTTTCTGTTTGCTCACTTATTCAAGTTCACTGGATGAGTGCAAAGCAATTTAGAAGAAAGCCAATAGGTCTGTCAGAATGGATAGAGAGCCAAACCCTAGAAGACAGTCTTTTACCTCGGTTTATGACTTTTGATATGAGGAAAAAAAAGCCTTCGTGCTCACATCACAAGGCCAATGATCAGCTGTTTAGTTCAAGAACAGATTATTTCCCTGCTCAGAATCGGGCGCCAGCCCTTTCCTTCTGCAATTGTGAGACCCAAATAATGTACAAATACAATAATTAAGTCATGATGCATATTATTGTGATTTTTTTTTTCAGTTTTTCAGGATTATTGTCTTGTATATTATTCAAAACTATATACTGTGTGTAAGCAATAAGGTACGAGAGGCTGTGCTGTATCGTGAATAAGTAACGGCTGAAGGGCGTTGTTAGGCATGCTGCGAAGCGGAGTGCCTGCAACCCCTTCAAATGTTACTTATTCACGATACAGCACTTGACTTGAGTAACTTATTGCTTTTATAAAACGGTTGCCACACAATATTAAAGTAAATAACAATGTATTAGTGCAACTTTCTTGAAGTAAAATCACTAAAAGCCTTCCTTCCGCTAGAAAAAATAGTCCCTGAGCGTGAGCAGCAACAATGTTCCAATGTGTAATATGCATGGAAGCTCAAATAAAAACAACATAGAACCGTTGGGTGAAGTGGTCATAGCCGTGTTTTATCGTGAATAAAGCACAGCTCTTGACCAATCAGAATCAAGGATTCGAACTAACCGTTTTATAAAAAGTAACATATACCCACACGTTTGGGGTTGATCCGATTTTTAAATGTTTTGACAGATGTCACTTATGCTCACTAAGGCTTCCATTACTTGATCAAAAACACAGTTAAAACAGTAGGCTACAATAATATTGTATAAAAATCCTTTCAATGTAAAAGAACAGTATGTCAAAATGTAATATATTCCTGTGATGGTAAAGCTGAATTTTCAGTAGCCAGCAGTCTTCAGTGTCGCTTGTCATGATCCTTCAAAGATCACTCTAATATGCTGATTTGGTGCTTAAGAAAAATGTATTAACCTCCAATAAACGATGCCTATAAATGTTTAGAAGCTTCAGTCACCTCTCTACTGCAATCTTGGCCCATGCATTTCTCGTTTGAAAAAGCTTCCAGATCACTGAAAATCTTTGGTTATGTTACCACTGCTTTCTTCAAATTCCACCAAATATTTTCAATGAGATTTAAATCTGAAGACTGAACCACGTAAGAACTTCATGCGACAGCAAAGCACCCCCTTGACAACTTTATTAAAGGTGCAGTCTGTAAGACTGATTAGTGGTCACATTAGGTACTGCAGTTCAAATAAAAAATATTGGAGATTGTTGTTTCGCCCCCTGTTTCCTGGCTTTCGATTACTCTCTGACTTCCTCGACCCTGAACTGTTTACTGTGTTCCGACGAATCTCAGCCTGGCCTGGACTTCTACACCTCTGAGCAATCCTTACAAAAGATCTATAGGGGGACTTACCCCATCATCCTGTCCTTGGTGTTATTAAATCAATGTTTAGGTATTAAATAACACGTCATTTTATAAATATCAACAGGTTATAAATCACAAGTCAACGCCAGTTGTTTTTAAATGTGCTATTCAAATAAAATTGTATTGCATTATAACTGCTTTTAATGAAGTTTTAATACAAGTACACTATTGTACTCTTACAGCTGTCATACAATGATAGTTCACAGAAAGAAAAGTGAAAATGTCTTTATATCACCAAATCTAATGCTGCAAACAGACTGTGAAATGTCCAGAGCAATTTGTGAAAATATAGTACAGTGCAGTAAGAAAACTAGCTTTGTGACATAAACTGTCATTAGATAAATATCTGTTCTCTACAGCATACAAGCTTCTCACTTGATGCCTTATTTGATAGAAATGTGTTTCTTCTTAATGAAATAGGCATTTAGCATTTGCAGGTGTAAAAGCTTTTTCTGAAAGATGTAACAAGATGGTTTCCATGGCACCGCTTATGTATTTCAAGGTGAGCAGGACCTAAAAAAAGACTAACAGTGACTTTGAGCAGTGGGGAGGCTGCCAGTTAGTGGCACATCACGATGACACATTAAATAAGACAACTTTCTGTATCACAATGAAAAATACTGAAAAAATGAGAGGGGATACAATCATATTGCAACTTTTACACTGCGATCTCAGATATGTATATTACTAAAAAGTACAAAAAAATAAAAATAATGAAGCAATATGCCACATGAGACCTTGCATTGTTGCAAGGGATTTTTTTTTAGGTTCATTTGCAAAGCGAATTCCCTTTTAACCCCTGTAAAATCACTGTAATGTAAGGTTGACCTCAGATGGACCCCTTTGAATGTGACTTAACCAATAAGATTTTCAAGCCACAAATATCCATTTTATAATACATGTTTTAATTTCAACTTTGCAACTTATCCTTATGATATACCTAAGGTTTAATATTCCACAAATCATCTATGCCCTTAAATCCCATCTCATGCATTTTATAAGAGCTTATAGAGGCTTGTTGAACTAAATGTTGTTAGGAAACCGTGACCTGGGATTCAATAGCAATCAATTGAAAAAAAATGTTGTGTTCGGCTTTAAGGTCTAATCCTGTTCTATCATATCTCTCTCAGCCTGTCAGAGACCATCTGATTTAAGACTGTCCCTGACCTTATGGCGACCGTAAAAGGGAAGAGAAGGCAGCAGTGTGGAAGACTGAGAATTAATTTAGAGATTTGAATACAGTTAGCTGTATGACTGCAGTAATTATCTAGTGTGAGAGTACCATGCTTTGTGCATTCAGAAAACAAGGGGAGGAAAGTAACCCTTTAAACTATTTTGACAGGCTCAGTATGTGTGTGTATATATATATATATTTGATACATACTCTAAAAAAATTTTTTTGCTATTATTTTGTATAACAATGATGTGAGTATTTCTATTAAGGACTGACATAATAAAAGGAATGCATATGATTGTACAACCACAGACACAGATGCACCTGGGTGAAAAGGTTAAAGGGTTAGTTCACCCAAAAATGAAAATTAAGTCATTAATTACTCACCCCCATGCTGTACCAACCCCGTAAGACCTTCGTTCGTCTTCGGAACACAAATGAAGATATTTTTGATTAAATTTGAGAGCTGTATAACTAAGGGACTGCCTCTTGACGGCCCAGAAAGTCAATGAAGAAAATGTTTAAATATCCCAAGTGACTACCGTGGCTCAACTATATGTTTATCAAGCGACGCGAATACTTTTTGTGCGAAAAAACAAACAAAAATAACGACTTTATTCGACTATTTCTTTTCTTCCTTGTAGGCCAGAACGAGACTTCCTTAGATTTCCACGACGCATGCGCGAGAATTGCGATCTGAAGTAGTGTAAACAGATAGCAATTCTCGCGCATGCGTCGTGGAAATCTAAGGAAATCTCGTTATTTTTGTTTGTTTTTTCGCACAAAAAGTATTCGCGTCGCTTGATAAACATATAGTTGAGCCACGGTAGTCACTTGGGATATTTAAACATTTTCTTCATTGACTTTCTGGGCCATCAAGAGCCAGTCCCTTAGGAGCCAATGTGGTAGTTATACAGCTCTCAAATTTAATCAAAAATATCTTCATTTGTGTTCCGAAGACGAACGAAGGTCTTACGGGGTTGGTACAGCATGGGGGTGAGTAATTAATGACTTAATTCATTTTTGGGTGAACTAACCCTTTAACATAGCATGTTGTGTTGTGGGTGTCCACAACAGGCTTCTAAAGTAACTTGACCAGCAAGTTACCACCATGCTGGTCTAAGCTGGTCTTTTCTGCTGCTGTCCTAAAGCAACTCCGTACGCAGTGTAATCACGTGAATCTAGGAAGCCGTATCCATATTGGCCTCAGGTTAGTGTGTGTGTGTTTATACATCTGCCCTAGTTTTGCCAACACACACGCAAATCACACACTCTCCCGGTCCTTTTATTCAAACAAACTCATAAATTCTCTCAAGGGGTGGCAGATGTCAGGCCGATTTACACTGTAAGAGACTTAGTGATATCCCAGCATCCCTCTCATTACACTTAGTGTTCACTGAGAGACACACATTCCACGTGTATGTCAAACTGTTGCTGACTAGATGCATGTGAGTCACTCTAACAGTGCCGTTTTGCTTATGTTGCCTTTAAAAGCCAGACAAGCCTGAACTTTATTTCTGGCCATGTGTACATAAATGAAATTCTCTGTGAATGCTTCTATTGCACAGAGTTGAATGATCTGCTTACATTAATGATTTAAACGTCTAAACACATACATAAAAACACACACAACAGTTCTGCCCCATGGAAGAATTCCCTGGCATTGAGCAAGGACCTCAGCTAAACAATTCGTCTTGTGCCAGGAAACCATGTCCCTTGGATGAGTTCAGTAGGCTTTGAAAGGCGAAAGTGTAAAAGAAAGCAAAAAAGAGACTGCATAACCAATTGACAGTTTCGTGAGTGCTGGAGAATTTTTCGACAGGCTCAGAAGGTGCAGACAGTGTACTGTATGTGTGAGACACTGAGATCATAAGAAAAGAGAATAAAGGTAAGGACAGTCATAATGTACAAAGACATTCACAAAAGTGTCCTCAAGAATTCACAAAAGGCAAAAATGACCCAGGCCATGTCACTGAGAAATATGTGCAAACAGAGCCAGCCCAGACCAATTTGCTGCCCTAGGCAAGATTTTACATGGTGCCCCATGCATTACAGCCCATTTTATCCCATAATTGTGTTGGTGGTTATTTATTCAGCTTTACAGTGATAACAGGAAAATAATGCAACAAAGTTTGCTTCTCCTGTACAGCAGATCTAAAAGAAAATAGTGTCATAATCCAGCTTAAGTATTTTCAGAGATGGCTTATTTTGCTGTAAAAAAAATATTTAATTTCATTTATTTAATTTACATATAGCCGCTCTGGATAAAACAGTGATGTCATCGTCCAAATGTCATTCATGCACAAACTATTCATTGATTGAGCACTAGCAAAAGTGTTTGTTTGGGAGTTGCTGGCAGCAATCTTCCACTAAATGATGGCAAGGTTCATGTTTTCAACATGAATGAAACTGCAAAATGACTTGTTTAATGTGAATTTTACATAAAACAATGCTAATTTTAATAAACCTGTAGCCTATAAATATCATTAATAATTTGGCAAATAAAAAAAAAGCCATATATCCCCCTCAAAACTGCACAACTGTATAGTAAAACAAACAGATGAATATTCACAATAAGATCAATAACATGCATTTAGAGGTAAATTCATTATGTTTTAAAGGGATATAGGAAAGTTTTATAGTTTTTGGAAATAGGCTCATTTTACAACTCCCCCAGAGTTAAACAGTTGGGTTTTACCATTTTCGAATCCATTCAGCCAATTTTCAGATATTTAGAAGAATATCAGTAACCAGACAGTTTCTGGTCCCATTGACTTCCATAGTAGGAAAAAAAATATACTTTGGAAGTCAATGAGACCAAAAACTGTCTGTATACTCATATTCTTCTAAATATCAGAAAATCGGCTGAATGGATTTGAAAACGGTAAAACCCAACTGTTTAAGTCTGGGGGAGTGGTAAAATAAGCCTATTTCCAAAAAAAAAGTGGAGTATCCCTTTAAGGAGACTTGTGTTATATTTATATAGTTATATAGTTATATTGTGTTATATATTGCATATCTCATGTTATCTTAGATAGCCAGTTAGAAGGCAAAAATTAAACCAGTAACAGCCAGCAATTCAACAAAAACAAGTGGTAGGACAGTTTATGGGTATTCCCATCAGCATGGTGAAAGCAAAACAGTCACATTTAACTTACTGTGGATAAAACATTATTGTGCTTCTGTGATTTTAATGAAATAGTCTACAAGTCACTTCGATATTCAAACTTATAACCCTTATTAACGTATGACCCATTTCATTAAACCAGTCCCTTGTTTTGAGAGATAATTGCATAAGAATAAGATTCATATTAGGAACAAGGGCATAATGTGTACGTGTCTGTGTGTATATATGTGAGTGTCAGTGTATAGAGAAAGAAAGAAGGTTGAGCTGTGTGCTCCAGTATGAAGTAATTGGTGTCATCTCAGTGCCTAGCTGCACGAGGGGGTGACGAGAAGTGAATGACTAGGGGGTGCGTGTGTGAGATCGAGATTGAGAGAGAGAGAGAGAGAGAGAGAATGACAGCAAGAGAGAAGAAGAGAATGGGGTGGATGTTTTGAGAGTTTGAGAGGGTGCTGGAGGGGGGGTGGTTTGATCAAGCCAAATAGAGAGCAGAGAAATGCTACGAACGTTACATTCCCACTGAGAAAATTTAGGACAAAGTTTTCAAAAGTAAAAAATGTTTCTTCAAAAAGAAAGTAATGATTTCTTCCTTGTCTCTTTATCTTGGTAAGACTCTACAGAGCAAGAATAATGAGTCATTTTGGATACATGGGTCCAACTGAGTATTTCAACAACAAATCAAAATAATTCGAGTCCACACTACAAATTTGGTTTACACTTTATTTCGATAGTCACTTTAGACGTTCTACTAATTATAAGTACTTTCAACTACATGTCAAGTAACTCTCATTAGAGTATTAGTATATTATAGCTTTGGGTTAGGAGAATAAGTTTACTTGTAGTCGCCAAGTTACTTATAGTCAGTTGAATGTCTGTTTGGTGACCAACAAAATAAAGTGTTAGAAGATATTAAGCTGACAGTCTACTAATACTCTAATGACAGTTGGTTGACATGTAGTTGAAAAGTTACTTATAGTTAGTAGAATGTCTAAAGTAATAAAGTAAGTCTAAAGTAATGTCTAAGGACTATCGAAATAAAGTGTTACCCAAATTAGTCATCTAAGACGATTAGTCGTTAGTTTGACATGTTTGACAACAGCAGATTAATGGTTGCGATAAAATTTTACTACAGACGAAATTCTGCCAGTGTCAAAAGATTTGACGCACAGTCCTGTAAGTGTGACCTCCTACGACAAACGTCAAATCAAAAACCATTAGGAGCACATAACCTGATGATGCATTTATTGAGACAACAACAAACCATCACTTGCTCCATACACATCGTCTGTGTGTGTTTTTCTTCAGTTTTCTTTTCAAGATAAGCCATGATCAAAACTAATGCTAAAAATGTTTCTTGTTTGCTAGACGCGTCATTGATGATGTAAAACTGCAGTACAGTCTGACATTAATGACAACTGAGATCCTACAGAGTGATATGGCTTACAGCGGGGATCACGTTCGTACAGTCTGACAAGCAACAATCGTAAAGGACTATTATAAATCCAACACATTCTCATCCTTTAGCGTCATATATAACGCTATATGACAAAACAGCGCTATACTACGCACATGGCGCCCGTTATCGTTAATATAACACACGCTGTGAGGGGTAGGTTTAGGTGTGGGGTAAGGTAGGGTAGTCTCATATTACTCTAAAGGATTTATGACACCTTGGGTTCGCGCGAATATTAACGATAAAGGGTGCCATGTGCGTAATATAGCGGTGTTTTGTCATATAGCGTTCTATGTGATGCTAAAAGATGAGAACAGGCTGTATAACTCGTACAGTGTGCACCTGGCTTTAATTTATGTTTCTGACTGCATTGCGACTGATTCATCGAGTGCATGTTATTATAAAGAAAAATGTTTGTCTCTGTAATCAAAATGAATCTTCCCTTTATCAGTGATGTCACATGGGTTGTATTGGATAATATTAACCAAATAGCTTTTTAGACACTAAACACCATCAAACCGCCATATTTCATTGTCTAATTAATACTAGATGGATAAAATGTATCCCGTTTTACATTTTTCCTCATTGAATATCCTGTTCCACGCTGACTGCTTAAATTATTCATTCACATGATATATGTTCTATCACACTGCTAACATCTTAGCTGCAGATGGCAATGAAACTAGCTAATTTGCAGGCAACATTATGACCCATTCTAATTCAATTACATTCAATTTGAATTCAATTCAAATTCAGTTGTCTCACAGGACTATAGACTGATTTACAGACAGCTGTACTCAAGGGGGCTTTCCATAATAGAAACAAGCTGATTAATTGCCAAAACCTGGACACAAATATAAATCTCTTTCCTAAAGGTCAACTTCGCTATTTAACTATACATTACATATAATTACATAACTATCAGACTGCTTATATAACTGATTTATGACAGCAGGATGAACACAAACTGAAAGAGGAAAAGAGGAGGAAGGAGAGTAGCCAAGATTTGTAGTGCATTAAATACGTCTAGGGATTAGACTACAACTATTGGATGCACACAAGTGCTGAAAAGCTTTGTAGTTGGCTACTAAAAGGAAAAATGTTTTAATCTACAAACAGATCAGACTCAAATGGTAGTTTTAGCAATGAAAGGCAATAAAAAAGCAATAAGATCTGTTTTTTGTTTTCCTGAACAGCCAAGTATGTTGTTTGCTAATAATACTACCTTAATATTTTTAAATGAAATTAAGAAGTTATTATTAATAAAATGATTAATAATAGCATTGTTTTATATTATTTGTTAATATAAATAAATAAATAAAATTTGGTTTTAAAGACTTTTTGTGTGTGTGTGTGTGTGTGTGTGCTATACAATTCTGGTACTGTGCTGGGTCGCCACTAGATGTCCAATATGTGTTTGGGAAGCAAACCAGTCGAGAACCCGTCGTACCGTATCAAACTCTTCTCCTCTGCGTAAAATTCTCATTTCCATTCTCTTCTTCTTTCTCATGTCATAACTGTGTAGCATTTCTTAGGCAGCACTAACAGCATGTTCCTGCAGAGCTCTTGCCAAGGCTGACAGGAGCGTATTGATTGGTGTGTGTTGGGGAGCTCAACTCGTTGGCAGTCTTGGCAGTTCTAAATAGACTCTTGTTAGCGATTCAGATTACTGATACGGCACTGTCCCGCACTTCCGATGTTGCTGGCCCGACTCGTCGCCCGCGTTATTTTCAACGGCGAAACATGAGCGCGGCACGCCGGCTATTCATCACTTCCTTTTCACTTCAGAGTGGGGGATGTTGATTGATGACCTCAATTAGGCCAGACGGACTGGTTCAGAGCAGTAATCTATGAGAAGAGAGGAATGAAAACCTTGGCGGTGGCTATATTTATACAGTGCCGTGATAAATGCTTAAGCATTCTCTAATTCCTGTACAAGCAGATTGTGTTCAAGTCATAGAACCACCTCCAGCCAATATTCAATTAATAAGTGACACAATGGGGATTTGTTTTGTAAAGCGCCTAAATCATCAGATAAATGTACACAGGAATTTTGAACGATGGCAAAACTTTGCAAAAGCCAAAAGCTCTGGCCCTGAAAAAGCCACAAAAGACGCGCTAACCGGTTGAAAGTTTCAGGAATGCCAATCGCTCCATTTCACACTTCTCTTCCCTGTTATCTTTCCATCTCCATCTCTATTTCTATCTCGACTATTAGGTATACCTGTAACCTAGCAACAGTGGAAGACATTGTTCCGCCCTCCACCTTCTCGCACAGTGACAGCTTCGCCTTGTCTGCCAATACGGCACAAAGGACTGCATCTCCCAGGGGGCCCAACGGACCAATCGGAGAGTTTTATAGGACCTGTTGAGATGCATACCTACCTCACACACATACACTGTGCCCCACCCTAGGAACAGGAGGAAAAATCAAAGGATGAACGCAAGATCATACACAAACCCTCACCTGCCAATCAAATAAGAAGCAGCATCGTTCGCACTATCGAATGCATCAAACCGCACCACCACACCCTTATTAGACTGCCTCCAAAGTCAAACACGTGGAAACATGTTATTTCTCCATCAATTTAACAGGCATTTAACTCAAAAGGCACAAGCCGTTAGCTCATTGTGCAACACAACATTGTGCATATCTTGCCCCGCTGAGGTCTCATAATCACACCAATATTATGGTCAGTCATGTCTCCTCCTGCTTGTTCATTATCGTGCAATCCCTCTGTCTCTCCTTCTCCCTTCCAGGCTCAGTCAAAGCCAAATTAACCCCTGCAGTGCCGGCTTAAGACAAGCTATTCCTCTTTAATAAGCTCGCTGATGGCACAGGAAAGCTATTCATACATAAACATGACCAGTCATGTGCTGCACTAGAAAACAAGTGTTTGACCTTCTACCCTGAGATGTACCATTGCAAGGGATGGTCATAAACTATAAAGTTTTAGAGGAAACATTCACCCTGTGTGCTTTTCTTTACTATGTGGAAAATGTATAACATATTTATTCAATTATATGAACAAAAAAAAAATCTTCATAATATCTTCATTTGTGTTGAGAATGAGTAAATTATCATAATTACAAGGGGAATGATAATCTTCATTCCCCTCTAAGTGAGCATGTGAGCGTCAGTATATTTGAAACAGATATTAGGGTCTGTAAAAGTGCAAAAAAAGTTCATTAACATTGAACTGATTTGCTACATCACATGAATTCGATGGTTTTCTTTTCACATTGCTGATGGTGATTTTGCAGGACAATAATGACAGATTTAAGTGTTGGACCAGGAAGAGGAAAAATGGGAAGAAACTAATAGATATGCTGTCTCTGATATCTAGAGTAGGGTCATAAGTTTAATGATAGCAATGATGTGCACTAAATGAACACATATTTTGTAAAATATTTACTTAAAATGCATTCACAAGACGTTGATTTTGGAATTGAAACAAGGTGGAATGACCAAACTCTGTAAAACAGCTTAGTGGGCACAGTTATTGGCAAAAGCTCTTAGCAAATTAATTAGAAATCATTAAAAAAAAAATACTGTATGCTACAGATTTTATACTACATACACTATTATGCATTCATACAGTCTTAAATGGGGGTTCGTATGCAGGAATAACATAGAAAAAATACTTTAGTTCCCCAAATAAAAAATAAAAAAAGAAAGAATATTTGAAATGTAGATTCTATTTCCACTATAAAGAACGATTTTGTCAATTGGAAAGGTTCTATGGATGTTAAAGTTTCTTCATGGAACCATAGATGCTAATGAAAAACCTTTATTTTTAAGAGAGAACTTCTTGTATACACAGTTTTAGTAGAATGTATGACACAGTAAGCGTACAATTACATATTAGCCCCTTAATAATACACGGAAAATACACGGATAATGTGACCCGGCATTTGTCCTGGGATTGTTTGATTTTGGTTCATTCACACTGCCAGTGATTTGCCGGGATCTGTGAGTGCGTTCACACACAACCTGTAAAGATCCCGGAAAGACACATGACGTCAGGATGAGGATGAGACGTGTAACGTACGCGTCGAAAACATGTGAAGCATACCGTTCCACAAAGCTGGTGAATGATCTCAGCTTCAGTGTGGATAGCGAGGAGCTTCTCTGCTTCGTTCCAGTTTGTTCGTTGATGACGAACACAAACTTTCTTCTAAGAGCAACAGAGTCGCGCAATGGCACGAGCGTCATCACTATGACACACCCCTTACGGCATTGGTCCTGGCTTTTGCCAACCGGTATCATCGATGCCAGTATCAATCCTGAGTCGTGTTTGCGATTTCCCGGGTTCAACCGTGTGAAAGGGGCTATAGTTGAGATACTGAAATGTGCAACCAAGAGTCACCAGGTTAAACAAACTATGAGCTAGACAGCTCTTTTCAATTGCTGTATAGGTACCATGAAAGTGTCAGATAGAAGACACTTTGCTAAAGTGTATTCATTCTTAATCATTAAAAATAAAAATGTTGTAATTGCATATCATATAACATTACCAAAGCTAAAATTATTAATTTAAATATTTATTTTCCCTTGGCCTTCATGTAACCAAGCAGCTTAGTCTGCTAGCTAAGTATATAGCTCTTTTGAGTTTTTGCCAAATGTAAAGGCCCTTTCACAGTGAAATGAATAAGGCTGAAAAAATGCAAATTCACACCTGTGCCATTTAAACAAACCTTTCAGCTGTGCTGCAGTTTTCAAAAAAAAAAAAAGTTTAACACTCTTACTTCAACAATAATATATAATAATATTTTACAACAATATATACAACAATATTTTGTACTCTTTTCCTCAAACTATCAAATTAGGCATTCCGTCCAGACTTACTTTTTTGTTCCTCGTGTTAAAAGAACAATTGGTAAGAGAGCATTTATGTTTAAAGCTCCATTAGACTGGAATAATTTACCTACAAGTATTAGATCCATTACTTCACTTCGGTTGTTTAAACAATCTTTATTACTTTATTTAAAAGTAGACTGCTCATGCTATTATTGAAACTGGTGTTGTAGCTTTGTGTATTGTTGTTGTGTATTGTTGCTTATATGTATATGTGTGTGCATATATGTATGTATATGTATACATTGTTTTCTTTTTTTTTTTTTTTCTTTCTTTTTTTTGTATTGTTGGTGTCTTGTTTGATGTACTGTAAATTGTAATTTTGTTATGTTTTTGTTAGTTCTAATTGTTTCACTGTAAGGACCCCCTCGAAAAAGATTTGATACATCTCAAGGGGTTAATCCTAATAAATTCTAATAATAATAATCAAATGTGATGTTTGACTAAAGTTATTTTTTAAGATTAAAACAGTACAGTAACTACAGTGTTTTTAAAGTGTTTTAACATATTTAATTATATTATTATTACTTGAAAAAATAAATCGGATTATGTAACGTGTTACTTTAAATGCATTACCCCAACACTGCATACTATAAAAACATATATCCTCAAACACAATCTGTATATTTACTCTCAAAGAATATCCCTGCGTATTTGCTCTGCTTTCCCTCCTTTTTTCTCTCAAATCTGTCGAAATACTATGGAAAAGAAGTGATCAGATCAAAAAGAGAAGTACACCTCATACCTTTGAATGTTAGGAGGATTCTTTTATTTCTTGCATCTCAATTTTCAAAGTTTCTAATAGGACAGATCAAAGCGATAATATTAAACGAATAAATTAGCTGGTTGACATGCAGGAAAAAAAGATGCCACAACTGTTGAAAGAGAAGCTGGGTAATGGATAAAATCTACTCTCTCCATTCTGATTTAGGTGCTTGCTATTACACCAAAGAGAGCTTAATCCTCTGGTGTCAAATGCTGTCTAGGTTTTAAAATTCCTCTTCTCTCTGTTCAGTTTTGTTTTTAATTCTACTTGACTCTGGCTCAGTCGCTCTAACAGTACTTCAGATAAACCTACGCGCCGCACAGTGCATCAGATCAGCCATTTTTCTCTAGAGCTATAATCTAATGTTGGCATTACTTCTGGAATTCAAGAAACGTAGACAAAAAAGTGTCTCAATATACCATAAAGAACCCCCCCCCCACCCCCCCAACCCCCCCCCCCAAAAAAAAATTTCAAAAAACATTAAAGAGATCATTACAAAAAAGTAATTATTATTTTACATTTTTGTCAAATCTAAAAGTGCAACACCTGTTTGTCTAATGATTCATTCATTCAAAGCTGAATCGTTCAAGAACAAAATAATTATATAAAATAAAAGTTACTCAAAATCAACTAATTGTTTATTGTACTGTTGTCTTACTATACTGTTTTAAGTAATCAGTCAGCAAGGATACATTAAATTGATAAAAAAAAAAGTGTCAAGAGATTTATAGCGTACAAAATAATTATAGTGTTTATAGTTACAAGACATGAAGTGTTTATATTTCAAATTAATGTTGTTGTTTTGATGATTTTTCTTCAACATTGATAATATCAAGAAATGTTTTTTTATGCAGCAAATCAGCATATTAGAATGGCCATCATAGGAATAAATAACTTTTTTGGTTATTTTAAATTGTAATATAAATAACTCAAATTTGTGTAATAAATCAATAATAAATCAAATAAATAATAAATCAAATGAATGCAACCTTGGTATAATATATTATTTCAAAAACATAAAAATATATACTTTTTTTGCATTAAAAGTCCACTTGTCTTAAATCAAATCCAAAAGAGGGTGGTGGATGGATGGATGGATGGATGGATGGACGGACAAACTGTAGATCTGTACTTTAAACAAATCAACACAATAAGTATACAGCGAATCAGTGACAATATTTGGGGGGGGACAAAATAAGAAGTCTGTAATGAGATTAAATCTAAACAAGAACAAGAAATACTTCTCATTACCCAGCTGAACAAGATACCTGCTGCTTCCCACATCTCTAATGAGCCAACTCACCATAACACGGGTAATAAAGGTTAACTTCCAGCATATAGCCAACTATGGACACATACACATATTCATCACTTTTAAGAAATACACAGCACAAGGGGTGGCAGTGAATTGTTTTTACCTGTGCATAATGCGTATTTTAACATCTCATCCTAAATAGACTTGACAATGTGTGATGATCTAAATTGAAATATCAATAAAGTATTTATAGGTTTTCTCCACTTACAGATATTACTACTATCAGATGTATTAAAGCACTGCTTGTTGATACAAACCACTTTTAAAAATAATTGTTCCCTTATGATGACCTTAAATTCAGGTCAGAGTAGCCTAGTCTCAGACGGCACGCCCACATACCACCCACAGTCCGTTCACTGACCGTCTGATGCATATTTCTCACAAAACACTTTCTCAGTCTGGTGTGTTGTACTCTGATTAGCTGGCTTTACATCATTTTTTGGGAGTTTGTTTGTTTTGGGCATATTTTGTTGTGTTGTACAGAACATTTTACACACACTTTATGCTGTTGTATGGTGTTTTCTGCACAGCCATTCGCAGATACTCCATCTGCACTATTACCTTTGTTTCAATTGCAGTATATTATTGGGACACAATCTATTTCAGATAAACTCACTCCTAAAAGGCATGTAAAAATATAATGGTATTATCATTACAGTATAATATAATGGTAGCATTACAGATCATGTCATGACTTCCATAGTATATATTTTTACCTACTATGGAAGTCAATGAGACCAGAAACTGTCTGGTTACTGATATTCTTCTAAATATCAGAAAATCGGCTGAATGCATTTGAAAACGGTGAAACTCAACTGTTTAACCCTGAGGGAGATGTAAAATGAGCCTATTTCCAAAAATAGTGGAGTATCCCTTTAAGTGGGGAAAAATAGGCAAAGTGCAGGCTCATTTCCCCCCTCAACCTCTGTAGCATTTAGGCCCCGTTTAAACGATGGGAAAACGTAGATATTTCTCTGCGTTTTGCCCTCTCATTTACACGAAAATGCCGTTTTTATCACTGAAAACGATTATTTCTAAAAACTCCGGCCAAAGTGGAGATTTCTGAAAACGCCGGTTATGTGTTGTCGTGTGAACTGGGAGAAACGGCGTTTTAGGTTCTCTCTTGTCGTTTCTGAGGATTCTGATTGGCTTGAATGGCTTTATCCTTAACCGATGTTATTTTTGAAAACGGAGAGGGGGAAAATATTCGTTTTGCTAAATACCCGGCTTTGTGTAAACGTGGCCTAAAGCTAGGAATTATTCAGCAGCGGGAGTGTTGCTTAATTTTTCAAACGCATCCTGAATGAAGCGCCTGCAGTTCCAATGACCATTAACATGAGATGCCTTGTCACACTCCATCCTTTTCCTGTTCATATCTTCGCTATATCTCACTATACTTCCATTTCCAGCACCCTTAATGTGCTCTCTTCATATTTCAGTCTCTCACTTGAGGCAAACCACACTGTTTTTATTATTATTGAGCTAAAACTGGACGTTGAACTTTTGTGAAGATTCCAAAAGATGTTGAGTGGTGTTCAAAAATGTGGATGAGAAGTCATTTTCTTTTATGCCTTGTCTCCCTCTCCTAGTCTGAAAGAGCTACTTTCACAACTGATCTTATCTGATCTCAGCACACTACAGTACATCTTCACACTAGCCTTAAAGCCTGGAACAAATCAAGCCAAGTTTTTCGGTGTGTTCCACACGGTTCCGTGCCGTCGGCTGAAATTGGTCCTTGTATCGGGTCATTCTACATGTTGACTTGGCGTCAAGTCGTCGGTGAAAGAGGCAACTCTGATTGGCTGTTTAGCTCGATGATAGACGAATATATCTGTAGAAATAGACAGTTGTCTTATTTACACTCAGGCGAAGAATGTGCATTCTATCTGACAGTCGGCAGTCGTTCCCTCGGTGTGTTCAAGTGCAGCTTTTTACATCAGTCGTAAAATCATCAGTCGGCTTGGTGTGTTCCAGGCTTAAGGGACAGGGTCAAACTCTGTACAACTGATCCCCTTATCTAATCTCACTGCTGAGACAGAGAAAGAGATAATCACAGTGACTGAAGGTATTGGGTACTGGAAGTTGTTTAGACAGGTGGCCACAGTGCTCAATTATATGTGTTTTAGACACATATTAGTAACTAAACTGAATTTTATTAGATTTAGTGACATGTTACAATGTTTACATGGTACCATTTCTGGTAGGCTAGGTTTTTTTATTATTGCTTGACACAAATTTCACAATTTCAATTAAATTAAACTCTAACCCTAACCTAACCCTTGATTCAATATTGACTTGAAAAATTAAGTACACAAGATAGTCGTTAATTTTTCTCAAAAAAAAAAAAAAAAAAAAAACCCATCACCTAATGCTGTAAACATACAGAGAGCCCTATCAGCTGGTAGTATTATTTACGAATGGCTGCAACCTTTCCAAATCGTACACAGCGTAAATTGCACCATCTCATCCCCATTAAAGTATACATTCAGAAAAAAAGGTGTTTATTCTGGCCAAGAACCAACAACTTAAACAGAACAAACATTCGAAATATCACTATAATAGATGGAAAAAGACTCGCTAAAATTATTGCAATGTACAAATATTGCAATATCTTGTGGTTCTTTCCATCCACAAGACTATAGAAGCAATACTGCACCCTGACTCCTGAGAGGTGGAAAAATCCAGCCAATCAGGAAGATCTTCCCATGTTAGTTTGCAGCATGCATTAGATGGACAGTGAGCGGACTGAGGAGGGTACATGATATGCAGTCATCCATCTGACTCATGATTGACAGCTGGAATTGAAAGATACTCCGAACGAAGTATAGTCATTGACGCACCAGATGACTTTTTTGGGGGCCAGCTTCAGAAGAGCGTAGAGCACGTGTAGGGGTGCATGGGATTAAAAGTTCACACAAATATTTAGGGGCCAAATTATGCGATTTTAAAATCAATTCGGAAACTAACAGGAAGCCAGTGCAATTTTTCCAGGATAGGTGTGATGTGCTCCCTTAAACTGGTCCTAGTCAGATTCTAGCAGCTGAATTTTGTACCAACTGTAATTTATGTAGGGAAGCTTCAGAAACTCCAGCCAGCAAAGCATGACAATAATCAATATGTGGAAAAAACAAAAGTATTGATTAACTTTTCAGCCACAGAGAAAGAATGTTTCTGAGATGAAAAAATGATGCTTTGACTGTGTTATGGACATGATGGTCAAATGTTAAATTGGCATCAAATATCACCCCCCGATTTGTTTAGTTTAGTTTGGAATTGCAAATCAGAGCCCCCCACACTTAAGGCTATGGACTCTAATTTACGCAACTGATGAGGTGAACCAATAAGCATCACTTCAGTCTTGTCACTGTTTAGACAGAGAAGATTTTCAGACAACCATTTCTTAATCTCAGTTCTTGACCAATCTTGTGGTCGGTGGACATGAATGTAAATGTAAACTTGTTTCGGTATTTTGCCTCGCGAGTCTTTCTGGTAGAAATGATGGGGATGAAATGATGACATTGTTTTCATTTTTTATTTTCTATTCCTTTAAAAGGCCGTCACTGACGATCCAACGATTTTTCGGAGCATTTCAGGCTAAAGTCATGTACAGACAGCAAATGTACCTCATTTGTACATTGTGTAACTGAACAATCGAACATACGGAACAGCGCAATCTAACACGAATGTAAATATAACATTAGAGTCTGCCAACAGTTGGTAGGTCAAGAAAATACAGTATATCTACTTGATTTTTGTTATTAGTGTAGCCAATAGTTTCAAGCATAGCTTTGACTTCCTAGAAAGTCTTGTTAAGTACTATTTCCAGAACAAATGAGATTTTCAGTTGAAAACATTACCAAGAGAGAGGGTCATAACCCCCAGTTTTCATAATAGTGGAGGATGAACTTCTGAACTGAAAGTGCCACTTCAACAATCCAGAATGAAACCAAGCTGCACAGACAAATACAAAGCCAAACCCGATAATCGTGTTGGCTTGACATTGGGTTTCGGTTCCTTTAGCAACCACAAACAAAAACATGTTGAAGTTATATCATCCTAAAACTTGATTTGATTTTCAGTCACTGCAGGACTGTGGGAAGATCTTTGTTCCTGAGAGCAGAAAGGGAAAACGGACAGATGGACAAAGGACACTCGTTTTCTGACTACTCTTTTTCTATGTATTTAATTTTGTCCTCCTGTAGATAAACTTGAAGAGCATGATGCTAACAACACAAAGTTCACAGGTTTGATTTAAGTCCAGGTATTCATCTTGTCCTTATCTATCTTTGTCTCATTTCCCACAATTCTTATCCATTTATTCATTATCCCTTTCTGTCTCACTCCCACTCTCTCTTCTCTTTTCCTGCGGCAAATGTGCCTATAAAAGCCAAGTCCTTCCTGAGCCAGGCTGACAGATAGACCTAAATATTTAAATGCTGGATGGACACTTCACTGCAAGCATACCAGCACACATGTCCTCAATCTCTCCCTTACAGACACAGACACACACACACACCAAACTGTAAACATACTACAAATACTTGTAAATACTACAAATATTAGGGTATAAGTAAACAGATATAAGTTTGTTTTGTTGGTTTGAAAGATTACAGAACTGTGAATTAGACCAAACAAATCAAACACACACAAAAAAATTATTATTTTTTGAACCAAAATGAAGTTTTCATCATTTACTCACCTCCATGTTGTTCTATATATAGCCCCATAAAGGTTTCTGTATAAAAAACATGCTATACAATGAAAGCTGATCATGATTTATTCAGCAAAAGTTAAAAAAGGACTATTTCAAGTAAAATACAAAAGCAAACAAGTTTGGAGTGACATGAGAGTAGGTGAATAATTACAGAATAACAGATTTTAAGGGAGTTTTGAGCAGTTTTTTAGGGATATTTTAAATAATGTCAATGAAAGTCCAAAACGACATTGAATCCCATTTACTGAAGGTATGAAAGAAAATCTTTTGCATTCCAAGGTTGCAAGTCAAACAGGTTGGTAACAGGAGATAATTAGATAAATTATTCCTTCAACACACATACACTATATTGCCAAAAGTATTGGGACACCCCTCCAAATCATTGAATTTAGGTGTTCCAATCACCTCCATGGCCACGATTGTATAAAATCGAGCACCTAAGCATGCAGACTGCTACTACAAACATTTGACAGGTCTACGACGGTTCAGTGAGTGAGTCAGAGATAGCAGCACTAACGACGAGTATGGCGAGTGGTGGCGAGTCTGGCGACCCACAAGAGTTAGAGGATCTCTTTAAGATCCCAAATTTGGGAAAAAGTTTGGTGTGGAATTAGACTGCAAACCAGGCCATCTAATTCTAACTCAACATCAGTGCCTGACCTCACAAATGCACGTCTAGAAGAATGGTCAAAAATTCCCATGAACACACTCCTTAACCTTGTGAAAAGCCTACCCAGAAGAGTTGAAGCTGTTGTAGCTGTTGTAGCAACTCCATATGAATCCCTACGGATTAAGAATGGGATGTAATTAACCCTCTGGGGCGTTTTCTGGGCCCTTGAGGTGTTCTGAGTCTGACATGCTCTGACATTTGTGCTTATTCTGTTACTTGTGACATTCATGGCTAAACTCTGATTACACTGTATTCACCACTACAAACATTTCACACTAAATGTTTTTTTACTAAACGTTCAGATTTTATACAATAATTGTGCACTCATGATTTTTGGATTTTGTTGTTTTTCTTTATAATGAAGTCTGTATTAAGTAGATTGTGTTTAACACACAAAAGAGTGATTATCAGTTCAACACACAGAGTTACAGAAATTCTACTTGATTTAAAATAAAACTGCTGGTATCGAACCGGTACCAGTATCGGTCGATACTCAGAATTTTCGGTATCGGATCGGTTCTGAAAAAGATGGTATCAGTGCATCCATCAGTGCAGCCTACTATCATGACATCAGTGGTATCAGTGCATCCTACTATCAAGGTGGGGCTGAGAGAGAACTAGAACACAGAATGAGTAGAGATTTTAAAAAATGGCCTTTTGATTGTTTGGATTTATTTACAAATCAACATATCCAAAGATACACAACAAAGAACAAAAAAGCACATTATTGAACAAACTGGTCTAAAGACAGAGACTTGAACAGTCACACACCTTGTGTCATTCCTAAAACATAGTAGGCTACATACCTGCTATTTCCATGGAAATTGATTTTATCATTTTACCATGTTACACCAGTCAGTGTAAATTAGGTGCAATCAATGACACTAAACTATTGAGGAATAAAGAGATTGAAGAGCACTTCTCTCACGTTTGCACACACTGACTGCTGAACAACTGAACTTCAGGGCATTTCTCAGTGAGAGAAGTTGTGGTCGAGTGGTAGAACTTAGATTTCAATCAATTCGATGACACGGTTTCAAATCCTGAATAAACATGGTATTTATAAACTACCATGCATTTCCATTTTACACCAAGGAACACATCTCATCCAACAGATTGACTGGATTTATGTTTTCAAAAGCAGTTCTGTTAAAAAAATAACAGAAAATAAAATTTCATGGGGTTCCATATAAGCAGAAATTTTTTTTAAAAACATAGCTGGCGGGGGGTATTCTAAAATCAGGTTTTATTCTGCTATTGCAACCCTGGTTTAAATAAAAAAATGTTTAAAAAAAACTGTCCCAACACGTATTTAGCCTAAACCTTGAATTGTTCGATTGGGTTTCAAACTTAAAGGGTTAGTTCACCCAAAAATGAAAATTAAGTCATTAATTACTCACCCCCATGCTGTTCCAACCCCATAAGACCTTCGTTCATCTTCGGAACACAAATAAAGATATTTTTGATTGAATCTGAGAGCTGGATCAGTCCTACATAGAATGCCTAAGGGACTGGCTCTTGACGGCCCATCAAGG
>NW_024121543.1:5722633-5887633 GCF_016745375.1 Pimephales promelas | reverse complement strand
CTTCTTCATCTCTCTCATTTGCTCACTATCTCCCTCAGACAGATCTAACATTATGAAAGCCCTCATTACCTCCTATTACTGTGATTGTGCTAGATACATCCAATGATCTCTCCATTCCGCCATTTAAATCATACAGAGATCATTGACATTTGGTGGGCTTCTTAATACCCCAGGCTCTGCCACTCCCACCCAAGCTGTGACGGACCCTTAAGGCAAAGCGAAAACCTCTAGTTAGCCTTTTCATTTTATGTCTCCTTCTGTCATCACGCCACAATTTTAATGAGCAAAAACGACACTCATTTTCCTGTTCTACTCCATCCAGGCAGGTGCCATGCTTTACCTACTTTCATCTAAGAACAGAATTTTATCTCCACACATGCGGGTGGGAAAAAGACAGGAAACTTGCGAGGATGCCATTGTGTGTCTCAGAGGATGTGTGTTTGTGAATCCAGACAGAACTGAGCTGCGAGTCTCATTCCAAACTCCTAAATTCAAGAAGAACACCATTCCTGTATCCTCACAGAAAATGTTTATCATTATTATTGGGCCCACTCTACTTACAACATCTATTTGAGGCCTATGATGAGGAAGTATGATTATTCAAAAGAAAGTGCAAATTTATGCAAGTGATAAATTACAAAATATATTTTTATATCATACGAGCCCAAGATAATTTCAACAGAATACGTGTGAAGATTATAAAAAAGGCAAAACAATGTAAGAAATTAGCTGTTGCATAAAAACACCTCATTATAAATTTCTATAAATAAGAGTATAAAGGTATTTTAAACTATCACCTACAAGTCATTGTTTAAAAGACCACTGTCAAATGCAGATTGTCTTTGACTAAGCTGCACAAGCCAATCTTATTTGCATTCAGTTTCCACCAAGGTCATGTCTGTAAAGTTAAGCCTCAGTTGCTGTAAAGGAACTTCAGGAACATCTCTAACAACCCCAAAAAAATACAGGTACCCTGGGAAATTGCAGAAAGCAGGCTGTTGGTATAATGATATGTGTGAGCACAGACTTTTCACATTACACACTCAAACATGGATGACGGCCCTTATTAGGTCTGTCTGGTGCTAATTTATTCAGACACGGAACAGTAACATTTTATACTGAGTCCAATGCAACGAGTATTTGTGACATCAGAAAAGAGAATCCAAAACAAAAGCAGCATGCATAGATGCATAGATGCATAGATAGATAGATGCATAGATAGATAGATAGATAGATAGATAGATAGATAGATAGATAGATAGATAGATAGATAGATAGATAGATAGATAGATAGATAGATAGATAGATAGATAGATAGATAGATAGATAGATAGATAGATAGATAGATAGATAGATAGATAGATAGATAGATATCATGAATAGAATATCTTGTCCATTAAAAGTCATTCCATTCTGCCCAACGGTACCATAGCCTGCTTCAAACAACCTAAATGCACTATGGGAAGTATCCATAACCGCCTGTCAACTGTATGACAAATGGCGCTGGAAATGAATGAGAGGATCAGCATGCTGATACTGCAGGCAGGGAAGAGTAATTAAAAAGCCTCATTACGTCAAATATTTGATTATGTGCAACTCAGCTTCGAGTTTTGTAATGATGCAGGGACCTCAAGGGAGTCTAGCCAAGAACAAAAGAGAGAGAGAGAGAGAGAGAGAGAGAGAGAGAGAGAGAGAGAGAGAATTGAAATGATATTCTCCTGAACATTTGGAATCAGATAATATGTTTATTCATTAACAGGTTTAAATTTAATATAGAGCCCTGTTTATTCACAAACACACGTATCTGATGAAAATAAAAGCTATGGCTTGATAAATATGCAGTTTCAGTGTGGTTTGGTGAAGTGAAATCTCTTGATTGGGATGTCTCTGCTCTGTTCCGCTGTCCTCGCCCCAGCCAGCCTGCCACGCTGTACATATAAATCCTGACAAGGGTGTCAATATGTCAATGCAAATGGCCTGCGTAGCACCTCGTCTGCTGTACTGGGCCCTTCTCCAGCAATAACATGGGAGACAAGAAAGACAACCAGTGTGTGTATACTTGAAACTGTTTATATTTCATCTATACTTCTACAGCTTCTATTAGGTAGGCTGTGTTACCTATAAAGGTAGTGAAGGTCATATAAACCTATGTTAGAGTAGATACAGTGAATAAAATCAAACTGGTTATTGATACTACATTATGGTAGAACGGTGAGTAGAGACGTCAAGTGTGGGAAATTTCCTTCCAGTTGGCAAGGCAACGCCTTTAGCCCTCCTTAATATATTCCTTGCTCTGTCTCAGGCTTCATCAGAGATGAAGGGGCAGGGTGGACGTGTCACATGACTGCGGTGTCTGTAATACTTCAGGCTGAAAACATGAGCCTTTTGCCCACAGGCTTCACAACATCCAGAACAATCAGCTAACTATGAAGAAATAACAGTAATGATGGCGATGTATTAACGACTAGTCTAAATGACAATGATTCACCTATTTATGTCTAAAAAACCTTTGACAAAACCATACTGAAACATTCACACTGCCGCTGACCCAGAAAGAGTCCTGTAAAGGTCTTTCCAAGCAAAGTTTCATTATTTCTGTTCCACAAATATTAATATTATCACATAAGTACTGGGATAAAAGTTAATAGTTTGGATATAAACACTGATCTCTACGGAATAAAAATGTATTTGTAATTGAATCATTCATTCAAGAGATTAATATACTGTATATACAGTATATATATATATATATATATATATATATATATATATGAAGAGTTCAGATGCAAAAGCCTCTAAGTGCCATTTGAAATTTTCTTCAAGAATGATCATTTTTATCAAGCTTGTATATTTAAGTTCAGTGATTTCACTTAAATTGCACTGATAATTACCTATTAATTGTTATTTAAGTGAAATTACTGAACTTAAATATACAAGTTTGATAAAAATCATCATTAAAGAAGAAAATTTCAAATGGCATTTAGAGGCTTTTGCATCTGAACTCTTCATATACTATATATAATTTGCACAAGCTTTCATTTGCGCAAGAAGTTGTGAAAGTTAACTCAATTTGGTACTCACAAAAGAACCACAGAATTGAGTTCTCTTTCAGATCTTCTAAATTTAATGCATAAATGCAGTTATGTAAAAATGCTCGTCGTTACAAGTATTCATACAAGTAGTTAGTTATGTCTTCAGTGAATGTAAACAATTGAGAAATACATCAGATGTGTGTAAATATCAAATCTGTGCATTAGGTCTTAAAGTGACAGCAGCCTAATACGCCACTGCCTGTGTCCTTAAGCAACAAGGTATGAGAGGCTGTGCTGTATCGTAACCAAAAAAATATGCATCAATGCAACTTTCATGAAGTAAAATCACAAAAAGCTTTTTTTTCCACTGGAAAAAATAGTCCCTGGTCGTGAACAGCAACAGTAATTACATTGATTATTTGTGTGAACCTGTGTGTGTTTTTTTTTACTCTCCAGCGTAAAGCAGAAAAAGCTGAGTATAGTACTTACAGATAGATGCCACATCAAATCATTAAACAGTAAAGAATAACTGTCATCCTTCAATTGAAGCCATAATTAGGCATAAACGTTACAGACTATTATAAACGATAAGCTCTGATTGAAATGAAATGGCTCATTTTCAGAGAAGGAGAAGCTGAGAGGTTTTCCAGTATTCACTATCGACTGTTGATTGATTAGTCGCATGCTGGCAGTTTATAAAGGTAATGCTGATGCAATGATTCTGCTCTATATTAATGTTGATGAAGCAAAATCATTGTAATAAATCAACCAGAGTCAACTTAACACTGACTCCAACCTCACAGGATCCCATGGGGCTGGCTGATTTCCACCCCCCACAAACACACCACATACACTCTTTTTGCACATGCATTCAGGTCTACCTTATACACCATAACCAGCAATTTTCCATGTGTAATCCTAGATTTTTGTCTAAAACACCCACCAACCATGCTGAAACCTTTCACTAGCGACTACACTTTCAAGAGGCCACCAACAAACAAATTGGGCGCTAAAAAAAATATCTACAATAATATAATGATATTTGCAAAAAAATAAAAAATAAATATTGACCATCAATAGAGAAAGATTTTATTTGCGTCCCTGTGGTGTAGTTACCACATCTACCAGCAGGGGATACAATTATAGTCAGGACAGGACACTTTAGTGCATTGCTACATCATGGCCAACTAGTCAAACCGACAGAGCCACCACATCCCACAAGTTTGGCCTGGATGCTGAGAGAAAGAAAATTACATGTTTACACATGTTGAAGATCCACACTAACAGTCTAGAACTTAGAATAAAGAATGACTCAAGTTTTAAGATTTTCAGAAACACAGATCTAAATGTTTAAATGCTACAAATTGTCAAAATGTTTTTTAGCAATTGTATGTCCGAAACAGTGAGATAAGCTTTAGATATAAGATACAATTTTTTTTATTTGTTTAAAATAAATATATTAAAAAAAAATCTTTTATCCACCCTCATGTAAAAGAAGCTATTTAGAGAAAAAAATATTAACATTCTTTAATCCACAAAAAAACTTGCAATGACATAAGTGTGAGTAAACTTAATTTTCCTTTTTGGGTGAACTATCCCTTTAAGAGAGCTCTATCCACCTTATTCCTAATGACCTTACTGCGTTTTGAATTATGGGTGGCACTTCCGGTTGGGAAACTTCCATTCAAATAGGCTAAAACGAATCATTAAATATCATAAAGGTTGCCCTACAAATAAAGCTGATCCATCAATTTTCCTTAATGATTTATTTCCAGACATTCGGTATTCAGTATTGTAACGTGACATGTTTTAACAAGCATATCTATGGCAAGAGCTCTTTTCAGTCGCGGCTTTCTTTTCCTCATGATGATTTAAATCTTTTCCTTTGCAATCCGCTGTAAAAGTATGAAAAAAGAACACATATACGGCACATTTGTAGTCTGTTCTCCCAAATTTAATTTACGATAATCAATTAATAATTCCCTGGAATGCACAAAGAATCTCTCGTTATTCTCCTCAAATCCTCACATCTCTTTCCAGGTTTGTTTTCACAGGTAAATGCAATTTATAATCTGTCAAAATGACGGAAATTACTGTGATATATATTTATATCTGTCAAGTAATGCTGAACATTAGTGATTAATGAACATTTTTGATTAAGGCTTGTTATACAGTACAGATATATTTGCCTACTACAGTGATATTTAACCAAAGACTAGCACTTTTGGGGCTATTTTTGGTCTGTTGAAAGTGCCTTGCTGATTCTTTTAAACTTTTTAATTTCAATTTAATGTGGTTGAAGGGTGAGTCGATTAATGTCATCTCATTGTGACACTTTTTTGCTGTGTTGCTTTCATAGAGCAAGCCTTTACACTAATTGTTTACAGCTTAACGGAGGTTAAACCCATAATTTGTGCAAAGCGCCATGGGGCGTAGGAAAAAGGTGGATAGAGTGGCTCTCTGGTAGTAAAGGTGTGGGAAACGTGCACATTGTACTTGCTCTGTCTGGAAATTACTAAAGTAACTTGATGAAAAAATAGCCTACATTTGATGGATCTGACCAGAGTGATTGATGACTTCTGTATTTCTAATATCATTCAGTGTGATAGAAAGCTAATTACATCCTGTGGGTGTAAAATAGCACTTCAACTATTCTAGTAGTCTTACGATAGACACAGAATCTCACATTTTGCAAATACATACCTCATCACTATATTACACAATATATTAAAACTGACATACATCAATGTCAACTATATTGAAAATGACATACCATGCTAAGCTAAAATACATGTGAGAGATAATAATGGTCATTTCACCAGTAAACCAGTACATTGCTCAGTAATTCAATAGGATTTTCAGATCTCTCAATATTGTTTATGTGGCTCCAGAGAAAGGCAGACACAATTGTGCCCATTTGTGGTTTACCGCTCACTGGAAAGGCCATACTTATGTGATTTATCTTACAAAATAACACAGTAGTGTGGTATTACCTCAGACGAAGAAAAAAGGTAATGGTGTTTTATCTAGAAGAAAATACCAGAGTCGCTTTCAAGGGAACTCAAGCTGTGTCGAGACGCTGTGGGAACACCCCTTGCGTGATGGTGTCATGAAGCATGTGTATAATCAGTACAATGGAGAGACAAGACCTCATAGGCGGGTGACGTCATTGACCAGGAAACTAATGCACACCTGAAAACAGACCGCGCTACCGCTCTGTGTGATCTTGTCTCTGTCTATTTATTGTTGTTTCTCCACAAGCAAAATATATATATATATATATATATATATATATATATATATACACTCACCGGCCACTTTATTAGGTACCCCATGCTAGTAACGGGTTGGACCCCCTTTTGCCTTCAGAACTGCCTCAATTCTTCGTGGCATAGATTCAACAAGGTGCTGGAAGCATTCCTCAGGGAGTTTGGTCCATATTGACATGATGGCATCACACAGTTGCCGCAGATTTGTCGGCTGCACATCCATGATGCGAATCTCCTGTTCCACCACATCCCAAAGATGCTCTATTGGATTGAGATCTGGTGACTGTGGAGGCCATTTGAGTACAGCGAACTCATTGTCATGTTCAAGAAACCAGTCTGAGATGATTCCAGCTTTATGACATGGCGCATTATCCTGCTGAAAGTAGCCATCAGAAGTTGGGTACATTGTGGTCATAAAGGGATGGACATGGTCAGCAACAATACTCAGGTAGGCTGTGGCGTTGCAACGATGCTCAATTGGTACCAAGGGGCCCAAAGAGTGCCAAGAAAATATTCCCCACACCATGACACCACCACCACCAGCCTGAACCGTTGATACAAGGCAGGATGGATCCATGCTTTCATGTTGTAGACGCCAAATTCTGACCCTACCATCCGAATGTCGCAGCAGAAATCGAGACTCATCAGACCAGGCAACGTTTTTCCAATCTTCTATTGTCCAATTTCGATGAGCTTGTGCAAATTGTAGCCTCAGTTTCCTGTTCTTAGCTGAAAGGAGTGGCACCCGGTGTGGTCTTCTGCTGCTGTAGCCCATCTGCCTCAAAGTTCGACGTACTGTGCGTTCAGAGATGCTCTTCTGCCCACCTTGGTTGTAACGGGTGGTTATTTGAGTCACTGTTGCCCTTCTATCAGCTCGAACCAGTCTGGCCATTCTCCTCTGGCATCAACAAGGCATTTCCGCCCACAGAACTGCCGCTCACTGGATGTTTTTTTCTTTTTCGGACCATTCTCTGTAAACCCTAGAGATGGTTGTGCGTGAAAATCCCAGTAGATTAGCAGTTTCTGAAATACTCAGACCAGCCCTTCTGGCACCAACAATCATGCCACGTTCAAAGTCACTCAAATCACCTTTCTTCCCCATACTGATGCTCGGTTTGAACTGCAGGAGATTGTCTTGACCATGTCTACATGCCTAAATGCACTGAGTTGCCGCCATGTGATTGGCTGCTTAGAAATTAAGTGTTAACGAGCAGTTGGACAGGTGTACCTAATAAAGTGGCCGGTGAGTGTACAGTATATATATATATATATATATATATATATTAGACAGGAGTATGGACAGCAAACAGCCTTGGATCATGTGTTCGTCCCTGTCCTCGCTTCATTACGAGTTTAACTTCATTACATTTAATTTTTAAGAAAATCAAATATGTACTCATCTAATTTTTTTAAGTTAGATGTCTATATTACTATAGGCTACTATTAAGCTTTTTCATCCAGACCATGTTTACTTGTCTGGTTGATATTTGGCTGTATTTAATTGAGAAAATGAAATATGTCCTCATCTGATCTTTGAGGAGTCATTTATTTTTGAGGAAATAAATGGTTGCTCCCAGAAGGAAATGGATAACTCCTCATTATATGGTGCCCATCTCCCTTCGGTGCCCTCCAGCGAGTTCTAGCCACAGAAGGGGGTTTAAGAGGGGTCAGTTCGGTTATTTCCTACCGGTCATCCGTTTCAGGATGCCGGATTGGCTTCTCAAGCTATACTAGAGACCAGGTTCCTTTTAGCAGTCTCAGCCATCATCATTTTGGGATAAGACATATCTGAAGATAGTCATTATCTCGTAGAAGGCTTCGTCTAATAAGAAGTCCTGACACCGAGACTATCAGGCTTCTAAGGGTGGCCCCCTCCGGGCAGAGACGGGATCGAGAATCCATGTCTCGTCGGCGCCCTCCAGGGGGCGAAACTCTGAGGAGAGTCGCACCACTGCCAGTTCGGTTTTCCCTGCCGGTTCGCCGTTACAAGGCACCAAAGCTGTTCGACCAATACCAGAGGCTAGTCTTGAGAGACTGGTCCCCTTAGTAGATTTTCTGGCAGCATGGAAGCTACTGCCAAACAAATCTTGTTGGGTCCTGCTCACTATAAAAAAGGGTTACAGAATTCAGTTCGGTTCTTCCGCCTATCTTTCTAGGGGTTCTCCCTACGTGGTGGTCAACTTGCTTCGGCACATCAGAAACTAGCGCAACACCTGTTTTCAGGTGTGCTTTATAGTTTTCTGGTCGATGACCTCACTTGCCGATGACATCTCGTCTCTCAATCAGACTGATTATACACGCGCTTCATGACGCAATCACGCAAGGGCGTTCCCACAGCATCTCGACACAGCGTCTCGTTCCCTCTCAGGGAACAAGGGTTGCAGTCTTAACCTGAGACGTTCTCCACCATACCAAATTACCGTGACAAAAGACTCCAGCAGGCGGCCTCAGTTTTCCACAATATTAGAGTCTCAAAATGAAATAATCTCTGTTAGTGTCAAAAAAAACAGACAAGTGCTTTGATAAAAGGCATGTTATCAATCATTTCACTAAGGGTGATGATACTCCAAGTGCCATTTCTCGAAGATAAACACTTTTAGGTCTGATTTCTGCGTTTAGACTGTTGGGTGGGGGCGTTGTTGTTGCATTGAGAGGAATTGTCACTTTGCCCATTATTCCCATAGATATGGATGCCCTGCCTCTAACAGAGCCCCGCTGATGGTAATGTGCTGCCTCTGAAACACTGAATTACCCCGATACATCAAAGCTGCAGCTGCAAAGAGGAAAAAGTGTCAAAACAGTGCACACAAGCCTGGTCATTTTTTATAGTTAACCTCCTTAACTAGATTACCCCTCACCACTTCTACAGCAGCCCTCGCACACTGTCTTCAGATTCAGCCTCCAAAACAGGGTCAAATGCACAAACGACCTTGATGTTGATGCTCTGCAGCAGCAGATACTACAGTTTAAATATCCCAGAGCATACAGAATGTGCTTTCGGATGCAATACGATGAGTTTTTGTCTCAGGAAATGTGACCACATCAATGAAGGTTCAAAAGCAAAGGGGGTTGGCAGCTTGCAATTAATGTGTATTGACTTTTCTCAACCTTCAGTTTACTGTTTGCACTTACGTCCAACACTCCAATCAGCTGTCCTTGATATTGGTCATCAAGAGGCTGATATAGCCAGGTCCAGAGGTCTCTCTTTAGGGCATCAATTAAGGTAAGGCATAGCGATGCTCAAATCATTTTAGACTGCAAGGCTTGATTAGAAACTGATGCGAAACCCTGCAGGATAAACCCAACACCTGATGACAGGGCGATCTATTACTTCGGACTTGAGTCTGAGAGCAGATTGTCAAGCAAATAAATGACATCTTAATGTGAGCATCAGTGCTTTCGGCAAATTAAATCCTTAATGTTTTGAGCTGTTCTTGGTTTATGATGCTGGGGCCTGTATGGGTTTTTAAGGTACTGTCATTTTAGGCGGTACCGCCCAATCCTTCCCCAGGGGGTTAAATTCAACTTTGCCATCACAAAAATAAAGTACATTTTAAAATATGTTAACAGAAAACTGTAATTTCACATTTTAATAATATATCATAATATTATTTTCTATTAGAAGGCTACATTAAAACAGCCTTGGACACTTGTTTGCCACGCTTTCATCATTTACTATTGCTTTTTTTCAAATCACTTCTGTATCAATTTTATTGTTTTATGCTTGTCCCAGATTTTCAATTTTAAACTACGAAAATGCATTACAATAATCTTAATTATTATATGCATAAAATGTTGATAATCTAAACAAAGAGTTAAACAAAACACAAATTATAATATTTACTGTGTATATTATTTCTTTCATATACATTTTAATTGAATTTAATTGGTTGACAACCAAGTAGACAACAGTGTCAGTTAAGAGTATGTGTCAACCAAAAAATGAGACTTTATATGAATATTATTGCATGTAAGTGTACTTGAAATTCAATTAATATTCAGTAATATTATCAATTTAACTACAATGACACAATCAGATGAGGGGAGAAAATGACTTGAGCTGAATAATGACACTATTGTACTTTACTGAACGTCTAAATTGAATTTGTTTCATAATTGATGGATTTTACGACATGAAAAAGAGATATGTCAACAGGGTCAAAAGTGCCCATAGTTGAAAAAACACCCTGTAATTTCCCACACAGGAAGGTAACATTCCAGCAGTAACAGCTTGTGACTCAGCTGGATTTTTGACCTCTTTGCTGATGCACTGCGTTCCAAATTTCTCAGATCATTCCCCTTCCAGCATGGCAAGCTCCAAATACAGCCTGAAATCCACAAAAATTCACAGTCTAAATTGCATTCCCATGACAAGACATCTGAGCATGTTTTAAAACAGCTCAAATGAATTCTGGCCAAGCAAAACAGATGACCCACAAATCACAGGTGCTCTGGCTCAAAGGTTAAGTGCTTTATTTGGATGATAAGGGCTAATTCTTGCAATCTTCCTTCTAGAATTCAGCTTTATGTGGAGGAGCTTTGATCTTATTACGCTTATTAGGACAGTAGTGCTGTAAATCTATCTGTTAAATGCCGCTTACAAGCTGTGCATATGCCATCCGCCTCACCCCAGGCACAAATTACACAGCGTCTGTATGATTCCAACACCTCTTCACCATATCAAATTTATTTAAAACAGACTGTGCTGTAACAATTTACTAAACTTATTTATTGCAAACATGCGGCTCTTCCCATTGGCGGCACATTAGAGCCTCAGATGGCCAGAGAAACTCATCGAGTCTTTAGGCGGGGATGGATAGACGCGATCACAGAACGACTTGAGACGGCATCAGTCATCTGATGCTACAGCCTACAGCCCGAGCCCCCGAGCGGGGAGGAGGTGGGCTTTACAGAGGGGAGAGTGAACAAGAAACAGGCTGAAAATATAATAGTGAGGAAAGAAAGAGCTTTTCTTTGGGAATAGAGGTGAATGCAGGCAACGTGCTGTCACACATGAGGAAATAGACAATCAGAAAGGCCATGTCACATCCCATTTCTATCAAAGACTCAAGTCTAGGTCTCCAAAACACATCCAATCCAGCCAGACCACACATGGATAACAAAGTAGTGTGTCCTTAGAACACCAGTAGGATATTAGCTTGCATAATATGGGTCAAAATCATGCGTTGAGTCCTTAAAGAGACTTCAAGTGTCTATGTGTGTGTGTGTGGGGGGGGGGGGGGTTCCCTATAATCGGACCAAATCAATTAGATGTCAATAAATTCAATACTAATCCCTCTTCTCACATGAAAAATATACTTGTATTTATATTTCCATGTCATTTTTATTGTTAATTAACAAATCTGAGCAATGGCACACTTATAAGTACTTGCAGTGTTGCGATTCATATCTCCTTTAGCCTTTTGCTTGCTTTCTTGGCGTTTAAAAGACACTTCAGCAATATTATCAATTTTACTGCTCTGATGAGAACTTAAATTGTTTTGAACTGTAATAATCACTAATGTTTTTTAGAGCTGGTTTACAGCTATTTTAATTTGTAAAAATGTTTATGAAGATTGCATCATTGATTGTTATTTTCCTGTTTATTACTTGAAGTTGCTTTAAAACAATAATCTGTATTGTATAAAGTGACGCCTGTAAATAAAGGTGTCCTGACTTGAGTTTTTGCGAGTATCTGTGAAGATTTTACAATTCAGACGGGTGCTTATTGTGCTCATGTGACTACAGCTTACTACTACTACCCAAAAACATATGTGGCATTACTTCAAAGTGTGAAGTCGGAGGTATGAACTGGAAAGATATTTGGGAAGCCGTATCATCACTTTGCCCTTGAACAAGGCACTTAACCTCAAATTGCTCTTGGGTGGCTGGGCTTGTGTTGTATCGTCTAGCTTTTTATTCTGGATCCTGCGTCTATCATTAGAAGCAAATAAAATAGTGGTGAAGTAGAATGCATGAGAGAGTGACATTCAGAAAATGAATAACTGGATTACAGAAAAGTGAAGCCATCTTTTTAGCAAAGAGATTGTGAAAAAAAATAGCACAGGAACATGAGAGGCAACAGATCTCACCACAGCAGCATCCCATGGAGTGAGATTCTTCACTTACAGTAGAAGAGGAACATAAAGCATCAAGCATCATGATTAGCACTTGATTAGCATGGACGATACACACATTCCTAAATAGTCATGTTTTAATGTGGAGAGGCTTTGTTTTTATTTACAGTTTTTCTCAGTCACTTTGGTGCATTCCTCACATCACTATTTCCATTTGCACAGCAGTTAGTTCAACCTCCACAACATTTAGTCATTTGTGCACATCATAGTAGCAGTTTCTCATTCCTTCCAACAAATTGCAAATGCTTTTGGACATGCATCAATTGCTTTCATACAGCTCTCTGCTGTTTTATAACATTATCATTTGCTTATGTCATGTCAGTTAAAATTAACTATACTTTTGAATGCTGAATAGTAATTCCATTTAAAACTAATAGTCCTCATTTCATTGCTTGAGTCATTACATACACAAATGTTGAATTAATTGTCAAAATCTGTTTGACAATTTTTTAAAATCTTTTTTTATCCTAAATTGAACAATTTCTCTCAGGTGAACCTCAGCTTTCACTGATGAGAAGTGATGTGCATGAATGATTTACAGTACTACGTATGTTGTATGTTCAGTTCCAATATGTACTGTGATATTGGCCGGTCTGAGTATTTCACAATCTGCTCAGTTACTGGGATTTTCACGCACAACCATTTCTAGGGTTTACAAAGAATGGTGTAAAAAGGGAAAAACATCCAGTATGCGAAAATGCCTTGTTGATGCTAGAGGTCAGAGGGGAATGGGCCGACTGATTCAAGCTGATAGAAGAGCAACTTTGACTGAAATAACCACTTGTTACAACCATGGTATGCAGCAAAGCATTTGTGAAGCCACAACATGCACGACCTTGAGGCGGATGGGCTACAACAGCAGAAGACCCCACCGGGTACCACTCATCTCCGCTACAAATAGGAAAAAAAGAGCTCGCCAAAATTGGACAGTTGAAGACTGGAAAAATGTTGCCTGGTCTGATGAGTCTCGATTTCTGTTGAGACGTTCAGATGGTAGAGTCAGAATTTGGCATAAACAGAATGAGATCATGGATCCATCATGCCTTGTTAACACTGTAAACTGTGAGAAAATCCAATAACTCTCCTGAACAGCCTACATATGTTATGTTTTGCACGTTGTGTTGGTCCCTAGTAGATTTTTAACTATTCCTTTGGCAAGTAGCTTCTCTATAAAAAAAACAGACTACTAAATTTAGCTATTAAATAGCATGTTTACCAGCTAGCTAGACCAATGTTTAGCTATTGTAGTTAATATTTCCCAGTTAGCCCCATTTACTTATATTTTGTCTAGGCATTACAGGCCTCCATGAGCTAAACCGATACCAAACCGGTACTAATCGTCATAAACTAGCTTGCGCAACCATGCAAATTCAAGTTCTAATGTCGCTTTTGCAGAAATAAAATGCTTTCATTACACTAGAATTCAATTCCACTCGTGTATCCACTCATGTTCTATAATTTGTAGTTTAAAAGATCAGTACTTACACATGTCTGAGTTTGCAGATGCTGACGCCTACATTCACCTCCATCCTTCCCACCACCACCAGAATGATCAGATTCCGTACCCTTGGATTATGAGCTACGGACAGGCTCTACGCCAAAGAACTTTATATCTCAATACTTTCTTGCTGGGCTGTTAGTAAATGCATGCTTGTTGTACTTCTGTATTTAATACTGTTTAGCAGTTATAAGTTAACATATTGTATAGTGTGAAAATGAAAATGTAATGATTACAAATTTTAATCAATTATCATTAGGATGGATGGATGGATGGACGGATGGTTGGATGGATGGATGGATGGATGGATGGATGGATAGATATTAAACAGGCTGATTTTACTCAGCATAAATAAGAGAGTCAATTGTAAATCTAAAGCGCTTCAATCATAATCTACACCAAAACAACACTATTTTTGCTGCATCAATAACAAAAACAAATGAAACACATCAGCATCAGGAAGCCTGAAGGTGTGAATACGTACAAAACAGTGTGATGTCGTCCTGTTTTGCTGCTTATGGAACTGCACCCCCCCCCCAGATAAATAAAGAGAGGGAGATGGAGAGAGACAGAGTGGGAGACTCTCAGGGAGGCTCCTAGTAAACAGGCTGTTAAATGTTCTGTGCTGAGCATCAAGGCCCATGGATATTGGGTGAGACACAATGGTCGACCATTCTGAACTAGAAAGGGCTAAATCATGTCAAATGTCTCGAAATGTGGGTTTTGATACCTCTGTTTTTTCGTTTTTGTCAGTTACATTTTGTTTTTGTATCTAGCTTGTTAATCCCCAGTTTGTGAAAAAAAAGGAAACTTTATATTTGTTAAACCAGCACACACTTGATAACAACAACCATTTGCAACTTCTTGACAATTGTATTCTTGGAACAACAGTGTCCTTGCCTGTGTGATGTTGCTTTATTATATAATAAAAGAATAAAACACTCAATATAGACTAAAGCAGTCTATAAAGCAGAAGCTGGACAATTTGAGAATTTCGACAACTGGTATATTTTAATACGCAGTGCAGTGCAAAATCCCTTTGTGTTTTTCTTAGAATTATTTTTTCTTGTTGTGCTGAGCAGGACGAGGCAGAGGGACGTGAGAGAGCGGCGCGAGGCTGGTGGCGTAAGTGATAATGAACGACACCTGTGAGACGAGCCGATCTCGCATCTCTCACGGAGGAGCGGAAGCATAAAGGAGGAGCGACAATAGTGAAGATTGAGAGAGGAACAGGCCTGATTTTATGCAGTGCTCGAATTGAGTCAAGTCTTATGGGGGGTCCCCAATTTTTTTCTTTGGGGGGGTAATAAATAGTATATATTTATACACAATATGCATAAATATATACAATGTATTAAAACCGCTTGATAAAGAACTATATAGGCTATATATATAATTATTCTTTTAAATTACTTACTAAAGTAATACTGGATTTAGAGGGCAGCAGAATTTTCACAAATTTTCAGCATCATTACTCCAGTCTTCAGTGTCGCTCGATTCGTCAGAAATCATTCTAATAGTAATATGATGATCAACAAACATTTATGTAATAAACATTTATTTTATTTTTCAGGATTTTTTATCAATAGAAAGTTCAAAAGAACAGTTTCTATTTGAAATAGAATCTTTTGTTACATTATAAATTTCTTTACTGTCACTTTTGATCAATTTAATGCGACCATACTGAATAAAAGTATTAATTTATTTCACAACATTTTTTTAAAAATACATTCTTACTGACCGCAAGCTTTTAAATGGTAGTGTATAAAGCTACAAAAGTTTATATTTCAGATCTAAAGGATCATGATGAAGACTGGAGAAACGATGGTTTTCAGCTTTGATCACAGAAATAAACAATATTTTATTATATTATTATTATAAACTGTAATAATATTTCATAAAATTACTGTTTTTACTGTATTTTGCATCAAATCAATGCAGGCTTGGTGAGCAGAAAAGACTTTTGAACAGTTGTGTACATCCAACAGAATGATTTATTTACAAATGTTGTTTTTAACCTAAAAACAACTGGATGATTAATGTGAATTATTTGACACTGTGGTAACAATGTTTGTTCCAAAAGACTTGATTTAAATAGATGAAACTTGTGTATTAGATATTATATGGTGGGGATTTTTTCGACTATTTCAGCACATGCGATTTTTACATAGTTACGTCCAGTAGGTGGCGGAAAGGCACTCAGTAGGTCAGCAACTATTCAACGACCATGATTTCAGTGAAAAGGGCTGCTTTATTCAGAAACAAACAATGCCATGCCAATCGATGTCAATTATTGCTATTTTAAGAGTGAATGCGTATGTAATTCTCACAACATTTTTTGTTTACGTGGCCGATCCTGGCAACATGAAAAACAAGTTTTATACAAATTCTGAATGGAAATTAGAAAGCACACAACGATCGCTCCCTTTGCGGAAAAACTGTCGAGATAGCACTCCCGTAGAACCAGGGCTATTAATAATGGGAAAAAAGTAACTTAAGCCTAAATGTTTCCAATTTACGCAAGGAGTACAGAAGCCCCGATGGTGTGGGTAGATATAAAGTAGAAAGATATATAAAGAGAGACAATTACTTTCTCTTCCCGACCTTGAGTGGAGGTTTATCTTTCTCCATTTCGTTAAAATTAGCTTCAACGGAGCAGCGTCAATCAAACAGTCCTGTCAGTCAACGATGTCATGCGCACAGCACTCTTTAGAGGTGGGGCGGACGTTTACATTTTAAAGCGACATGGCAACTAGCCAACTTAAAAAAATATATATATTGTAAATAATCAATTCACGGAATTTACCGTATCCATTGCATGCATTTAATCAGATTTGTTATTATTATTTTTTACTAAAATAAAAATATCTGAGGGACCCCCCTCTATTTTTTACTTCTTATGGGGGGTCCCTAATACCTTATGGGGGGTCCCGGATCACCCCAGCCCCCCCTCAATTCGAGCACTGATTTTATGTTCTGTTTTTGTATGCCAGTAGGCGTCAGTGAGGGGCTGCTGGCTTTTACTTTCATTTTGTATTTGTTTATTTTATTATTAAAGTGTTGAATGTTTGCCGGTTCCCGCCTCCTCCTTCCCATAACAACGAACTCCATTACACTTGCCATTCTAACAATTTCAGTTCTCTGTCTGTGTGCTTTAATAAAGATTTTATAGAAAATAAATTGTATAAGGTAAAATCTTAAAAATAAGGTTTTTATTGGCATTGATGGTTCCACGAAGAACCATTAACATCCATGGACCCTTTCCATTGCAAAAGGTTTTAGTGAAAAAGGTACTTTAGATTATTACATTTTATTTACTTTAAAAAAAAAAAGGTTCTTTTAACTGTTCACTGAAATGGCTCTTCTAATCTATGGCATCACTACAAAAAAAATCTCTTTTGGAATCTTGATTTTTAAGAATGTACCTCAAGTAGGCTAATTGTGACATTAAGTGACATTACAAAGTTTTTTTTTTTCATGTGTTCCAGAGGAATTGAACCCACAACCTTGCCGTTGCGAGCACTAATGTTACAGATGTTACTGCTATTAAAATTCCACCTACTGTACATAATGTCTTTACTCAAGTGGTATTTCCTCATGTACAATTTCCTCGTGTACTACCAAAGCGTTCAGTGCATAAACTGTGAAATGGCTGCTGAATTGCAGTCAGTAGGAATTGGTAATTATAGGTTATGAGAAACATTCCTGCCCTCGCGCTGAGACACTGACTGGCTGATAAAAGCCTCTTGATTGAGTAATTGTGCGTTTGAAAGCCACATTGCAGGGCGGAGTCTGTAATCATAGCGTAATCTCTTGTTCATTCAAGTCCAACACCAGCCAATTCACACAAATTCGAACAAAAGGGGTCAATAACAGCTGCTCAGCAGAAAATTGATGTAATGATTATACTCGAAAATAAATGGCACTTAAACTCTACTAGCTCAGTTCATATCACAGTTATATCCACGGTGATGCTAGAAATAAAGTCTCTTGGCCTACAGTGTTTTCACCAAAACCACCTGTGTCATTACCGGATCATCAACTCGTAAAATGACCAACTGTCTCTGCTGAGTTGTTAAAAGTGTTATTTGATAACTCATGGGAACTAATGGAACTTGAAATGGTTTACGCCTGGAGCGTTCCCCCTTAAACTACAGGAATGAGATTAGCTGGTTGAGATCAAGTAATGCTCAAGAACTTAAAGCAAACCACAAGTAAAACTGATGCAAGTGAAACAGATATTCCAAAACACGTAAGGCAAATAGAGTACTAATGTTTCTCATGGGACTCTACACATATTCATCACCTCATCAAAATAAGACATGCTGCCATACTTGTCTTTGGAAGTGTTAAGGAAGAAATTAGCTCTTCCAACAGGTGCTAAGGTATCTAAGGGAGCTTCATGTGATAAATGGCAATATCTAAAGGGGAGTTCACAAATTTACTGGAATATCTTTATTTAGATTAAAAGGGGCAAGCAAATATGGATGGATGGATGGATGGATGGATGGATGGATGGATAGAGATGCAAGAGTATAATTGCGTCTGGCCCTGAAGTGTGTGAAAGGATTAGGCTTTGGCCAGTCTTCAGCACACACGTATAAATGCCTGTCCCCCCGGGGAGGAGTGCGCTGGCCTGCTTGTGTACTGAAACCAGTGTGCCGACAGCACCATTCGTCTTCGATACGGCTCTCCTCCCCTGCCTGTTTGCCATCTCAGCCTTGGCCTTGTCTTTTATCAACCATGGTGTGTCCTCTCCAATCCTGCTCGGGCTGCTCAACCCTGTCTCTGTCTTCATTAGTCCTGCAATATTACGAGCGCAAGCTTCCTTCAAGGTGTATGCTTGCTGATACTTTTCTATGTTTTCTATGTCACTGTCCATGAAAGTTTAGCTGTGCGTTTAGTAGTGGTTAATCTCTGGGGTCGGCGGTCGCGTCGGCAATACCAGCTCGCTTTTATTCTTATCAGTGCAAAAGAGACTCCAAAACTCAGTTGATTTCAATCTTACATATAAGTGCAAAACATCACTCAAAATTGTGAATTCATTCTGAAACGCGACAACTGTAACTCAGCAAATGTTTGTCACACAGACTTGAGACATATGTCTTTACAAAGTTTGAAGTCTCTATTTTTAAATTATGTAAATTATATCAAAATATTCTCTGTTTAAGTAATCCGTTTGAAAGCAACGACACGTACAGTTTCTTTAGCCCTTGCTCATTAGCTCTAATGTGACCACACCCATGCGCGCACAAGCAATTAACATACAAATAGTCCACCTGAAGGAACGCAGACCTGAAAATGCCCCATCACCTCAAAAACAAAGAATCAGAGACTTCAGTATTCCTCTGCTTTTCATTGGGTTTGGAAGACACATTGTGTTTGTGCTGTTTAATGTACATTATGAAATGAGGTTGAAGTAAAAACATGAAGCCTAATGCTAAATCTACATGTACCAGGATGTATTTATGTTGGATAATAAAACAGCATGATAAAAAAAGTAGGCTAATATGAGTGTTCACTCTAATAGGGTGATTATTATAATGTTTAGACCCGTGTTTACTGTTAAATACTGTGTTTTTGGATATCTGCTCAAACATAGATATGTATAATATGGTAACAATAATGTTTCATAATTTGGAGCGGCTCGAACGCTTCAGTAAATGTTCTCTGCAGGCGCTGAGAGTTTGGGTCACTCGCGATGCACGTTTGAAAAGCAAAATGTACCAAACATTAGGCTTCATGTTTTTAATCCGATCTCATTTCATAACGGCATAACGAATGGAAACATTTGAAGTAACAAATGAAGTCTTTTTTTTTAAACTACAAACTTTTACATAGGGGTGCTGACATATTATTGGAGCAGAGTTTGTGCAGTGTAATAAGACTTTAGCCATGAAAATGTCACAAGTAACAGAAATAAGAGCATGTCAGAACACCTCAAGGGCCCAGAAAACACCCCAGACCCCAAAGGGTTAAAAGATGCCAACTGGCTAACCACCAAGACTATGGACAAAATCAATTGAAAGAATTGGATATCAAAGGAACAGTTCTGCCAGAATGAAATATCTGTCATAATTTACTCGCCCATATTTTGTTATGAACCTGTATGAATTTATTTCTTCTGTGAAATAAACAATTCAATCTTCAAACAATTCATAGTGACCAGTCTGACCACAGTATTTAAGCTTCAAAAATGACCCCAAAAGCACCAAAAAGAGCCTTCATTAAAAAAATGACTGGCTCAAAAGAATGAGTCCTTCACTGATTGAGCAACTCAGTTCACTATTAGTGAATAAAGGTGCAGTCACAACAGCGACATTCCAGCAAAATACACTGCTCATTCAGAGGTCACTTACAAACCAAGCAGTTTTCTGTTGGTGGTCAGTAATGCGAATTCACCATTATCAAAAATCTGTGTTAGGAACTTTTTCACCCTTATGCGAAACTCCCAAGGATCCGAACAGGCCTGCAAGATTTTGTCTATTTATGTCTATTACGAACTATTAATGTTGCTGTCTTCACAAAGTACTGAAATGACAAACACTATACAGTATCATCATGAAATGTCCTATAGTCAGGAAATGAAGTTATTATATAACTATATCCTATAGTTATTAATGAAACAGTAGATCAGAGGGAATCATTTCTTTAATTTATTTTTATTTTTATTTTTTTTTTTTTTTTTTTACCAGTTGGCTGGTTACACGGATTTCATAGTTTTCGGTTACGTAACTGATTTTTAGTTTCTGTGGTAATTTTAGTTTTTAATTTTAGCATTTTTTTATTTTATTTTAGTATTTAATTTTAAAGCAACTTCGTTATGTGCTTTTGTCATTTTATTTTTATTATTATTTTTTAAATATTGCTATTTAGGGGTAATTTAGATCAATATTAAATTAAAATATATTAAATTATTTATATATAATTTAACTATATTTCAGTTTAAGTTTAGTTAAAGTTTTTATTTCTTTCCAGGTAATAACTATAAACTTATTTCAGTCTATTGCAAGGCAACATTTATAATTTTTTTTTTTTCAAATAACTATTTTAGACCCATTTTATTTAACCCAATTTCAGCTTTCTTTCAATTAACTTGCTTAAAATTAAAATGCCTTTAAGAGGTTTAGCTATGAATGATTTAGGCTAATGCGGGTCCGGGACACCATTAGGCCGGGAGTCGCACACTGAGACAAGCCACCCCATTAAAAAAAAAAAGAGTATGATTTGCTACATATTTATATCTTCTTTTCCTGACTATAGCTATAGCCATAGATAAAGTGGCAGTAGCGCCACCAAGATAAACCATACAAAAAATTCTCAGTTCTGCCCTTCTAAACTTGACCCTCTAATTACCACATCTTACCTCTAACACCTCCAAACCACATACCTCTGATTTGCACAAAAACGACTGTTCAGGAGAAAACATACTGGCATTTTAGTGGATTTCTCTTCAGCCTGCGTAACCTCTTGCTTGATGAGCAGATGTTTCGATTTTTCTGCAGTTCCAGTAATTCGGAAGGAATGGAACATGAGTTTCTATGAAATTCTTGTACAAGTGGTTACTGCTACAATGTCTACCAAATTCCATCTGGCTGTTTACCCTTTATGGTCTCCTTTAAGGCAGTGTAGGCGATTTGTTCCAGAAAAATATTTTGTTATGCTGGCTGAAAGTCTCCTCACAACCTGATAGCAATCCCTACGTTAAGTGGTCTAAATGTATTTATATAACATCTGTGGAAAGCGTAGGACCAAAAAATGTTCATCCAGTCATTGCATTCGGTCCGAATGTTATATGTCATTTTGTTTATTGTAACCGTTCATGTGTTTTGAAGAAGGCGTGGCTTTCGAGAGTCCAATGAAAGGGAGGGTGGGATCTTATGCTTTAAAGTTAGCTCGCTATTAGGGGTGTCAAAATTAATCGTTTCTACGATGCATCGCGATGCAGACAAGGACTATTCGGAATCGGTTCAGTAACCGATTAATGATGCTTTTCTGATGTCATTTGTCACGTGTGTGTTTTGTTGCGGTAGCCTACAACGGCAGAGTGAGGCAAGACATGAGTGCGAGTACTGAAAAATGCTCCAACTAGCCTACTTTAAAAGCCTACATCTGGGCACCTTTCGCCTTTTATGAACAACCTGGTAAGCATGACCTGGAGAAGACACATGCTGTGTGCGCTCATGTCACGCACAAATAGAATATGCAGGAGGCAATACCACTAACTTGATAAACCACGTTAGCCGCTTTCACCCCGAGCTGTTATATATGTATATATAGCTGTTATATAATTATGTATATAATATTATATATATATATTTCAGAGCTATTCAAAATGCACTCAATACTGTTGTTAACGTGGACCCTATTCATTCTGCAAGATAATCATGTACAAACAAACCTGGCTCTGAAATACCAAGAGCTGTGAAGCTAAGGTTGCATTTATTCTCTCTGTTGTGGAGTATTGCCCTCTGAGGAAATGGAGTTACTGAGGCTGCTGTTCTATATGCAAAATGCCCACGGCTATTGCCCCTGATGACCCTGAGTGTTTGAAGCTGAAGGACAGCATGGAGACTGGGTTTAATCATGTGGGCACCATGCCCACTGGAGTGTGCACTCACATACATGCACACACACAAACTGGCACAGGTGTGGACATAACTGTGCACAAGCACATAAACACACAGAGTGAGGTTATGATTTAACAAACATATGGAGTGCTAAAAACAAGCTACAACATACACAATCATACAAATGCAGATATACTTTAAATAAATAAAAAACATGCTGACTGGTACACCACATTCTTTAAAGTATATATATATATATATATGATCCTCTAACTCAAATTACTTTGAAATCATTGCATTTTTTGTCCACCTCCCTTGTGAAAACTCCCTTTTAGGAAAAAGAGTTGAATACAACGCACTTTCCGAGTTCATATTTCAGTGTATAAAGAACTTAGTTCACAACTTCATTGTATTTAAGTGCAATTCACATGGTTAAGAAGCATCAAGTATTTTTTTAGTACACGTAAAAAAGTAATTCATTGTTATTAACTGTAATTTAATTACTTTTCCCTTGAAAAAAGTAAAGTGAGGGATTACTCTTATTTTTTCAGTAATGTAATTACAGTTACTAATGCATTTAATACTGTATGGACTATAGAACAACTCTATAAAAAAAACAACAGTCGATTTAACATCCAAATTTAATGTCTAATGTTAAAAAAATTTATGTTTTTAATGCAACCTCCACCCTTTAAATACTAAGGTATTAAGTACAGAAATCTACTAGCTTATAAGTAATGTATTTTTTTAGAGTAGCTTACCCAATACAGGAAATAATGTTCAGGGGAATATTTTCTTAAAAGGACTCTAAAAAAAATACAATTTTAAATGTTATTTCTGACACACTACAGAAAAAAAAAGTACAATAAAAATTAAACGTAGGCCTAAACATAAAATTGACAAATAACCACTGTAAAAATGATTAAAATTAATAAATTATTAAACTTTAAAATTATTTTCATAATTTATCACAACTTTTTATCTTCTGTAAAGTCAACTTAGATAATGAATGTGGTTCAGGTGAGTTTCTACTTATTAAACCAATCTCCATCAAAGCATTAATTAAATTTTAAATAAAAAACCAGGTACCTTAAATTTAACCAACAAAAAAAAATAATAATAATAAAATACCGTGCACTTTAAAAATGTGTGTATATATGTAATGGAAGTCTATAGTATTCTCTCAGTATAAAGTAGGTCACGTTTTAAGTACTTTTTAATTCGTCAATTACAAATGCACTTTTTTCCACAAGGGCAATAATGCCTCTACGAGCAGTGATCACATGGAGACCAACAGATCAGACAACAGAGCCTTGCACTGGAACGCTATAGTTAATGTCTACATGATTTATTCAACCTCAGTTTAATCTGCATGTAAAGTTTATTCACATTTTTCATTCACTATTTATTTTGTGTCTCTCTTTCTCGCTGTATAAAGACGTCAGCCACAGGGGGCGTATGGATCTCATGATCTCTGGCAGACTCTCAGAGCTAGCTTCTCATCTGGGCCCGTTTAGAATTATAGTTTTATTTGAGTAAAGAAAACACCTCCAGTAATTAACAAGAGACCTCTGTTCCAATCCTCACATCTGTCGCTGCCATAAACACAGATCTCAGTGCACACAACACGTAGCATACTCTACTCAACTATTTATTTGCCTTTCAGCTTGTATTAGAAATATCCCAGGATCCTCACAATATCTGTGACTACTGCATGCATGGATAATTTTAGGTAGCAATGTCACTTAAAAACACATGGCCTGGGACAATAATTTAGGCTACACCATTAAGGAGCTTAATGTGACCACCTCATTATTGGTTCACATCCACATTCCTGGTTGCATGTCCTTATTTTACAAAGTTAGACGCGTTCTTGGGTCATCAACATTCCAGTCCGAAAATATTGTCCTAACCATATCCCTACCCCTACCCATAATTTACCCCTAAAATCAGAGTGAAATGATTGGTGAATAACACTGATGTAGAAGCACCTAACCCTAGTTCTAAGTCTAAACTTGAAATAAAATGTGAACTTGTCTATCAAATCTGATTGAAATGTTGTTCCAGGATCAACAAAGATGTTGATTCAGGAACATGTTGCACTTGATGAAATCCTTAAATCCTTAATGTCACCCTTGGTATTCGGATACATGAAGTAAACAACTTGAGAGGACCTGAAACGTAAAAAAACTACAAATATATGTACGCAGCATTTTCACGCTGATTGAATATAGGCCTTTTTTATTAAAGGAGAACTCCGGCGAACAATGAACCTTTGGTCTAATAAAACATCGGTACATAGTCAACCGTTCTCTGAGATTTGTTTTCATGATAATCGATTGTAAAGAGATTTATCTCTAAAAACTGTTTAGCGTATAATGCTAGTACTGGGGGCATTGACTAAGTAAAAGAAATCGCTAGTTTATACCACTAATAAGGCTCAAAATAGCCCCACACTAACGCAGTAACATAATGAGGCTCCATACATGCAAAACGAAGCATTGAGAACTTTGTAAGTGTACAGACCGTTTAATAAGAAGATACTTTATGAAGACAGTTCACTTCGCGTATACAGACAGGAGCCATCTTAAAAAATAGTCTCGATAAGTCGATCCCCGAACGACGTGCTGAGTGATCTGAGCTGTATGAAGTTCAGCGAACTTCTGAACTGTATGAACCGCTTTCGGGGATCGACTTATCGAGACTATTTTTTAAGATGGCTCCTGTCTGTATACACGAAGTGAACTGTCTTCATAAAGTATCTTCTTATTAAACGGTCTGTACACTTACAAAGTTCCCAATGCTTCGTTTTGCATGTATGGAGCCTCATTATGTTACTGTGTTAGTGTGGGGCTATTTTGAGCCTTGTTAGTGGTATAAACTGGCGATTTCTTTTACTTAGTCAATGCCCCCATTACTAGCATTATACGCTAAACAGTTTTTAGAGATAAAACTCTTTACATACGATTATCAAGAAAACAAATCTCAGAGAACGATTGACTAGGCACCGATGTTTTATTAGACCAAAGGTTCATTGTTCGCCGGAGTTCTCCTTTAACGTTTCTTTTCAATGTTTGCAATTTTTAATCGAACAGATTAGCTACATGAAGGGATTGTGTAAATAAACTGGGCATACTGGACATCACACACAAATGAAGGCCAATGTGGCCACTTACCAGGCCGTCGCAGTTACTGATGGCTACTGAGGCTCCCTGTATGTCCGTAATGTCACCCACATACAAGCAGTCACTCTTCAAAGGCTCGGAGTGCATGCCGCCAGATTCCGGCCACTCCATCTTGGCTCCGGGAGCCACCAGGCGTGTGTTGCGGCGCAGACGCAGGTGAAACTCCCGGCCGAAGACGGTGACGTTGTAGTAGAGCTGCTTGAGCGCGTCTCCTCGAGACTCATGGTTGGCGTGGTTGGCCGATGCCGCCTCTCTTCTCCAGCGCCTACGGAACTGCCCTTCTGCTGGACCAAACGATACCGCATGGGACAGGAAGCGGCCTTCTGCATCAGTAAGAACGGGCTTCACCAGTCCATAGTCCCCCAGAACATGCTGCAGGGAATCTGCATTACACACAAAGACAGTCAAGTCAGACAGCACGCACTGGCTGTAGTGGATCTATAACGAATGTCACTATGCCACGGAACTTTCATGATATGATTTGCAGAAACAATGCTTTTTCTCACAATTTAGATGTGTTTATGTTGACACTTTAAATGCACATTCTTTCCCATGCAGTGAGTGGGTCAGACGGGTCCGGGTGAAGAAACACATTAACACTTGTTTGACACCATTATTATCATATTTAACAATGCCTGTTTGTGCACAGACTGTAATTGTATATCTGCCTCCCATCAAAAAAAAAATACCAAGATAAAGGAAATGTATAATTGCAATATGCCATATTGTTTTCAATGATGCTTGATAGACATATTTGTAATAGAGAAATATATCAAGAAGAAACACAACAAAAAAGACCACTCATCCTAAATGAGTGTCACAAAACCTATTGAGCACCCTACAAAGACAGCTTGTGTCAGCTCAATTCACATTCAGCTCAGCTGATTCCAAACAAGCCTATGAAACCCAAATAAGCTGTGTGTGCCTATGATGCCCAAAAATGTTCCATGCACCTAACATGCCCATAAATGTGGCATGCACCTTTAATGCCCAAAAATGCTCCACTCAACTATAATCCTCGAAATAAAAGTGCCATATGCATCGAAAACAGTCAATAATATTTAATGCACCTGATACCACAAGCACATTTGATACACAATAAGACTTATGCACCTGATGCACATTAATGTTGTACACACAAAATGATGCTCGAACCTATTATACCTAAAAAATGATGCTAAGAAATGCTTCACTTAAATATGATGTTCAAAATATGTTGCACACACCTGTGATACCCAATACGCAACTGATGCAAAAAAAAAAATGCTGCACACACCTATGATACCCAAAAGTGCATCATGCACCTATAACACCAGTAATATTGTATTCACCTCATACACAAAAATGCTGTCTGGCAGGCAACTCACTAGGTTTTGAGACACAGCCGATATGTCAGTTCAAAGTGATGCTGATCTCATAATGTGCATCTCTGTGGAGACCACTTCCTCTAGCACATTTATTACATTTTTATTGACCGATAACCATTTGAAGTTAGCAAAACCAAAAGTTGCTGTATGAACACATTCGTCTTTTTCTTCCAAACCGAAAAGTTCCATTATAAAGCTTTGGGTTTGTTTTTTTTTGTTTTACGTTTATATGTGCAAAACGCACGTTTTGTTTAAACGCTCTCAAAGGAGGAGAACAGAACTGTTATCGCCAGAGCGTGTGTCAAAAATCGCAAACGCGAGAAGAAGAAAAAAAAACAACCAAAACATTTCCACTACACCGCCAGAGCTGCGCTGAGAATTCATTTCAGCAGCATGTGAAACAAACACACAACAAACAGTAATGATGCAGCACACAGGAATGCCGCGTCTGTTTATATTTCCTAAAGCTCCAGAGAATAATTAACAAGATTCGAAATAGCCTATGCCACAAGTTTCTAACACGCGGGGATGGAGACAGTGCGCAAACATCCAGGTCTGGTGCGCACTGGGGTGGTACCGGGCAGGACATCTTGCGATGGGATAGAACTGGAAGTGTAAATAGGTAAAGGCAGCCGCACGTACCTATGCTACTGGAGATATAAAGGCCGTTCGTCTGCAGAAAGATCGGCAGTGTGATTAGGATAGTAAATCCGGCCGCGAAATCCATGGCAGCTCCGAACTGCGCAGGTGAGGCAGACGGACTTTGGGATCCAGCGTGTTAAAGTTCCCTGCGCGACCAGCAACCGCCACGCCAGCAACAGCCGCCCGCAACTTACTGCAAAGTGCACTAGGAGAGAGCGCGTGCCCCTCTCCACCCCTCTCTCTCTCTCTCTCTCTCTCTCTCTCTCTCTCTCTCCTCACACACCATCTCCCTCCTCCTCGACTCTTACTAGGTTTCTCTGTCAACACCTGAATGCGCGCACGAGTGCGAAGCGACAGACGGATGCGGAATTATTTCAGACAGCGCAGTAACATAAATATTGATATCTCACATCATTCTACACGTAAATCAAATGTTAAGGACTTCAAACCTAACGTGTGCTGAAATGCTGCTTGTGTGAGGTTGTGTTCTTCATGACCTGCTCAAACTTTTCGCCGCGCCTCATCACATTCAAGCACAGCATCATCAGCTAGAGCAATAGCGCCCCCTTCTTCTTCCCACTTCTTCAACAACAGTCAGGTAAAGTATACAGGCTTCCACTTGATCAACACCAAACCAGAAAAATACCAAAAATATGTGAACAAAAATGTACCACAGCAGCAGTTGATTATTTATTATTTCACAAATTATCCCAAGAGTTGTCATGACTGAAATACATTATACTTTCAGAGTACCTTTAAAAAAAAATATATATATATATATATATATTAGGGCTGTGCAAAAATTAATTGCGATTAATCGCATCCAAAATAAAAGTCTGTGTTTACATAATATATTTGTGTGTGCTGTATATAATTATTTTGTATATATATAAATACACATACATGCATGTATATATTTAAGAAAATGTGTTATTCATATATAAAATATTTATATTTATATTATATAGATTATGTATTTATAAATATATACAGAATTTAAGCGCAAATAATTCTTAAATATATACATGCATGCATAGGTATTTATATATACAAAATAATTATATACAGCACACACAAATATATTATGTAAACACAGACTTTTATTTTGGATGCGATTAATCGCAATTAACTTTTGCACAGCCCTAATATATATATGTATATATAAAGACCTACTTGATATAGGCCTAATGAAATATCTGAGCATCGAAAATTATCATAAATTAATAAATGTAGAAGAGAATTTAGAGTAATTTCAGTAAGAATTCTTACAGTAAATGTTTGTGTTTGTATCAGGAATAGAATTGTTTTGAAAAGGCAGGTGAGCAGATAGCCTTTCTGAGATGAGGACAGCGAATGTCCTTGGTAGGGTCAAACACATGGCATCCATTCGTTTGCATGCATTAACATACCTAATGAGTGATGGGACGGATTTTAATTTTGCTCTTGAAAGGTTAGACTCCTGAGCATCAGGTTTAAAGAGTGTCAGAATTAATCTGACATACTCATTAAAAAGCTGCCAGACCCTATGAAAGCATGATACAGTATTGATGAAAGTGCTTGGAAACATCCATATTTGCAGTGAAATATATACTGTATATTTACCTATAACTTCACCTTGGGCAACATGCACATCCACAAAGCAATTGGATCAAATGAGGGTTACAGCATTCATTATATTAGTCTAATGCAACTACACTACACGTTTGGAATAAAACGATTATTTGTTGCTATTATTATGTAAACTACTTGTCATATTAGCTCGATTAAAAGCAAACAGCCTCCACATTACCATTGGTGTCATCTAAAAAAATATAACAACAAGCAGATATGTGTAAGAGTTATGTCCGAAGGCCAAATTAGAAACAATATTTTCTGACCCTGAGCAAAGTTACTCCTCTCACGCTTACTGCTAACACAAATAGTGAAACATGTCTTGGGAACCTGAAACAATTTCTTGTCACTATTGTCTCATTTCAGTCAAGAATTAGAAAAAAAAAATGCAAAGGCAACTAATTCTAAAGGCCTTGCTGATGTGAAAACCCTGTTCATTCCACAGATATACAGAGAGGTCAGAGCACAGTGTAATTATCAAACACATTTTGGCAGAGAAATTCCCTTAATACTGCACATTTTTATCAAGCCCTGTTGGGAAAAGTACAAACAGAGATTTTCTTGTGTGTGCATGTATGTGCACGTGCGTTTGTGTGTAGACCTGGTTAACCTTAACTTGTGAGGTCAAAATGTTCCCAGGTCAAAGATTTCTGACATTTGTCCCCACAACGTATGGTTTACCAGGACCATGCACCACACATTTTTTGGCCCTCATGTGGCCCTCAGCTTATAAATCATAATAAATAGTTTTCTGGAAAAAAAAATAATATTAATAAAATAAAAAATGCAGAACGTTGTCTGTGAGGGTTGTGTTTGGGGTTAGAGTTAGGGAATAGAATATTCAGTCTGTATAGTATAAAAATGTATTGTCTATTGAAAGTCCCCATGAAACATGGAAAGCCAACATGTGTGTGTGTGTGTGTGTTCAATTTGTGGCACGGGATGTGGGGGAATTCTATCGGTGTGTATCATGTTTCCCCATAAAGAGACGTCTGATGGTTTGATGGTCAATACATTTGATCTTTCCCTTCTCACCTTTCCTCCTTTTTTACTCTCGGTCATTTAAACATCACAAAAAAAAAAAAATCTCTTATATAAACCCCACTCTTAATGGTTATTTGAAATTGCGAATGATCCACTTCTTTGTCTAATTTTTACACAAAATACAAGAGTACCAAATAAGCACTTAGAACTTTTTGTGAATCTGCGCACATATATTGTCAATTATTGCATTAAATAGGAAATGAAATGAAATGAAATCAAAAGGAAGCTGATCATTTCTGCAATCTGCAAGAGCAAAGACATAGAAAATTCTTAGCAGGAGAAAAATAATGCATTTCTTTATCTTATCATATACCATGCATACAAATAACCATAGCACATACAAGTAAATCAGTAATATCTCTAAATCAGAACATTCAGGAATGCCAGAGTTAAGCCATGTACATTCAAAAAGTTTCTAAACTAACTGTTAAGGATATTTTAGCTTGCCAAGACAGAGTTAGGACAATGTTTTGAACACTGCATTGAGATATAGTGGATCTTAAAGAGATCCATCAGGACAATAATGAGTCGTTGACTATAACTAGTGCTGTCTCAGTACTATGATTAGGTATAAATCCTGTCTGAAAGAAGCCACCTTTGTCGTTCCTGTAGAATAGGTGCAGTTGCTGAGCAACAACCTTCTACAATACCTTGGAGATAAAAAAAAAAAAAGTTAGATGATATGATATGCAAGATGATATGCAAGATTTTGTCTCTAAATTATGGTTTAGTCTTTAAGGATTCCACTCCAGCCAGATAACAATCAGTCTTTAATAATACCTTTGTTAAGAAGACTGAGTAGACAAGTAGACAAACATGAACAGCAATTAGTCCATTTCAATACATTTGGTAATTGGAATAAAGGGGAAGAGAAATCTAAAAGGTCAATGGTTTTATGACATTTTTGTTGTTTTGAAAATTACAATTCTTTATATAAATGAATTTCATGAATGCAATTTGGTTAAATCTTTTCATTTTATTTTTGTTTTGTTCAAGGAAAAAATGTGCTCTAAGCCAAGATCTGAGTTAGATCAAGATTACAAACCTTCTGTATAAAATTGAGCCATGTTCAGTGTGTTATAGGATGAAGTAGGTTTCAAATGATCTCATCTGCTGATCTTAAAAACGTCAAGTGCATCATGATAACAGAGGATGGGGTGCAACATGCATCAATTGTAATATAGAGGTAACCTGTTTTTACACAGAGAGACACCTATCCAACGTGCAGTGCTGGAGGAACTCAGGGCTTGTCAGGGAAGCTCATGGCGAAAGTGGAATGGCGACGAGCAAGACACCTGAGCGGGTCCTAGTACTGGCTGGTTGAAGTAAGTACACAAGAGGACACACGATCCACTCAGAGATTGTAGAATCTGGTCAATGTGTTGGGTCTCGCCCAGCCTGCAGATCTCCAGATGCTTGTTAACAAGGCGTCATGTGCTAGAGGCCAAACGGAAGGCAAGTGCACTGGACAGAGCATTGCCAAGGCTGGGTCTGCCTCCTCCAGGGGCAACCCTTGCAGGTTCACCACCCGGTCCCGAAAGGGAGTGGTGGGAACCTTGAGCACATATCCAGGCCGAGGTCTCAGGATCACGTGAGAGTAGGCCAGCCCGAACTCCAGGCACACTTCGTCAAAAGAAAATGCAGGTCCCCTGCCCTCTTGATGGAGGCCAGTGCAACCAGGAGCGCTGTCTTCATAGACACAAAGTTAAGCTCCACTGATTGCAAAGGCTCAAAGGGAGGACTCTGCAGGGCAGTTAGAACCACTGAGAGATCCCAAGAGGGAATGAGAGGAGGAACCTGATGGAACACTCCTCTCAGGAACCTGATGATAAGGTTGTGCTTGAATGCCGTTTACACCAACACCGGAGAGTCGCTCGTCTCGTAGCAGACAGTTGATCAGAAATGGCTTGTGGATTGAAGCATCCTCCTTTTATACCCACGAAATTCAGCAGACCCATGGCATTTCTTTGCCATTGGCTTGTTTTGTATACTCGAAGTTGATAGGTTTTCTAAGCGAAACCCCATTCGTCGTCAAGACAGAACTCGTGACGGCGAAAGGGAACCAGCTGTTAATAATAACCTTTTAAAAATAGTAAACGTATAGCATCTGTTCTATCTTTATACATGTCTTGGTTAATCCAAGAACAATCCTGGAGTAAATGCACATTGCACACCTCATGCCATTTATGAACATTTCAATAACAGTTACATTTCTGCAACACAGGGACGATCCTGACTGCTGCATCCTTGTGAAGGAGCAGCATTAGACTTTAATTAGTGAGCTCACCATTCCTTAGAATAGCACAGAGTCAAGCTGAGCTGAAGACCCTGACTGCATCTCCTGGCTTTGAACAACACCGAAAATGATCTCATCTTGTTTAGTCAAAATAATAGGCTTTCAGCACAAACCATCTCACATCTTAGGTGAGAGTGTATAAATACGGGTCATTAACGAAAAGTAAAACTCAGTTGTTGGAAGTGAGGTCAAATCTACGATGAGATTAAATTTGTAATTAAAATGTCTGTGGTGTATTGGGAATTTGAAGTGTTTAGATTATCAAAAAATGCAGAGTTTTCTGTGATGTGTAGGTTTAGGGGCAGGGCTAGTGTAGGGAGTAAGAACATAAAGTTTGTACATAAACATAATATCGCCTATGGAAAGTCCCCATTAAACATGAAAATATGTATGTGTGTGTGTGCATATGCTCTTAAACCTATCCACATCATTTCCGTGTTGGTGTTACATAATGGAGAAGAAATGTCACCTAACTGAAAATGTCACTGAGCTGCCTTGAGTAAGAATTAGAGACTGCTGTGTGTGGTGATTTGATTTCTGGAATAAAAAAGAATGTTCAGAGAAGGCTTGTTAGGAATACCCAAAAATGAATATTCTGTCATCATTTACTCGCCCTCATCTTTTCCACCATGCATTACTTTATTTCTTCTGCAGAACACAAGAGTTTTATTTAAAAATGTGTTTGTCCATACAATGACTTCAAAGAGTTCAGAGAAAGAGAGAGATGGTCCACTGTCTATGAACCCTTAAAGGACTATTACACAATATTATACAAAAAGCATTTATGAATACTTAATGACTGCCTAAAAATAATCATCTAAAGTATTTTACTGAGTGGGAAGGCACCCACTGAATTCCTGTGTTTAACAGGAATGATGAGATGGGACACAGAGTAAACATCACAAAAAAGCCCCCACTTATCAACTCTACTTGATAAGTAATATACTCAAATAACTCTTTCACCTACACATCTCTCTTCTGCAAGTCCAACCTCTTAGGCCGTGTGTCCACCAAAGCGTTTTTCCACGCGCCTGGCATATGTTTTCAATTGTTTTCAATGGGAGCGCCGCGGTTTTTAAACGCCATGAGCGCACCGAGGCGCTAAGCGTTTTTTTCACGCTGACGCGCCGAGTGCCCAGCGTTTTTTACTGGTCGCTGGGAGTTGAAAAATGTTCAACTTTGGATAAAACGCAGCGCTCATCACCCAGCCGTCCAATCACAATGGAGGAGGGGCGGGACTAATACCACACCGACCAACTGTCACAACATTCAACTGCTGCGGATATTCTGTATCATAGCAACGAAACGTCTCAACGGGAAAAATGCTGCGCTGCCAAAACGCTCTCAAGCGCCCAAAGCACGGCGTCTTCAGCAGAGTGTCTTTGGTGGACACACGGCCTTAGGTGGGTGTGACAATCTTCCAGAGCACATCACATAAGAATGTCCTTCATTATGTACTGCAACAGGCATGGGCTGCCCATTACTCTCAGACTCAGTATCTGATGACGGCACTTGTTCTGACCAGTGCAGTCTCATCCCAAGACGTCATATAACTGACGTCTTGGGACGTCTCTTGACCATACGTCAACATCCGCCATTTTAGGGTACCCTTTAACGTCGGTTAGATGACGTTATCGGATCCTAACCCTACCCCAGACCTAAACCTACCCCGTCACCTAACTGACGTTAAAGGTAAAGCGTCAGTTGTATGACGTCCCAGGATCGTCATGTAACTGACGTTAAAGGGTACCCTAAAACGGCGGATGTTGACGACGTCAGTTATATGACGTCTTGGGATGAGACTGGGTTATTCTGACTGATGAATCGGTCGGAGATGAGCCCGGTTTCTCCGAATTACTCCATCTTCTGTGCCAATCAAATAAGATCATGGTGCTGATGACTGAGAAACCACAGATCCCTGCATTTTCTCCAATGGAAACCATACATTTTGACCTGGCTGCAAAACTGACGGGGCCGAGCCCTGTGACGTATGTTGTTTTCTCCTTTCTTTTGTTTCATTACACAAGAACTCTCTCATTCCAGGCCAGCCCGGAGACAACTTTTTCGAGAGCTGGGGTAGAGTAGTGCTAAGTTGCATTCCCATAAGCAGCTGTGCAGGTGAATATCCATTCCCTAGTGGCGTGGAAGGATACGTCAGGAGTGATCGTTCCTCCTGATCTCCTCCTCCTTTCCACAGCCCTTTTACAGTACCCACCACACACTCAGCTTCTCCCTTTACTTGTGGAAACAATGGGCACATGATCAATCCCAGAGTCAGTTGCAAAGTCCTTAAAGTACCATAAAAAGGTGTTTTTGTAAAAATAGGCTAACGATTGCATCACAACGAATCAACATTCCGTCACACAATAGAGGAATTACCGTATAGACAGGAAGAGAAGCTCACAGGCAATCTGGGAGTCGTGTAGGCATAAAGTTTGATAAAGTCAAGGGAGAAGCCCATAGAGAGTCATCCTGCTGCTAGCTCACGGAAAGATAATACTCACCCTCTCCATCTCTATGAGATTCGGAAGGGAATTATTCAGATTTTACTCAAAACAGCTACTAGAGGACATACAGGTTGCTCATGTGACAGGCTCAGTTTGAGCCTTTAAGCTTTTAACGGGCTTCAGTTTTCTCTGTTGAAATCAATGGGGTTGCTGTGTCCATTTATTTTACTGTCTATGGGCGAAACAGGGTTTTAGGTTCTCTCTTGTTGATTCTGGGGATTCTGATTTGCTTGCATTGCTTTATCCTCCTCTCTACACTGCTGCCCATAGGTTTGGCATAATTATGTTATAGTTATGGCGCTTGCGGCGTATTTATGCAGGTGAGCTGGAGACTAACTAACAAGCAAAACAACAGGAAGGAAGGAATAAAGAAAATCAATCAAGGAAAAATAGGTCAGGACAGATGAATGGTCTCAAAGGACTCTGCTCCAGAATGCACAGGAGAGTATTGATAGATGTCTACTGACTTGAACCTGCTGTGAAGAGGCAACATGTGGAGATGGTTTGAAATGGTGAACCAGAAAAGGAGATTCAGGGTTTATTCTTTGTCAACGGCCTGTATGTTCATAAAGTGCTATGCCATTGTGACTAGAACTTTTCGTGAGGGCAGGTCACTGAGAACATACTGATAAGAGTTCTCTTAAAAAAAGGGGGATTTTTGAGAAATTTTCATTAAACTATTTCATGCCTAGAAAATGCTGTTGAATTGTCAAGGGTTTGTGATGTGACAGAAGTTCACTGAAGGCGAGTTGAATTAAGGCGAGAAATCTTTATTTCTTTCAAGTTTAAAGGCAGATTTTTTGCTCCTAACTGAAAGTTGTAGAAACCAGAGCATTAATTGTGGTTTTAAACTACTCTTTATTGTCAGAACATATCGTGACAAACACTTGCCAAACATGTGAACATTTCACAAATAGAACATTCAAACATTTGTCATTCTTCCTTAACATTTTCCTTCTTCCGAGGGGAAATCCATTCTGTTTCATAAGGGTTACGCGCAGATGCCTTCGTTCCTATCAATTTGGAAAAAGCCTTGGTTCCTGTCCCAGGGTGCCAAATTGGGAGTGTTACTGTATGTCGCGAATATCTATTCGCTAACCGTATTCTGCTAACCCAAATCCTAACACCTAACATAACCTTAAAGTCTACTATATTCTGAGAGTTAGTTGACACTCTAAAAAAAAAAGGTTCTTCAGCGGTTCTTTGCGTTGGTCATGGTGCTATATAGCACCACTATATCATTTAAAGAACCTGTTAAGCCCAGTTTGGTTCTTCAGTGGTTCTCTGAGGTGGTTAACGTGCTCTATGGCACCTCTTATGGTTCTACATAGCACCATATGACAAAGATAAAGTGGGTCCCCTATGATTACAAGCCAATGAACCACTTTTAGTGCTATTTAGTTGCAAATTAATGCAAGTTAGTTGAGATGTAGTTGCTTACTTAATATAGTAGGCTATTAAGAATGTCTAAAGTGGACTATCAAAATAAAGTGCAGGATTTTACGTCAACTTCCCTACATAAAATATTGCTGTTGTTTAATCTCCATACATTTCCACAGCATGGCTACGCAGTTGTGGGACTGAAGATGTGTTAATCCATTTTTTTTAATAACTTTTTCCCACATTTTGCAAACGCAGTCCATCTGTGTCCCTCACTCTCCCTTTGCCGCCCATGCTTGTTTTGCCAGAACTCCTCATACTCTGATATCCCTGTACATTCACACATACATCCACCCACAATCGCTTGCCTTGGACAGAATCACTTTCACAACAATTCATATTTGTGCTAGTCTCAAAGGTAAACATGGCAAAGTTATCAAATATTTACTTATGATGACTTTGTGTAACCCCATTAATAAAGTCATCTGTTCACAGCACTAAAAAAAATTACATGGTAGAGGATGACAATCACATGAGGATCATGCAGACACAATTTGTAGGTGTTGAAATGTATGTACAACCTGTTTTAAGACATCAAATGAGGGATAATTGTGGGAAGTACATGACAAGCACAGAAAGACTAAATACAATATCCTGAACATTTCCAAAAAATATATGTATTTATTTTTATCTATGAATCAAAAGTCAAAAAGGTAATTTCATACGGTTGGTAGGACCTGTCAGGTTTACTTCTAAACTAAGATTAACTAAACTAAACTACTTCTAATCTAAAATAAGCTGCATCTAAAACCATCTCTTTTTCATTGTACATGAAAAAGAACAATTTGTACTTTGTACAAAAAGTACATTGTACATTGTACAAAGTTGAACTTGACAAAAACATGACAAAAACTTTCCAGTGGTACATAATGTTATTTTTCATTTTCCAATAATTTTCTGTAAGTCCTATCCTACGTTTTTTCATTCAGTATCCTAAATTACATTGTAAAACGAAAACCTTTGACCAGTTTTGATCATTAACATTTGGTACACCAATTCTTAACCACTAGGCTATACCATTTCAAATCCTCTTAGTAAACAAAAGAAAAAAAATATTGCAGGTATATATATATATATGGTCAAATTACTGGTTTCCAATCAATGTAAGTCTTAATAAAAGACTAGATACTCACAAAACCATTTAATGCATGTGTAATACCTTTACAGCATCTTTTGTTTGTGTTTTTGTACACCTGTAAATCCCTTTCTATAACGACAATTATTTTCATTTCATATTTACCCTAGCTCCTAAACAAAGCACTGAATTGCCGAGCCAAGATTCTCTCAGGAAAACAAATAAATGACAGCTTACATTGTTATTCACAGAAATGCTTTGTATTTCTTCCCTTTAAAATATAAGTTTAAATATATGTTTTAAACAAAGTACCCTTGCTGCTGTCTGCACAGCGCACACATTCAATGGCACAGCTGATCCATTAAAAAGGATTTCTCTATTTTAGAAACTGGCATGATGCTTATGTCAAGGTGACACTGACAAGCTGCAATTCCTGAATTAGAGGCCAAGCCAAATAAAATACAAACTTACTCTGATTAATTGACTAAAGAGTGATAAAAAGTTTGGTGGCGCTTGAGAACCAAAGCATTATTACTATTATTCGTGCACTTGTGTTACGGACATGAAAGTTTAAATTGTGGTTTGGAGCTTTTTTGCGATTTAGACCAGGAAAATGCCATAACAAAAACATTGGAAGTACATAGCAAAGCCATACTATCAGAAATATGGTAGTGGGTTCATTTCAAACTTTCAAATTGTAACATTCCTTCACTACTCATAGTTTCTTGGGAAAAGTCATTAATTAATAAATTACATTAGAATCTAAATATCAAGTTGGGAAGCAAACAATGCAGTCTAACTCATCTAAGTAATTTATTCTGCAAATGAGGCTCTATAATACGGTTATATGTCTGGAACAAAAAAAGTATTAAATACCTAGATTCACCTCTTGACTACTTGGAAACTTCTGGGAAAATTCAATTTGCTATCATAAAGCTGTGAAGGCAGTGCTAATCGTAAATATTACATACTTTGCTTACTTTTTCTTTTATTTGTTTTCCAAAAGACAAGAAACTGCCAGGTGCAAGTGCCTTACCTTCCCACTCATCCTGGATATGCTCTCAGTGTTTCTCTTCCAATCTGACTATCAGAGCCCACACAATGTCTAGCACAAGGCAAGCTGGCAATATGACTAAGTCAAAGGCTAAAGTGACCCAAAATCATGTAAAAAGACAAAGAAACCTATCATAGAAAGGGCAAGGTGGATGTTGGATTTAAAATAATAATAAAAAACAGCAATACTGCTACCTGTGCTGCTGTCATTTACACAATTTCTACATCCTATTACTTACAACATTCTCTGCACCAAGCCATTTTTCGAATGATTTCAAATTACTTATCATTATTTTAAATCCAACATCCACCTTGCACACAGAGACAGAAAAAATCTGATATTCGCACACTGCAACATGTGAGACTTTTTCTTCTCCCTAAGGCTAATGGATCGTGGTCTCATAACACCTGAAACAAAACATGATCTAAATTCTGGCTGGTAAAACGTGTGATTGAATAAAATGTCCTGACACTAGTCTCTCTGACTGCCAGACTGGATTCTCCATCCCTATGAAGTGTGGTTTATAGCCTCAAGCCAAAAGTAGGTGATTATTCAGGCCAAAACCCAAAGGCTCCCAATGTCATTGAAAGTTCAGACATTTGGCAATGAAGTCTGTGAATTTTAATTGCTAAACAGGAAGAGTTTGGCCCTTGTCGACAGGAAAACAGGAAAGAGGGTCTACCATTAAAGACAGGTATATGAAATGACCAGCTCCTAATAATATATAAATATAATATATTATAAATATTTACTATATATGACATATATTATAAAATATTTACCCACAATATTGGATAATAAAATGAGTGAAAAATCCCAATGACTTATGGAGGCACCGAGCCATATCTAGAGAGAAGAATTTAAAATCATGTCATAATTTACTTACCCTCAGGTCATTCCAAACCTGTAACCTTCTTTGTTCTGTTGAAAGTAAGATTTTGAATAATGTGGGAAACTGAACAGTTCCATTGACTTCCCCTTTCCAAAGGGGCTTGTTTCAAACTTTCTTTAAAATATCTTCCTTTGTGTTCAGCAGAACAATGGCATTTCTACAGGATTGGAACAACTTTAAGGGTGAGTAAATGATGACAGAATTTTCACTTTTGGGTGAACTATCCCTTTAAAGGATTTGGGCTCCTGTGTTGTAAAAAAAAAAAAAAAAAAAAAAAAAAAAAAAAGCTAATTCAAAATATTATTAAATAGGCTAATTCTGGAAGCAAATTTTCTGGACGCTTTAGCCTGGTGTTCGGAAGCTCCGAGTCCTGTCTGCTAAACTGTTGTTGAAGATGCACTCAGGAGTCATGTTAGTAATCAGTAAATTTAGTGATTCTTGTGGTGAATAGAACACTTTGAGTCCCTTTGTGTATTCATGCAGGAGCATTGTTTGTGTGCCAGTTTTACATGTTGTAAATCATTAAAAGTTGTTGTAATTTAAAAAATGAACGTCATAAATAAAAATGTGAAAACACAATTTGTTTTAATAAAAAAACGAAATGTCATAAATAAAAATGTACAAACACATACTTTGAAGACCACAATTAATTAAGGTAATTAACCCCTTTCCTGTCACCCCCCTTTTTGAGAATGGGGGTTAAAATGCACTATTCACACTTAAACGGTTGTAATTCAAGAATGCTTTGGAATATATACCCAAGTTTGGTCTTGTTTTAAAGCAGATTATTGCTGAAGTGAAAACACTTCAAAAAAATGAAAGTATGAAAAAGTTATGGAAGTTTAAATTCATAGTAAATCAAATATACTGTACTATTTTTTATTTTATATAAAATATATATTTAAAAATATATATATTTTTACTCTAAAATTACTATAAAACCAACGCCATAAATCTAACCAAGTTATGTTCCAAATTTGAAGTTGATATCACAAAAATTGAAGTTCCCATGAGATTTTGTTTAGGCGTAGTACCAAAAATAGCCACCGGATGCCATTGAATTCCATTGAATTTAGTTGTATACATTCTGCCTTAATAAATGAATACATTTCTTTCCAAATTTCAATTTTGTCACAAAATTTGGAACCTTGAGACTCAGATCTTTCTGACAATATGTGTTTTGTCAAGATTAGAAAAGGTTTTGATCATAAATTCTGAAATATAATAATGCCCAAAAGGGGAGGAGCCTGATAAAATAAGTACCGTTTCTATGGTAATGCCATGTTCAATTATAAAATGGTTTTCACAGGATGAATTCTGAGTTTATAAGCTTTCAAATGATACCTAATTTATAACTACTAAAATATGTGATATAATAAAAAGGTGATAAAAAAATAATATTATATTTTAGAGGATAATATATATATATATATATATATATATATTATAATTTTTAGAGGATAATATACTATAATTTTTAATTTTTTTTGAAAAATACTAAATTATGTTTTATTATGAACTTTTAGCATAAAAACAGATGTTTCAGTGATTAAAAGTGGGTGCATCGACTTTTTGTCAGACTTTTTGACAAAGGTAAGACCTATGATGCAGATTTTTTGAGGTGCACTCTTGTCATAAATTCATCAATTACTCTTACTACATAATTTGTAACACAAAACAGGGGTAGAATATTTATTTAGAAGTCTTAGACCTTTCCAACAATATATAATTTGTCATAATTAGATTAGGATTTAATAGAAATATAGTGAAGTAAAGTTAGGTGACCCAGTACCAGGACGGTGACAGTTAAGGGGGAAACAACAAGACATCATATGAAAAAATTGTCGTTTATTACACATCTGCAGATAGAGACATCATTCACTGTACAGCATTTGATTATCATGTTTGCAAGATGCCCTTATATACATCCAAGTTGCATGTTAATGATTCACGGACTGTCACCGGTCAATAGAATTACCATGATTTGATTGTGATTTCAGACACCTGTCACGCCTGAGGCCTTCCCCCTTACTGTCAATTGACAGTGCGAGTTCCCTTTCGAAACAGAACTTCATTTTCATAGGGAAGATTCTACTCTTATTAAATATGGGCTTACCATTGTTCTTCTATACTGAACTGACCAATAGCGCTGTCGATTATTACTCCCAGCTGATCAGCGCATCTCAAACGTGTTGACCGGTTTCGTTCCACATTCGTTTCATTTGCGGTTTGATGTTTCTGATATGCAACAGAAATGGCAGCTCTTATCAGTTGGGCACCAGTGCGACCTCTAACAAAATTTAGAGGCACCATTTGGAATGCGACTGGAATGCGATTTGGTCACAGTCTGGAGCCCAGCCCTGATATATCCATCATAGTTGCCTTGGCATCCACTTGTTGGTGAGACAAACAACACAGAGGAAGGACCAAGATGCTCCATTTGTGGCCTTATCAAAGATCAGCAAAGTTTAAAAGGTCGTTTATGCTATAATTCTCATCCTCTCTGGTACTGACACTTGGCATTTCACTGATCTTCTACTCTACTTAAAAGAAGAGGAGAGGGAGAAGGAGAGAAATAAGTGTGAGAGCGGAAAAAAAACAAGAGAAACAGTTGCCAAGGAATTCATCTATCTATGAAAGACTGCAGAGACAGGAATAAGCATTCCCTTCCAGACTCTACCAACATATTTAGGAACACTAGATCATTTGCAACACCAAGTAATTAAATGTTTTTCATTTCTGTCTTTTAAGGCATCAACAAGTCCAAAGAAGTAAACATTGTGCCATGTGCTTCAGCAATAGCTTCTACACTGGCAAGGGTGGATGGAACAAAATAGACCTAAACAAAATGACACGTGGCAACTTCACTGTAGAGGTTTAAAGGGACACCATGCAGGAATTCTGTTTTTGTCAAACAGCGACCCCTAGAGTCCGTGAGGAGTACCTGTATTTAACGTTACTGTTGTAAATACCACTCACGCAGAGTGTGACATGGCGTAATGTGTTACATAGTAAACAATAGTACATTGTCGTTTAATGAGGTCTAATATAGGTTGTTAGTGGTGAGAATTTTCACTTGATTAAATACATAGATCCAACTATTCAGCCCGTTCTCATCCTTTTGCGTCATATGTGACGCTAAAACGGCGAAATACTACGCACATGGCACCCTTTATCGTTAATATAACACGCGAACCCAAGGCGTCATAAATCCTTTAGCGTAATATGAGACTACCCTACCCTACCCCACACCTAAACCTACCCATCATAGCGTGTGTTATATTAACGATAACGGGTGCCATGTACGTAGTATTTAGCGTCACATATGACGCTTAAAGGAGTAGTTCACTTTTGAAAAAACTTTTGCTGATAATTTACTCACCCCCATGTCATCCAAGATGTCCATGTCTTTCTTTCTTCAGTCGAAAAGAAATTAAGGTTTTTGATGAAAACATTCCAGGATTTTTCTCCTTATAATGGACTTCCATGGGAACCAGGTCCAACCGAGGTCCAAACGACAGTTATAACGGTTACAGATGCAGCTTCAAATGTCTTTAAACAACACCAGACGATGAATAAGGGTCTTATCATGCGAAACGATCGGTTATTTCAAAGCTTATTCCAAAAATGTAACTTTTCTAAGGACAAATGCTAGCCTTGTAATATATTGTGAGGCGCGTTTGCAACGTCACGTAATACGTACGTTCAAAAGGTCACGGGCGACGTAGCCGGAAGTACACGGAAGTGGCTACGTCGCCCGTGACCTTTTGAACGTAATTACGTATTACGTGACGTTGCAAACGTGCCTCACAGAATGGAGAAAGGCTAGTATTTGTCCTTAGAAAAGTTACATTTTTGGAATAAGCTTTGAAATAACCGATCGTTTCGCATGATAAGACCCTTATTCATCGTCTGGTGTTGTTTAAAGACATTTGAAGCTGCATCTGTAACCGTTATAACTGTCGTTTGGACCTCGGTTGGACCTGGTTCCCATGGAAGTCCATTATAAGGAGAAAAATCCTGGAATGTTTTCATCAAAAACCTTAATTTCTTTTCGACTGAGGAAAGAAAGACATGGACATCTTGGATGACATGGGGGTGAGTAATTTATCAGCAAAAGTTTTTTCAAAAGTGAACTACTCCTTTAAGGATGAGAATACGTTGGACTATTATCCCCAATGTACTTTAATGATCCAGTGGCAGAACTTTTGCGTGTCAGAGGTTCTGGGTTATATTCCGCACTAGTAGTATAGTTTATTTTCCTCATCAAAGCCGATTGTGTATTTGTGGTTGTTTATCAAGCGGGGACATGTTTATTTGTGCATTAGGTTTTGTGATTTCACCGTAACAAATATCTCCAATGGATCGAAGCTTGCATCTGTGTGAAGACTGTGCGCGTCAGCTATCCGCGACACTGATCGCAGCGGCAACGAGTACTTTGTTCACTTGATTTAAAAAACAACACATTTCAGATAGTCTCTTATTTAAAAAACGAACCAACGAAATGAATGCTCTACTAGAACAAACTGGAGATGTTTTATTTGTTTGCAATGGCGAGACGGCCACCATTCAACCCGAAAGACGTCGTATAACCAATAACTCCGAAGCTGTTCAGTTAAGCTAAAAAAGTAACCCTTCAACATAATACCTCAGGAACACAAGCTCTTTTCATTAAAGGGATAGGTTAATTCTTTCATAATTTACTCACCCTTGTGTAGCTCCAAACCTGTATGATGCGCAACAGAAACTGATAATTTGAAAAATGTTAAATGTGTTATTGATACAATGAAAGTCAATGGTCCAATGTTGTTTTGGACCTATGGTATGAAAATAGTTGGAAATGTAAAAAAAAATCTTCTTTTGACTTTTTTTGAAAGCCATAAAGATTTGGACTGACAAGAGAGTGAGTAAATAATGACATGTTGTAATGGTATGTTAGTTCTTGGCATAGCCTATTTTGGTTAAATGATATGCAATAAAAGCTGATAATGAAACCAATTCATGCGTGAGGGCTTTGAAATCAGACAGAAATGTGCAACTGAAATCTGGCTGTACAGGAAAACTACCTCTCACCCGCATAAACTTCTTTTACGTGTCCAGACATTCACGGTGGTCCTGTTCTTTCATATTGAGCGGTATGTGCACCAGATTGGGCAGCTGCTGATCTTAGATTGCCAGATGCCAGCTGGTGGTCATTCTACCATTTGAATGTATACATCCCTTCTCTGTGGACCCTTTGCCAGGCCCGTTCACCCTCCCAGTTCACTGTGCTCTGTGTGTACACTACACTGACCATCTGTGGACGGCTCCATGTCAAGCTTCTCTTGGAATGACATGATCTGAATTCCAATTAACAGGAAGTCACTATGAAATCAAAATAGACAAATATTGCTTTTGTAATATCGCAGAATTTATAATAAATGATTTATCCATGCACATCATTATTTTTTTATTTTATTTGTGCCCTCGTTCATTTTAAATAATTTTACCTCCCACTTGTAGCAACATCTCTTCTCTTCTCGCATGATCCTGTCACTCACTTGAGATCACCGCGATAGCGAACCACAATCATCCAACAATCCAATTAATTCACGACAGCCAAGATCAAGTCAAGACTTTTTTTTCTTTTTATACGCAACTATATACAAATCAGTTGTTATTTTTTTACTTTAATATTATACTTACCAGCTGCCAGCTGCCAGGGTTCCCTGTAGCCTAGTTTGCAGCATTAGGCTGAGTGCACACTGTGCGATTTATAATAGTCCGTTGTGATTGTTGCTTGTCAGACTGTACAAACATGACCATCACTGTAAGACATATCGCACTGTAATATGTCAGATTTCATTAATGTCAGACTGTACAGCAGTCAAGGCGCATTACAAACAGAAGCATGCGAGAAAACTTGTCCGGAGTTTTACCTCATCAATCAATGAAACGTTCGGCGACAGTGAGCTGCATTTACACGCGGGATTGAAATGGTGGCTAAAAAGATATCTCTAATCTTACGTTTGGTCATGTCTCGTCTTGAAAAACAAAGACAATTTGATGGTCGCCATAGGAGAAGTCACACTGCAGGACTGTGAGTCAAATCTTCTGACACTGCTAGAATTTCGTCTGAGGTAAAATTTGATTGCAACAATCATTAATCGGCTGCCGTTGAACAGGTCGAATTAACAATCAAAGACTTCAGATTTTAGCCAAGGACCAGAAGAATCTTTTAGGATTTGCTAAATTTGTCTCAGACAGCCAAATCGTGGCAAAAATTACACCGTGTGAACCCGGCTTTACTTGAGAGAGATTCTTTTCCTTCAGAAAATTGCATGTACTGTACCTGATATTCTGTATATACCAATGAATCAATGTTCAGTAAAATTGAATCTAGATTGGAATCAGGAAATTTATGTCAACACTAATAAAAACATTTCATAGTCATTTTACCATGTAAACATTGTAAGTTTTGACAATCACAATACACTTTTTGTGATCTCAGTAATTCTCTCTCCACGCTGAACAATGTGTTTACGATAATGTTGACATCAAAATAAATAAATAAATATTTTTTTCTCCCCTGCATCAATCTTAATTTAAACACGGTAAGACATCATATCACAAGACTCTTGAAACTCTTCCAACATCCAATGATTCTCAGATGAAAACATATCCACACACAATGAATTTCCAAGAATCTTGCCCCAAGGTGAGTTACTTCTTAGTTTTGACTGTCTACAGGCTAAAATGAACTTCCAGACACAATTCTCTACACAGTCGTGTGACTAGAAGCTGAAGAATCTCAAGAATGTTGTGTGCAATGACAAAGATTATGACTGATTTATCACTTGGACCGAAATGAAAAAGATTTGCTAAATCTGCTAGTGTATCTGGCTCTAATGTTTTTAGCGCTTCTTTAAACTCAGTCCAGCTGGAGGAAATAAATAGAATAGGCAGATACGCGGACAAACAGAGGCTGTAGGGCAGATGGGCCTTGCATGTAACACACAGTATGGTCTGGTGATAGAAATAGGCTCGCTTCCTCACACTGCCAACCAATGATGGCACGTAATGACATGAAAACATGCATTGCTGCTTGTCTCTGATCAAACAATAGTTCTCTGGTCTGGTAAACAGGGTAACGCTTCGTCTCTGTGTTTGGGGTGTACAGAAATGAACTGAAGAAGAAGTGTGAACATTAGAAATGGTAAAGACGCCCCCGCTTTCCCTATTTAAAAGACCTATTTTCAAACCTTCCGCTGTATCATTATCCGCAAAAGGATAGAAGATCAACTTTGAGACAGAGACTTTAGCATTGTGTAGGCTTAATGAATCTGTTACTTACATCATCTTTGTTTGGGTGCTCATTAAATGGACTGCTAAAGCTTTGACTGGACCTGTGGTGCGATGTACCCACAGATGTCCATGTCTGACAGGGTAGCTGCTTGAAGTGGGTTCAATAGTCAATGTTTATGATTGATAAAAGACTTGAATCATTCCAATTATAACATAGAGTGAATGTTAAATCTTTAGCACATGGATAGATCGACTGCTGTCCCAGTATGTTGGTCAAAAGGGTCTCAAATTGAAGTTTCCCATGCGAAATGCTCATGGATGAAATGTGAAACCTGCTAGTTAGCGAGACACACGGTCATGCGACTCAATAAAACCTGACCTAATGTACACACACACCTAAACACATTTTTTTAAATCAATTGCCTCTTGGCCTCAAATGTTGGTTAAATAGATCACAAACTGTACTCTAATGTACAGTAAGATGTTCACAGCTAGTCCCACAAAAGTTAACACAAAAATGCTAAATGCGCATCAGTAAAATCAAAGAGGCCTGCATGCAAAAGTTATTTTAGGTGATTGTCCAAATGTACATGTTAGATGTAATAAAAGATCCCAAACGAAAAATGCCACAGGATTTAAGGCAGTGGACAAATGTACAGCTTTTGCATTTTCTGTAGGATATATTATAGATGCGCCATCAGTTTTGAGATGAACCGTGGTGTAAATACTAAGCCCGTTCTCATCCCAAGGCGTCCCCGTGCGTTGTGGTACATGCGTATACAGCGTTGACCAGGGGCAGGCCGACGTTTTTTTTTTTTTTTTTTTGTCGCTTCATAATGTCAAATTGCTGTCCAGGTCCAGCTAATCCAGCCCCAGCCATCAAACGTTCCCTCCGAGCCGTTTAATTTTGGATTATACCATCGGTGCTGCACTATGACTATTAAATGCATTAACAGGATTTTACTTCCATCTTTCATAAATACATATGCAAAGCCAAAAATCTCTAGAGCCTACCTATTATTTGAACACGTACGAAATCCTTGCCAAGAGTCTAGGTTTTACAATGCATTTAAAAAGGCATTCCAGCTGGGTGACAAGGGTCTACTGCACAAGTAAGAGTTAAGCACACATATGGCTTGACTTTAAGAAGCATCCTTCAAATAGGAGCCCTAAGAGACTGTAGGTGTTGTAAAAAAAAAAAAAAAAGAAAGAAGAAAAAAAAAGTGCACTTTTATATTTCCTGCTGTATGGAGAGACTATGATCTTGTGGCTGAAGGGTTGAGGAACTGGGAGCTTCAAGGCCCTTGAGAATGCTGTTTTAGCTTGTTTGGAGCATGTGATCACATTCTTATGTCTGGCAAAGAACTTTCATATCAGCCTTAAAAGTGAAGCCACACAAAAACAGGCACCACAAAAGAAAAAAGAAAACATAAGATGCAATACAACTCACAGCACGGAATTGTTCAGCTGGTTGGTGGCGTGCATATGTGAAGAATCTGTGATCCAGTGAGGTTTGTGCAGTAAAAACATAGACGTGGTAGTTTCCCTTTATAGGTCAAGAAGCATTATGTCCAGAAAAACACAATCTACGATCACGCATGCTGTTGACTGTTTAAAAAACAAATCGCTATTTATTTATTTAAATAGCTAGTATGGTTTCCATTATATTACAAAAGAGTAGAGGTTAAAACTTCGAAAAGATAAGCACAAACTTAGATGTAGCTTTACAGTAACCTATGCTTCTCCATCCATTTACGCTTCTTTCCATATGGTGATGTGAATCTCCTTATGTCCGGCGTTAGCGTGTAGTTGGCGCACACAACGGCTGCAACTTCACTGTGGTCTTTTCAGTACTACCCTCCTCCTCATTCATTTTTAAAGTTAGACCTCAACCTTCTTAGTATTCCTCAATCAATTCATCATAAACAATATAACAAGAAGAAAGAAAGACATGGACATCTTGGATGACATGGGGGTGAGTAAATTATCAGCAAGAGTTTTTTTTTTAAAGGAAACTAATCCTTTAATTGATAAGATTATAATATTGGATTGGCATATATATATATCAAAGGGTTTATTTTAAGTGCAAAATCAGACAGATCAGCAAACAGATTAAAGGGATACTTCAGGATGTAGAATTAAGCTTTGTATTAGTAGAAAACCTGTAGTATTGCTTTCCACAAGAGATTTGTGTATTTTTTGTCTGGAAAAAATCCTCAGATGACGCAAAAGTCGTCATTTTGCATCATCGGGGGATTTTTTGGCCAGAGGCTAAAGACTACAGTCAATAGTAGGGGCTGTTCCGCATGTTTTCAACCCGCCCACGGCGGAACATACTCTGACTAAAAGGTAATAAAATTATACCTTTTTATTCGTCTGTAATCGTTACTCTAGTATCACGAGAGATAGGTAGAGATCTATCCGTTAGATAGATCCGGGTCGCTAAAGATCTGAAATATGTAATAATGGATTGTGAAACATTCATGCATTTAAGGGTTAAGCTAAACCTTATACTGAAAAGATAATGAATGTAAAAGTGACACAACATATCTGGCTTTATGTCTATGAGGTCTTTTAATCAATGACTGCATTGCTTTAATTGAAAATATACGAGAATATGAAATGGAATGTAGAGGAAAAAGCAATCTCCCCATCCTTCTCTCCTTCCTAATCCAATAATCCTTCTACTTTATTCGTCCAGGGACTGAGGTAAACCTTACACAGACAGCCCTCAGCATATGTTTGTCATATCCGGTAAGCCAAGCAGGGAATGGATAGGAACGGCTAGAGTATATAAGGATGAATTATTCTGAATGAGTATAAAAGCATTTGTTCATTATTGAGTGGCTGTTATTTATAGATTGTTTTGGTGGAAAGGCTCATGTTGACATAATATCTTGCAAATTAATAACCAAGCACATAGTCTGTAATTCAAATCATTTTAAAAACGTACTGGAAGGGAGCCAGACCGTTCAACCAAAAGTGTTTATGACAAGAAGTGTCAACACTTCCAACTGGGGATTGTCACAAAATCATATTTGTAATATCTGAAGATAACTTCATTCTATACTATATATTATATTTTACTGTGATTAAAATTAATTTGATTTTATGGAAACATCTGGCTGCTACAAATCTGGAATCTATTAAAACTCAAAAACATGATCTTGGATGTTGTTCTTGGACAAATTGTACAGTCTCTAAAAAGTCATACATAATAATATTAAGTAAAGTCACATTAAATAGACTATTGAGTATGAAATAACTATAATTAAATGTTCCTAAACTTTGATTTTACTAATTATACTAACATAAACATACAAATACATGTACTCTGATTTATAGTTTAATTCTGAGCCCCATGCCACTAAGTTTGAGGGCATTTTAGACATACTGTCTCACACAACAACAGCAAAAAAAATCTGTTTTTTTAACTTCATCAACCTGAAAATGATTGTAATATTTCAATAATGAAAACACTTTCCTAATATTTTATACATCTATCCACATTGCATTTACTTCACCATCTTACCATCTTATTTCTGTGAATGCACTTTTTCACATTTTGAGCTTTGATGAGATTTAAATTTCACCATACAATATGATACACAAGTGACTTTGTTAAACATCACTTCGGGGTTTGTTTTATAAAATGTTCCTGTGCTAAAGCTGATCAGTTGGTTTAGAACTGGAAGTGAAAAAAAAAAATGTTCAAATCAAATAAATTTCAACTTTGACAGCCCTGACAAGTACATAACCACTGTGCATCTTTACATTAAGGCCATTCAAAAAAACTTTGTAATGTCTTCATTGCTGTTATGAGGTCATGACATAAAGAGTCCAGAGTTCTGGGTCAGGGACCTGTAATCAAGGCTAATAAAGGCCTTGATTCCCTCTTCACGAATCTCTATCCCGTTGCACCACCCCCTGTCCACCCTCCCTCCGACCAGTGTGCTGTTGCTGAGCAACGTGTGGTCTAGTGTTGGCGAGCATGACTGTTTGTTCCCGCCGAGCTGTGCTGAGAAAAAGGGAAGACACAAATTGGTAAACTGCAGCCACAGACCCAGGAGGCTGTGAATCAATGTCTGTACAAACAAAGTCTGGCGCGCCCTCACACACACACACACACACACATTCTCTCTCTCACACACACACACACTTCCTTTCTTTCTCTTTCACCTTTTCTCTCGCCTTTATTTCATCAACTCTATGTTAATGATGTTGTTAGCCTGTTTTAATAATTCAGTTCAGGCAAATGTAGTTCTCATCTCAATCAAAATGATTTCTTCCTCACATAATCTAAAACAAACAAATATGAAATGAAGAAAGCACAAGGGTGTCTTTAGGTTTACACTGGGATTTTAGTTTGAATATGAACCCCGAGACAGATGCAATAAGCTGGAGCCGTTTGCTTCAAGAGATGGCTAGCATTCTAGACTGTGAACATGATTGAACTATAGCTGAAATAACTCTTGACCTTTGACCATGACACCACATCATTCAGTCCACTAGACAAAATGTACAACAGTATCGATCCAAATTCCAAATGTGCCCCAATTCAGTTCCGTGGCTGCGTCCGAAATCCAATACTATAGTATGCGAAAAACAGTACGCGAACAGATTAGTATGTCCGAAATCATAGAATTTGAAAAACAGTACCCGGATGACCTACTACTACCGGCGAGATTCTGAAGTGTGCATACGATGGACACTTTACTATCCCATGATGCCACGGGAGAGGAGTTGTTGTCGTTATATTTGAAAATGGCGGAAACCGGAGACGCGGCTGTAATGGTAGCTATGGGCTGTAGAGATAAACTCAGACACACATGCGTATCTCTACTGATTCTATTGATTCTATTGTTTATTTATCGATGGTAATATCACAAGCATATAAATGGCTTTTTCCTTGCCAAAAATCAACATCAGACATTGTTCATATGGTTGTGTGAGGTAAAATTTATTAGGTACATGAATGTTATTTGAGAAACTCCACAAAAGGCGTGATCTGCGAGCGACGCCGCCTCTTGATTGTTGGCTCGGACGACGTAAAAACGCAGATGAAAACAGAAAGCAGAACTAAAAACAGTGCGAAGTGGGTGCAGTCAGTGGAATGGGCTCTTTAAAGGGATACTCTACTTTTTTTTTTTTTTTGGAAATGGGCTCATTTTACCACTCCCCCAGAGTTAAAAGGTTGAGTTTTACCGTTTTCGAATGTATTCAGCCGATTTTCTGATATTTAGAAGAATATCAGTAAACAGACAGTTTCTGGTCTCATTGACTTCCATAGTATATTTTTTTCCTACTATGGAAGTCAATGAGACCAGAAACTGTTTGGTTACTGATATTCTTCTAAATATCAGAAAATCGGCTGAATGGATTAGAAAACGGTGAAACTCAACTGTTTAACTCCGGGGGAGTTGTAAAATGAGCCTATTTCCAAAAAAAGTGGAGTATCCCTTTAAATTTTCGCACTGTTATGACAGCGTATGTCACGCAACAACAACATGATGCGTGTAGTGCATCCGGACTCATACTACCCGTTTTCATACTATATAGAACGTAATTTTTTAACGGTCACAAAGTATGTTCTTATTTAAATGTAGTACCTACTCACATAGTACGCAATTTTGGATGCAGCCCATGAGTTTAAATGGTTACACTCCAGTTGAATTGGAATGACAATAAGTGGAAGCAAGTCCAATTAGTCTAACACAAGTTTCTGATTTCAGATTTGAATGGCACAACATGAAATAATTTAATGATACTTTTACATAATGTGAATATAACAATAATTATAACATATTAATTAATTAAAATATTTTAATAAAAATTCTGATGGTAAATGATGGTAAGCGGTTCTCATGCTTCAGGTTTTTTGTCATTGTTCTTATTTCTTTATTGTGGACTTTTGTCCATTGCTTGAATGTTCAAAATCATTTTTACAGACAAACCAGAGTATAATGAAAGCAGCTGTCTGAAATAGAATATATATATAAAACTTGCCACAACCTCAGCCCTAAAACTAAAACTGACAGCAGGGCCATGGCCGAACAGAAATAGAGCAAGAATAATGACTTAAGAATAAAAACTTGTAGCGGTCAGAAATGTTTGTCCTCTTAGCAAATGAAAGCCTATAGCTTTTCTGCCCGTTTAGTATCCCTTGTTTTTGTTTACTCACTGTCCATCTAAAGAGCTCCTCAATACAAAAACAACAACAAAACATCATTGACCAAATTCCAGATCAGTTTTTTACCCTTTAAGGGCACTCAGGGAAACAAACACTATTTCCGTAATTCAAAATGAAAATGAGCAATGGAATCCCTTCATGAAGGTCCAAAACAACTACACACAAATGCAACACCAACAGTTTTCTTTGCCACAACAATCACTATAAACAAGAATGTTTCTGCCAAGGTAATCCAGGTCAGACTGGATGTTAGTATAGTCGACATGTTATTCTGGTTCACCACTCATCCAAATGGCTTCATCTCCACATTCAGTTCCAATCCCAACTGATGAATCTTCTTGGATGTGTGCTGAAACATCTTGAGCAACAGAAAAACATGCCCAGTTGACTAACTACTTTAACAAGGTAACAGCCTTTGGCCACAAGATTTGTGTTGGCTGTACCAAACTGCCACATATGGGATGGTAATGCTCTACAGACTTCAAAACACTCACTTTAAGTACACAGATGCTTAATGACTGTCTCATCTATATCAAAGTTTGTAATCCACAGAAATGTATTTGTCTTGTAAAATCACAACTGTCTTCATGACAAAAACAAAAGAAAAAAAAAAAATCAGAGGAGTGGGCCACAATCAGAAAATTAGCAGAAACAGAATGAGCACAATAGAAATATATAGCCTAGTACATATTATTAAATATATTATTTATTATTTATAGTGCAATGTAATATACATATAATAATAGTATTAAAGTACTTTTATTGGTGCGGCAGAGTTGTCTTTTAAAGCAAGGATTCATTAAATAAATAAAAGTAGAGATTTTTACATTATTAAAAAAAAATCTATTTCAAATAGAGTAAATGCTGTTCTTTCAACTTTCTGTTAATCAAAGAATATCAAAGTTTCCAAATATTAAGCAGCACATCTGTTGTCAACATTGGTAATAATAAGCAATTTTTATTGAGCACAAAATCATCATATTAATAATTATTTCTGAAGAAATATGTGACACTGAAGACTGGAATAATGATGCTGAAAATTCAGTTTTGCCATCGCAGGGACAAATTACATTTTAAATATATTACAATAGAAAACAGTTTAATTATATTTCAGAATGTTACTGTTTTTATATGTTTGCATATCAAATAAAAATGCACCTCTTTCAAAAGAGCATAAGAGACCTCTTTCAAAAAATCTGTTACTTTAGCATAACTGCGACGCTGCCTTGACCAATCAGCATCCAGGACTGAAACCATCCTTTTTTTTAATCTAAAATAATAAATCAATTAAAAAAGTGAACAAATAATGTACAAAGAAGTGATTGATGTTTAGTACCATGTTTTTCAAAAACATTTATCAATGCCAGATGGTTTTGCAAAAAATATATATTTATATCTAACTCCCCCACCGTCACCATTATCAATCTGTCTTCACGAGTTGAAAACCTCATAATTATTTTCTTTTCTCTCTCTATTAGTCAACTTTCCGTGTCTGACTTGACCTCTCCCATCTCCAATAACATGTTGTGATCATGTGTTAGGCCAAACCGCCTGGATCCCATATGCGCTGTATCAGCGCCTGAGTACTTCCATGTGCACCAGAACCAGGGTTCCAGATAAACACAGTGAGTAAAAGGGAAACAGCACCTGCCATGTCTCGATGGCTGGATCTGTTGATAGAGGCAGACGCACAGCAGCAGCAGCAACAGCAGCGACGGCTGTAAACATCTACGGAACGCTGAAGGCCACAGGCTCTAGATGTCCCTCAAAGCAACACAGCATGCCATAAATTACAGCTTCGACACTTCATACCAATTAGCCTAGAATCGTTGACACATTGTAACTGGAATTTATTATATGTATAAGAAAAAATGCAAAAGGGATTGCAGGCTAAAAAACGATTATGTTCACAAAAGGCTTGACATCTGTGGTTAGTTAAGTTAGTTCACCCAAAAATGAAAATTCTGTCAATAAAGACTCATCCTCATGTTGTTCCAACCCCGTAAGACTTTTTCCATCTATGGAACACAAATTAAGAAATTTATGATTAAATCTGAGAGCTGGATCACTCCTCCATAGGCTTCATAAGGCCTATCATAGATAAACAAACAAAAAAACAAACAAAAATAACCACTTTATTCAACTATTAATTTCCTTCTCTGTGGGCCTTGAGATTTCACGTAGTGAAACTACACAAAGCTTCTAGGTTGCACGTCACACACAAGTGTTGACCATGACGTGCAACCTAGAAGCTTTGCGTACGCTGTAAAAAAAATGTTTTCAAGATTTGTTATCACAACATTTTTTCTTTTGTCAAATAAACTTAAATAATTTATTTAGTTGAGATAACTTATTATTTTGAGTTTCTGATGATTAAATGAATCTCCTTCATTGTATTAACTCACTTTTTTCAGTTCAATCAACTTAAAATTTTAAGTCAACCAGGTTACTTACTTTTTTAAGTGAAACCAACAATATTTTTTAAAGTGTTTTCACTACATGAAATTTCAAGGCCCACAGAGAAGGAATGAAGTCTTTTTGGGTTTTTTTTTTTTTTGTGCACAAAAGGTATTCTCGTCGCTTGATCCAGCTCTCAGATTTAATAAAAAAATATCTTAATTTGTGTTCCAAAGATGAACGAAAGTCTTACGGGGTTGGAACAACATGAGGGTGAGTAATTACCGACATAATTTTCATTTTTGGGTGAACTAACCCTTTATTGTTTAATAATAAAACAGAGTTAACACTGTGTCAAAGCAGAAAAGTTTAGCAAGTGTGAAATTGCATTGAAATTTGACACATTTGATTGTACAAGTCACATGGTAAAATCAAATCTGCTTGTTCATAGCAATGTGCTAATGAATTTAACACACCATCTTAGTTTAAAATAGTTTTTTTTTTTTTACAACAAATTGCCAAGTGGCTATTCTTCTAGGAGTTTCATAATGTTCTTCCATAAAAAGAAATATGGAAGAGGTGTTAGCAGAATCATCAGCTGGTTTTAGCCCTGATTATGACACATTAGCTGACTAGGTTACCCTACATAACCCTTCTTCATCTTTCCCTCCAGTCATTTCAAGCTCAATAAATTCTCAAGATGTGTATGTGTGTGGCTGAATATAGTTTATGTGCAAAAGAAACACAGAACCAAAGAGTTGGAAGGTGGGGGGCAGACTGGACTCATAATCCAGCCAGAACCCAGCTGATATTCTGATAATGAACTCGTCTCATCATCAGTCACAGAGACACCGAACATTGGACACGAGGCCCAGCGTGTGCACACCGCACACACACTAGTAAGCTTTTAATAAGCAATGTGATCAAAAAGGGGGATGGCATCTGTACAAAAAAGCAAGGGAAAGAAGGACAAAAGAGGGGCCAGAAAAATCCATTCTCAGCATCCTAGCAAGGGCAAACTGCCTCTTGCTGGGAAACAGCCAAACCAAGACCCTTCGACATGCATCTTCATTGAGTCTATGTGAGCAGCACACTGTAGGCCTACAAGAAAACAAAAAGGCCCCAAAAGCTATTATGATTATATTTTAGGAAATATACAGTATATATATATTTTTTTCTAAGGGCGTGACATTTCTGAAAGACGCTCAAAGCGATTGGCCAATCACAACATACTGGTCCATCCAACCAATCCAAGCACATTGCGCTTTTCTGAAGAAGGGGCTTCATAGAGACAGAAACTAAACAGACTATGAACCAAGGTGCTGAAACAATGTAAAATATGAAAATATGCTAGTATGAACATACATAAAGTAGGAATATAGTTAATTTGGTCCCGTATGTTTTACTAGCTTAATGAAAACAGTTTCCTTTAAAACCGAAACATTGTCTTCCATTGTTTTCATTCTATATAATAAAACAAATGATATATATTTTTAAGAATTTTCGAGTATAAACGGCTCCTTTAACATGAAAACAATTTCAACTGAAATAACATTTAAACTATAGCTTTATAAAAAATGCTTTCATATATTACACCAAAGCCCCCCCAAAATTGGGGAATTCAGTTCATGTTATGGTTCCATATTTTTCAGGGACATAATGACAGCCATGGACATGAGAAGATGTGATTACAATGTTCAGTGACATTTTGAGCACCAGCTCCAATCTTGTCAGCACTAAGAAAACTGAAACATGAGTTCAAGCTGCACAGGACCGACACCATCGCTCAACTTAATTGAACATACCCCTTTAAGTGACCTCAAGTTGGGTTTTGTTGTTGTTCTGTGGATTTTGCTCAGGAATCAGTTCAAAGACTTCAGCATTACACAATAGACATTTTAAACCGTCTCTTTCATCATGTTGTTGGCTATCTACAGGTGAGGTGGTTACCTGTACTCACAATCATACACACAAACACAAAAAGATGATAAACGAACCAGTATGGCCACACCTAGTAAATCTTTATTAGTAGTATTTTTTTTGTAAGTCATAAAAAGTAAATTAACTACAGTGAACTCAAAAATGTTAAGCTATCTATCCTTTCATATTCTATCTAGTCTTCATAAATTAAAGGCAACAATAGGCGTAGGTTTATGACACAGTGATGATGAGCTGAATAATGGGACTTGCTGTCAAGCTGATGGATCTGATAATGTTTTTTTAACATTACAGTGGTATGAAGCAGGTCGCAATTTCTAAAGAGACAGATATCGCAAGTCCCACAGATATAAAGGAATAAGGACATTTAATATACCGAACTACCCCCAAGTGCTGGATTACTCACACAGGTCAGTTTATTAGACGAATTAAACTTGTGAGGTAACGCAGCGCTGCTTCACTTGGTCTAAAGTTACACTATCACACTAAACTTCATTTAAATGTGTTGAAAGTTACAGTAAACAGTCGTCTTTATAGCATATAATATAGAACAAGCAATAGTGCTTTTTAGATATTTTCCCTCAATGGTGAGTTTGTATGTTCTGCATTTATATTCAATATTGTAAGATCTGTGAATGAAAACCACAATCACTATTTATGAAATCTGTATCCAATTTTCACATAACTATGTAAAACCCACTTTCCAAGTTTTTATTGCACTGGATCCAAATGATACAATAACTCAAAATGTTTTCCTCTAGAAAACTAACTAGGGTAATTAAATCTGGCAGACATGTTAGACTCGTGTTAGACTTTGGCACACATGTTTCCTTACTTAATCACCTCTTCCCTTATACTGAAAACTCACAGAGAACCGTAAAGCTTTAATCAGGGCCTTTTCAGTGTTTTTCTTATAAATGTAAATAAAAAAACATGCTCAAGAATAGCTAACCAGCCCAGTTTGCCAGTGCTCTTTTAGTTAAAGCAGTCAACCCCTAACTTGTCACATCTTCATTACCAATTACCATTGACATGTGTTAAGACTGCAATCCGCATAATGCAGTTTGTGAAAAAAACTTGCGATTGATCTGAACATTATGGGACCAGTTTTCATCATAATGATCAAGTTCCAGTCTCTTTAAAACCACTGGTCAAGTCTAAATTGCCTGCTCTCAATAACTGTTGTGAAAGAGAGAGACAGAAAATTAGGCAAATTTGCTAAACATCATGGTCAAGCACTTGTTTGGTAACAAAGAACTTAACCACTCAAATTCCAGTGCAATGTCCTAAAAGAACCCTCATTAGGTAACCATAGAAACAACATGAAATCCTCCAACAAACTCGCTTATTGTGTGTGCTATTTGCTGCCAAATCTGCTGATCAATATCACAGGCATCGTTTTGGGTGGGTGGGTGTTCACCTTGATGTTAATGTTTAGAATAAAGCAAAGCTATAACCATTTGAGAAGTCATGTGGCAAGACTCACGAACAGTGTGTTCCCTCCAAAGATCAAATGAAACCTACTCCACTGATCAATATAAATGAGAACATGTACGGTGTGAAATTCAAGAAGGGATATTTCATTCAAAGATGAACATTCTGTCATCATTTGCTCATGACAGTCCAAATCTGTATAACATTCTAATCTAGAGAACTGTGTAAAAGAACTGCAGAGAACTGCATGATTCTGGATAAATTGAGAATCACAATTTTGGTTTTTCAAACAGACATTGCAATTGTATCACGATTCTGAACAGACAACTAAACAAAATACCATGTCATTTACAAGAGGTTCCAACAAAATGTTAAAGGGGTTTCACTCGTTTTTGTAGGCATTAAACTTCCTGATTTATAAAAGACGATATCTCTGCTTACATTGAACTTTCAGCGCTGCAACTTTGCAGATACTGTTCATGTACCAACAGCAACATTACACATTTAAAATGAAAAAATTGAAATCACAATCAACCACCCCTTTAATTGCTGCAGTATATTTAAAATGTTAAATTAATCTGAATTATTCAAATAAATCTGTTTAAATGAATGAGTCAATGACTCACTCTTAAAGACTTAATTTGTTTCATTACTGGAAGAATCAGTGTTTTTGAACGAATCTAGATTGAATGATTCAATAACAAATAAATTATCCAATCTGTATTTGAAGTGCTACTTTACTTTCAGTTACTTTTTTTTTAATCGCTTCCGTAGACATCAGTGTTTTTTTTATTTGAACTATAAACTTATATCCTGTATGATTAATATGAATAAACACAGAAATAATGATGATGGGAGTGTGGTTGAAAAGACTATGTGAAGATCCTAAAGATACCTACACATGATAAATGTCTTCTCAAGGTCATGGCTGCGCAAACGCGGATTTGAAAGTTCTGGTATGGTTTTGTCAAAGGTTTAATAGACAGATGGCAGTCTATAGATGATGGCCAGAGAAAAAAAAGTGATGAATATAAAAAAAAGATGAATCAATAGATTAAAGGTAGGTAAGCTTGAAGTCCACTAGGCCTCTGATCTATCATAACGAAGAAATGGAAGGGGGTTCATAGTGAAAATGAGACATTTAAGCACTCTGAGGAAAGGCATTGCGCCACTGGAAGCCCCATAAAGCCTCAGCTGTTGTTTGTGGTCGTCAAGGCTACCTAAACCCTTGTATTTCACATCTAATTTTTGTGGTTGCCAGCCGTGGAGAGCAAGTCTGCCTGGCTCACCCTTGACAACGGCTAATCCGTGAAAGTTCAGGTGGCCCTCCTTACCAAGACAAAGGGATACCAGAGTTATCATGAGAAAGGCAGCCTTCGACACGGATAATTAAAAATAAGACCTTTTCATCTCCCTAACATTTATTAGCATCACTGACAAAAGCCATTTGTGACCTTAGAGATACTCATTACAATATTACAGATTTAGTTCGTATCAGGTAGTTATTCAATGGTACATTCGGGTACTCTGAATAAATGCACTGTTAACATATTTAAAAATTATTAAAGATAACGATACAGATAACAATATATGCGTCCACAGTAGAGCCCGACCGATAAAGGATTTTAAAGGCCGATACCGATACAATAATTTGTTGGTTTTAAAATCCGATATATCGGCCGATATTTAATTTATTTATTTTTTCAGAAACGCTAACACAGTCTCATCCCAAGACGTCATACAAGTGACGCTTTTGACCATACGTCAACATCCGCCGTTTTAGGGTACCCTTAAACGTCAGTTATATGATGATCCTGGGCCATCATACATCTGACGCTTTACCTTTAACGTCAGTTAGGTGACGGGGTAGGTTTAGGTTAGGATTCGATAACGTCATCTAACCGACGTTAAAACGGCAGATGTTGACGTATACTCAAGCAGCTGTCAAGGCAGTTTAACTGTGTGTAATTTTGGGTTAGTTAATTCTCCTCAAGCAGTCCTGATTGACTTGGCACCACAGTACTATAGTATCAAAGTATATGAATGTACTATATTATATGAAGTATATGAATGCAAAGTTTTCATGGGAAATCACTTGTTTAACTTGAAATTGACTGCAATTAAACTCTGCAGATTTAGCCTACTGTTGTAATTGTCATGATTGTTAGTGCCAACCTAAATCTACTCTCTATAAATGATAAAGTAAAGGCATGCTAGAGTTGATTTAGTTTATTCTTGTGTCTTCTGTTTTGTCTTTCATGTCACAGCAGTAGGCCTACATCAATGGTTAGAGAGTCCAGTGTTTGGGCCAGTCGGTTATTGACGTGGCAGAGTTCAAAATCTTGATAAGTGTAAGCAGATGTGTCACGCCCGTTAACGTCCTTTCTCTTTCCAAGGATTACAACACCTGAACACAGTTCATGCAAAGGCCTGTGGAAAACATGACTGACACTCTTTATAAGGGATGTACTGGTCTCAAAGTACTGCTTCAGGCGTTAAACAAACAGCAAATGAGGCCAATAAAAATGAGAACCCAAAACTAACTTAGCTTTGATGTAGCTGAAAACTAGCAGCTAATTTACACTACTGTTCAAAAGTTTAGGGTCTAAAAAAAGAAAATGAACTCTTATTCAGCAAGGATGCAATAAATTGCTCAAATTACAGTAAAGACATTTATAATGTAACAAAATTAAATGATGAAAATCGCAGCTTTGCCATCACAGGAATAAATTGTTAAATTAAATACATAAAAAGAACCATACATGAATAGTTTTTTACGGTATTTTCTGATATCAAATGGAAAAAAAAGTTGTTTTATTTGTGTCACAAAGTAATTTGTTGGTTTAGGTCCATTTGTTCATTGAGGTTTCCCACTCTTATCAGTTACATTTAATTTGATCACACATAATCTTTGTTCATTGCTACTTTCTTGTATAGTTCATTGGTTTCCTGGTTATTGTAGGATATTGTTTGTATAGACACGCAGTTACACTGTGTCAGATTATTAGTTATAGGCTTCAATTTCGGTACATGGCAAACTTATTCAAAGGAAAAAAAATAAAACTTGGCAGCTTTTCAATCACAGTATTTCGGAAAGAGGGGCCTTTTTCATCGAAAAATGTAGTTCAGACCGTGGGGAGAGAAGAGCTGTAATATGTAAAATATGTGAAAAATGCCGGTGGTAACAATCAAGCATGAAAGACTTTGTCAAAGGTTATTATAGGACCCCTTTAAATGATATGTTTTCAAAAAGGATGTTGTTACAAAACATTTCAAATTGAAAGTAATAAATGAAAATGTTGTTTTAGACTGTTACAGTGACACATTTTTTGTCATTTAGCAACAGATTACAAGCAATATTATTAATTAAAATTTAACAAATTACAATTGAGTAATAATTAATCAAATTAACCTTTTAAAATGAGTAAAGTTTACACCAAAGAAATTAACAAAAATATCTCACTAACAGACAGACGTCAAATATTAATTAAGAACTCTTTATTTTGTATTGCCAACATCGAAGACATGTTAACAAGCAGAATCACTGAAGGACAAAAGCGTCATTTTAAAACAAAACTAAAACAAACACCAATCACCATAATGATAATGATGAGTTTTACTCATTTTAAATGGTCAACTTCTAAGGAATTAATTTGATTAATTATTACTCAATTCTAATTTGTTAAATTGGTAACACTTTACAATAAGGTTCATTAGTTAACATTAGTTAATGTATTTACTAACATGCACTAACCATGAGCAATACATTTGTTACTGCATTTGTTCATCTTTGTTAATGTTAGTTCATGAAAATACAGCCGTTCATTGTTTGTTCATGTTAGTTCACGGTGCATTAACTAATGTTAACAAGATTTTAATCAAGTATTAGTAAATGTTGAAAATAACATTAACAAAGATTAACAAATGCTGTATATGTGCTATTCATTATTAGTTCATATTAACTAATGTAGTTAACTAATGCTAACCAACGAACCTTATTGTAAAGTGTTACCGTTAAATTTATTTAATAATATTGCTTGTAATCTGTTGCCACAATTTTTTTTTATTAGATAAAGCGTATTAAATGGACAATATGAAATCAAGGAAAACTGACTACATTCAAAGAACATGAAGAAAAATGAACACTGCACAAGATTATTGATAAGAAATCCTCCACTGTTCTGACTTCAGTGTTAACAGTGTCCAAATGTAATGTTTACAAGAATAAGCAACAGACCACTGAGAATGTTCATGAATCAGGATCAGTGTTGCTTAGAGCCATTTAGTTGTCAAACCCCAAAGACTGTTTTGTGTTCTCAGCTCATATTGTAACTCTTGGATGTGTGGTTGTGGCCTGTTACAGACCATCTGTTCACATGGCACCACCTTGTGGATAATACCTCATTAAGCCGCTTAAAGAGAAGAAACCTAAAAGTAACTATTAAAAATGTCAAAAAGAAAAAAATATATATAATTAAGTAGCATACTGAACACTGAATTTCTATATTATCACATTTTGCATATTCCACAAAAGGAACAAAATGGCAGATTTAAAGAAAATCCAACAGGTCATGAAGCAGAAAGAATTTATTATCAACCATAGATAGGAAAATACATTACTGTGGAATTTCTATGTACAAATCTCTTCAACTAATACAGAGAACGGACAGAAAATAGTTGCTTACCATTCTTTTCCAGAGATTCTTTTTTAAGAGCTGCCTTTTTTGGGTTTTATTAGAGACCGAACATTCATTGAATATCATGAAAACTTTTCTTTTTCTTTTTTTTAATAGTGTGCATCTCTGCTGGCATTATCTCGAATGGTAAACAAGAGTTTATTCAATGTACTACAGAATGGCTCATGACAGTAAGTACAGTGTTAGTCAGAGAAACTACAAAAAAAAAGGTCACCGGCGTCTATATGAAACGCACGGTAATTAAAACAGCCCAGCTAATCTATCAATTTTATTGCAGCAGGTTTTTAGTATCAAAAACAAAGGCTGGAAAAAGATCTGTTATATAAAGAGTAAAGCAGAAGGAAAGCAAGAGGCAATGAAAAATAAAAGAGGACAGTAAAAAAAGATTTGATTATTATTTGCAGTTTCTCACTGGTTTAAGTGTAGATGTTGGGTGTGTACCGCTGAAATTAAGAAACTACATTGACATTTAAAGGACTTTGTTTGGGAACGATGATTTAAAAACAAATCAATTTAACATGAGTCTTACAATTTAGTCTCCATTACCGAGTGTTACTTGATTAGGTACAAACACTCATCACTGATTGAAATGCACCAATATTTGATAAGTCTAATATTTTACCATGCAGTTTAATGCAAGCGAGACACCATCTCCGATAACACCCGAGGCCGGTTGCATAAACTGCTTAGACTAGTCTTAAGTCATCTTATTTTGTTCAAGACTGGTCCTATCTTTTTAATGTAATTTACATAAAAAGGTCGATTTGTCTAATTTTAAAGTAAAACAGATTACCTTTTTTACTAATTGCTAGGTGTCAAATTAGTCTTAAGTTTATGCAGCTGGCCACTGATGTCAAACTGCTCTCCATCATGACATTAAACTGCACGAAAACTAGTCTACTAACAAAACATGATCATCTTTGGGCACCTACTTCAGTCAGAAGAGCAAATTTGTTATAGGACAATAAGCAATGTGAAACAGATCATTAAAAAGAGACATCAATAATACAGGAGAATACATTAAATATATACACACACACACACACACACACACACACACAACACAACTCATTTGTTTTGTAGAAAGGAAATATTCAATACACATTTTATTCACATTTTACAAAAAAACTAATCTCATTTCTACTATAATACCATTAACAATTCATGGTGAAGAGGCCCCGAATAACAGAAGACTGCTCTGGTTCTTGCTGCTAAAACAAAGCAAGACGTAAAAGCGATAGTGCTGCACAACTGAAAGAAACTGATTTGTGACATGTTGAACATGTGATGGTCATGCTGACATCAGTTTAGTGGAACAAAATATATTAAAGGAGTAGTTCACTTTAAAAAAAAAAAAAATTGCAGATAATTTACTCACCCCCACGTCATCCAAGATGTCCATGTCATTATTTCTTCAGTCGAAAAAAAATGAAGGTTTTTGATGAAAACAGTCCAGGATTTTTCTCCATATAATGGACTTCAATGGGAACCAAACGGTTCAAGGTCCAAAAGACAGTTTCAGTGCAAACTGTTCAAAGGGCTTTAAATGATTTCAGACGATGAATAACGGTCTTATCAAGCGAAACGATCTGTCATTAAAAAAAAAGCTCAAATGCTCGCCTTGCTCTTTTCTGTTTGAATCCTTTTCCAAATCTTTTCGTTCGTTGAATGAACCAAATGACTCGGAAAAAAAAGACATGTTAATTTTGAGTTCAAACGAGTCTCACGGGCATCACAGAACAGAGCAAGGCGACCATTTGAGCTTAACCTTTGTTATTTATTTATTAAATGAGCGATCGTTTCGCTTGATAAGACCGTTATTCATCGTCTGGAATCGTTTAAAGCCCTTTCAACAGTTTGCAGTTTGCACTGAAACTGTCTTTTGGACCTTGAACCGTTTGGTTACGAGTAAAGTCCATTATATGGAGAAAAATCCTGGAATGTTTCCATCAAAAACCTTAATTTCTTTTCGACTGAAGAAAGAAAGACATGGATATCTTTGATGACATGGGGGTGAGTAAATCATCAGCAAAAGTTTTTTAAAAAGTGAACTAATCCTTTAAATGCTAAGGATCTAACCACAATCAGACCACTGCCAGACATCCTTCACAATTCTTAGAGATGATAATTTGGTCCAAAGGTTCAGAACTAGGTTAGGAAGATAGTTTCAAAATTAAAAATGCCACGTGAAGTACCATAAGAGGATAATCTAACTTTTTACAATTGGCTTCAGAGGAAGCTGGCACGAAACAGGAAAAATTATGGCCATTTAAAAATGAGTCTAGGCAGATGTAAATATGAAAATGTACATTTATCTTGACTTTAAAATCTGTGTAGCAAACAAAATAATCATGAGTTCAGAAATGCCAAAGTGCTAAAACATTCTTGAAGCAAAAACAAATGTCCTATACATGATTTCTTGAGACCTCAAGAAGATGAAGATGCACTGATAGCATAATGCAATCCGAAAAATAAACGACAAAATGTCCACCACAACAACAGTAAAGTTTTCTTTTCCAAGACAGGTGGAGTTGCTCTCTGAAGAGTGTGCAAAACAGTAACATGTTTGCAATATATATATAAAGGAAAGGCAGAAGTGTTACTGACTCGATTTCACATAGACAGATGGCATGTTACGGAGCTTCAGGACTCCCCTCCCTTTACATATACAGCAACAAGACACTGAAAAAATAGTTTGAGATGAATGATTGGATAGACAAAAAAGCATGTACTCTGAAAGTTACAAAAGAAAATAAATAACTATAGTAAAAAAAGAAAGTGCAAAATGAGCGCAAAAGTATGGCAGTGAGAACCAGGAACAACCTCTGTCTTTTATACAAGCTGGTAAGTTTTTGATTATTGTTTATAAAAATGTAGCTTACAACACAATCTTATTTTCTGAATTTGGATCAGAATTTATTCTTAGTACAAAAAAAACATTTAATAAAACTAAAAAAAAAAAGTGTGAATGTGGCTCATATACAATCAAGTCAAGCCTAAATTTTTCTGTTAATATATTCAATTACATTTTGTACAAAGACCTGGGAGAACCCCTCTGATACAATATGGGGGGTGGTAACGGCTAGGTCGGAACATTACTAGCCTCAAGAACAGTGCTACAGATCTTGCGAAGATGTGTGTAATGAGAGGATAAAAAGGAATGGGAAATCCTTTTCAACCTAATATAGTGACAAATCGCTGGTTAAAAGACTCCCTATATAAAACCTTCCTTTCTAATAAAAACCTCCCGTTTATGACCACAGTGATATCAAGCGCAGTTTATATTATTCACATAGCCTGTCGTACAAAGAAACAAAGAGCCTGCCCCCATATGACTGGTTAAAACAATAGTGCGCAAAAAGCAGTGCAGCTGATTCGACACATCTAAAATAATTTGGTTTACATATTAAGCTCAAACCATTCCAACTCCCATTTGAGGGAGAGAGAAAGACAAATAAGTGCTTTTTTTTACATTACACAAGCGTGTAAAAACATTCCGTAACAGTGCACTTGCTTAGAACGTATAGCGCGTTCTGAATATTGCACCATTGATGGAAGATTAAAACATCAGATGCACCGATGTACAGCAAATTTCAGCACCGCGCAAGTGGAAAAGCTTTTGTGGTTCCATTGTCTTTCCCGATTGGGGACAAATTTTACTTACTAAGTTTGGTCTGCACAAAACATTGGTCACTCATCCAAAGGAGAATTATGCAAGCGTGTCTGAAATTAAATTCAACTGTTAGCAATGTCTCAGTTCAGTGGAATGTCGACAAAAAAAAGCGTTTACATTGAGGCTGAATTCATGAAGATGTTGGTTAATGCTTATTTTGCAGAATTACACTAATGGCTGGTCATAGTATTTATATCTGATCGTAAAAGAAACTAAAAAAACATCCCTTTGAGTGTGCGACCAAGACTTAGCTGCATCTTACAATTGATACATTGCATGCACACAAGCTATATTCAACAATTTAAAAAAATGATGATAATATATCAGCCTATGATTCAAAAAAATAAAAAAATATATATAGCTTAACAAATAAAAAAAACTCCCAGAAAAATTGAAACATGTTGGACCCTAAAAATGAATAAAGGTACAAGAGAAAAAAATATATGTATACACAAACACACACACGCACACATATATATACATATATATATATAAAAAGAAATAGCTTAGAGGTTTTATCGTTTTCAAAAAGCATACGAGTTGGGACTCTGCAGCGCCACCAGTGGCCGAGAGGGCTCACTACCTGTGTCCAGGTAAGTGGATCCCATTAAGAGGGGGAGGATAAGGCAGGACCAACTCCAGTTGTGCAAACAGGGAGAAGTGATCTGAGGGGATATGAGGGTGTGGGCAACCACTGATATTGTTATCCAAGAGCCAGTTTGTGTCCAAAGGCCCGAGGACACCCAGCAAGTTTAGTTCTGGCCTCGAGTAGAAGATGTAATCAATGACACCCTAAATTGGGTTTAAAAAAGGGAGTTGTGAGCACACACTGTTGAAGCACACAACAAGCTGTTTTCATGCTTTCTGCTGTTACTCTGTCATGTTACCACACATGGCAGAGTAAGAAATGGCACAACATGACAAGCGTTTCATTTTGTTAACTTGACGTGCATGGTCGATATCAATACATCCCTGTTTGAAGAGAGAGATTTTGGACCTAGAGTTTCAGATATAGAAATGGGTGCTAATGACATTTTAAAAAGAAAAGGTTGTATCAATACATAAATTCATAGTAAAAATCATATTAGGGTTTATACTTTTGACATAACTCCGAACAATTGCGGTCACTTTATTTCGCTCGCTGTACTTACCTTGAAGTCAAAAGTGTAATTGGTGTAAGGCATGAGCCCATTCTCATAGGCACTCTTCAACTTGAAACCATGCGTGATCCTTTCGCTAGATGTGCTGATCTTGCCATTGCAGTTGAACTTGGTCAGACTGTCGGTGTAGCGCAGCTCCTTGAAGTCTTTGTGTTTGCAGTCAACCCCGCCTGTGCTCAGGTACTCCACAACACCTACAATCAGAACCGAAACTCTGTGTAAATATGTCTACAGAGGTAACTACTAAACAGATGGTTTAAGGACCACATGAAACCAAAATCAATCTGAATTACTTTTTCATTGGTGGTCTTATTTTGCATAATTCCTCAGTGCTTGTACTTTCTAAAAGGAAGTTTCTTTGCAAAATCTTTCATTAAAGTTCTCTACAAAGCGAAAAGCAAGCCGAGTCGAGGCAAGTCTGGTAATGGAAAAGCGCCATAAGATAACCAATAGCATGTCACACAAAGCAAGAACTTTTTTTATAGCACGTGTACATAACTTTGTCAAACTCACATAAGTCAATCCTTTATATAGGATTCAAAAACACACTTTTAACACCACAAGAGAAAATGAGACTGTGGCTTTAAGGCTTACCCGAGTCAGGAAGTGAGTTGAGGTCAGCACACAGCACTAAAGGGATGGTGTTGGTTTCTCCAGACACAGAAGAGAGCTTTAGACTGCGGGAGGCCTTGTCTATGATATTCTTCACCTCTGACATGAACATCATGGTCTGCACCAGCTTCACATCAGAGTATTCTGGGTCCCAGTGCATGTGAGCATTAGCCACTAGTAGGAGCTGTTTCTCCATAGCATGGATGGACTTACCAGCTGTAGAAAGGAGGGGAAAAGGCTGTTTGTGAATTGTAATTGTAAAAACTGTAAGAACTGTAATATTGTGAAGATACAATTTAAGATAAAAAAAATTAATAGAAATGTTATGTAATGTAATCCTATAGTGGCCAAGCTGAATTATCAGTCTTCAGTGACACATGATTTGACTTGAAATATGTTCAAAACCATTTTTTGTGGCGTTTTTTTTTTTTTTTTTTTTTTTGGAAAGCGCATTCTTTGATGAAAAGAAAGTTCAGGAACAGCATTAATAAAAAATAAATAAAAAAAACTTTAATGTCACTTTTAATCAATTTTGTGCAACACTTAATGTCCTTAAAAAATGTTTTTACTGTATTATAGTACCATTTAAAAGCAATACTATTATTTTTAAATTCCATTTATGTGGGAAAGAGGTTGCTCAATTGTCATAAATAATCACAATGGGGGGAAAAGGTTTTATCGTGCAGATTCTCACATGAGAATTAACTCACTCTCCATTAACTCATTCTTTAGCTCTAGCAATGCGGCCACCCCGATGTTGTCCTTGGTCATGACCCGATTAAGCATAGCCTCCGAGCCCTCTGAATTGGCCATAGCCAGCTGGTTAAACTCTACTGTGTGTTTCTGCACCATGCTGAACCTAAAAGCAATCAATAAATAATCTGGTTTAATGTTTTCACTCATGTCAACATTGAAACAAATCTGTCAGACACACACTTCTCCACACTTGAGTGTTGCATTACTCACTTCTCAGTCTTGTAGAATATTGCACATCCATCTACATGTTTCCTGTCCGATTCAGACATGGTTCTGGCCCGGGATTTTGGGCTGAAGAATCCATCATATCCCTGTTTACTTAGCTCCACAAGGAAGTAGTTATAATACTGTTCCGTCTCCACTTCCTGTGCATGAAACAGCAGACTAAGTGACTGACAAACAGTGCTACCTGTTGTGCATAACTAGGATAAAAAAAAAGACCTTTAATGAAACAAAACACAAGGAGAACACTTCATCTATTAGGACAGGCATGCTCAAATACACCAGAATGTTATCAGTGGATTATGTTCATTAAAAAGTATTAAAAAATAAATCAATAAAAATAGACAGCAGGAGATTTACACAGCAGGCGTGTAAAAGAGACAGCCGTCTGTTTGGGACTCGGCTATTATTTGAAGTTTTTCGTTATGAACATATTCACTGGTAAAGGTGAAGGGGAGTAGCTTGAAGGTCATATTTAAAAATCACTTGACATCAACCAACATTCCTCTGGAGTCAAAATGTCCTCTATTATGAGTTGGCTCTAGGGTTGTTGTGAAGGTAGGGGCGGAGCATAGAGACTATACGGTTTCTTCACTTTCTGGAGGTATACTGCCCCTATCTGGTATGGAATGTGGAGTATGAATTGATTTGACACCTTTAAGATAAATTTTAAATACTGCATTTTGTCTGTTCTGAGACATTGCTGTCGTTTACTGCACATTGTTCTCTAAAACTAAAAAGGAACCACAAGTTACGTTATTTGAATATGCTTATGCTGGGCTTGGATAAGTTCTATATACCTGTAAGCTGATAATATCTGCATTGCAGCTGAGGATCTCCTGCATAATGGACTTTTTCCTGTAGCTCCAATTAAGGGCCCAGGACGGGCAGTAGCCATAAAGCTGACGTGTGGCGTACTTATCACACAGCACGTTGTAGCACATTACAGTAAACAGGGCTGGTAAAGCAAAGAGGAGAGCAAAATATCAGGCAAAGTGTCTTCAGGTTTCGAATTATGTCTCTATGTTTTTCAAGAAACATCTACCTGTTGGTCTCGTCCTTTCAGGCTCCTGCAGCACAATCCAGGATCTGGATGGAGGTTGCTCTGTTGGGACTGTGAAGGCAAAGTATATGCATTTCAAGACAATAATCTGAATTTAATCTGCAAATATAAAACATTTTTTTTTTTTAAATTTAAAAAGCTATGACAATGTTTTTTAATTTTTCCAGTTGAATCTCAATTTAGAAATCAATTATGTATCAGCATTTAAACAGGCTTAAAACAAAATAACTGCTATGCAAAAAAAAAATAAAAATTAACAGAAGCTGAACCAGAATTTGAAATTGAATCAGGACAGACATTGATATTACTTGAGTTTTTTCAGCCTAATTGCTCTCATACTGATAGATAGACTAGTTTATATCTTTGAAAGCATTTTTACAAAACAATTCAATAATAAATGCTGCTGTTTTGTACTTCCTATGAATACAGATCTTAAACAGTTATTTTGTCTGAGACACCTACTGCGCTTAATAGCACCAGCTAGATTGTCCAAAAGATAGTTCAGCAGTCGCCGGGTGCCATCTGGCTCTTGGTAGAGGCTCATAATCTCTTGAGTGAGTGGATTGCCTACAGAGACACATACAAACAGTCAGTAGGAAACATTCACTACAAAGTGATGATCTCAAGATGTTGCAAACCCCAGAACAATGACACTCACCTTTCAACCCCAGTATTTGTAACTGAAAGAGTTTCCCCAATTCAAAAGGCAGAGCCTGCAACTGGTTGTTATTTAAAAGCAGTTCCCTGTTGAAAAACACAAAAAGAAGGTTAACGACGAATAAACTAATCAGCTGTGCGCTTAATGCTCGATTAAAAACACAATAACAATAAAAAGTTCTGAATAAAAACTATTGACCAATGTATTCCATGACTTTTATGTCATATGTCACAACCAATCATTTATAACACTTTCCAATAAGGTCAAATTTGTTAAAATTAATAAAATAACTAAAATTTAAAATAAACTATATTTTTAATAACTTATAACTCAAATTCACTGCGGACATTCAACTTTCCTGGCATTCCCATGACTGTGGAAACCGTGTTAGGAGCGATCTAGTTTCATCAAGTGCGGTCAAAAGAATGTTTTTCCTTTCATTCCTCTGTATTGCAAACACGTTAAATGAAACAAATGATCCAAGGAGATAATAACACAGCTTTTGCTCCAAGTAGTTCACCTGAGAGACACCATATTGCCAAGCTCTGCTGGCAGGCTCCTGATTTTATTAGACGACAGGTCCAAGAACACAAGGTTGTGCAGCTTGGCAATTTCAGGTGGGACACGTGACAGGGAGTTGTCACCGAGGTGTAAAGCAGTGAGGTGTGTGAGTGACCAAAGGCCCGAGCTGAGACTCCGAACATTACCTGAGACAGAAACAGATATAAATAATATAGCTGCAAGCAACAATTATCAGTGCCAAGTGCAAGAAGACAATAATGCATGCCAACATGACCGGGAGTGTCAGACCAACTGCAACAAAGAGCAATTAAATACATTTATATGATTTAAGGCAAAATGGCTGAAAAAATCATGAACAGTAATGAAAAATATGATTTAATGGATTACCACTATCAACCAATAGGTGGCGCAGTTGCGAAATTGATGTGGTGTGGTCAAGAGTAAGGTGACTGACATATACAAAGTTTGGTGTCAATATGTCAAGGTATTGTTGAGATAAAGCCTCAATAGTCGTTTTGGCAGCATGCCTAAACTTTAATGATGCAGTATACAAAAATGGTCTCTCTTCACGAAATCCATAACTTTTAGTCAGCATGTTCTGGTGCTGTATAACAACCGTTTATCCCACCCTTCGGATTGAACCCTATCAATGATGAGTTCCCAGACCTAACATCTTGATGTAGGTCTGGCATGCCAGGCAATTAATATGTTCATTAAGTGTAAAATGTTATATCACAATACTGTATTGAAGTGAATGGTAATTTCATGTTTTGATCTAATATAGTGCCGACAAGAGGCACAATCCCACAATTTTTTCCTCAGACTGTGCCCATACACGTGCGAGTCAAATTTGGTGAAAATATTTCATTTTGTTTTGGAATTATAAACACATGAAAAAAAAAAAAAAATACCCACACCTGACTTTGTATGCATTTCATCCCACTTACTATTAATATTTAAGTATTTTGACATTTGGGAATTAGCATACAGCCAACAACCTATGTTTCCAAACTTCTGACAGAGGTTTTGTCTAGATTGGTTTTGAAGATATTAGCAAATGTTTCTTAAGCGCTAAATCACAACATTACACAAACTGTAAGGGGAAACCTATCATGTTTGGTATCGTTGGACTAGGGAAGGATTCAGGAACCCTAATGAGATGACTTCAGTGAAAATAGGTCAACCACACTTAGAGAGTTATAAACATTTGAAAATTTAATTTTACCACTAAGTGGCATTGGTTTGAAACTTCTTAGGTTCATTCAGGGCAACATATTGATGACGATACGTTAATGCGTTCTTAAAATACATCATTTTGGTATAAAATTCAAAATGGCAGATGCCTAAAATGGTCGATATAGACAAATTGGATATCAGTCGATTTAGCATGACACCCTAAATCTAATGGGACCACTTTTGTGAATTTTGGATCAAAACTTGAAGTTGTTAGCAACTATTTTTTAAAAAAATTTTCATATCTCCCGACCAGTGCCGCTGCACTGATAACAAGTCAGCATCCTCTTAATGCCAGCAGCGTCACTGAACACGGATTGACAAAAGAACCGGAAGAGAATACAATGCTGAATAAAGTCATAGTTTTTGTTATTTTTGGACCAAAATGTATTTTTGACGCTTCTAAACATTGTAACTAACCCACTGATATTACATGGACTACTTTGACGATGTCTTTATTTCCTTTCTTGACAAGAACAGTATACCGTACATACATTTTCAATGGAGGGACAGAAAACACTCAAACTAAATCTAAAATATCTTAAACTAGAGGTACGACACAAGGGTGAGTCTTTAATGACATAATTTTCATTTTTAGCTGAACACATCTTTTAACAGAATTTTGCTTAGGGCCCCAGGGAGGTCAGGAACGTCTCTGTAAATAATTAATCAGAGGATTTAATTCAAGACACTTACCAGTTATTTCAAGCCCATCCCAAATGGATTTTTTCCCACTATTTGCCTCCTCACAGGACATGATAGTGTACATCCGCCTGGAATCAAGCGGGTCATATTTCTCCTTGGGCATCCCTAGAGCACTGTGTGGGACAAATACACAAACAGATTTATATAACAAGAAATAAATATGCCATTTTAATGGCTGTTTTTTTTTTTTATATATATGCACTCAATTTGTCTGTAAATATAATTAGACTTTAAAGGGTGTATGAAATTAGATTAGATAACGACTTTGGTAGATCGTAAAGTTGAGCCAAACAAAATGTTTGGTCTTATCTCAATTATTAAATCAATCTAGACTGCATCATATGACAGCAACGTAAGAAATTAGACAGCTCACAGTCCATTTTAGACAAATTTGCTTCTTACCTTTGTTTAGGTAAACTAAAAATAATAAATAAACATGCAGCTAAATGACACCGCTAACTGTCCAAACAAAAGCATCTTGTCAACTAAGTTAGCTCATTATAAGAGCATAACACACCAGTTTAAGTTACAGAGCATAACACACCAGTTTAAGTTACACACGCTACAACACTAATTAGACTAGCAACATGTCTAATAACATTTAATCGTCATAATTAAGTAAGACAATTCCGTGCATGTCAAAGAAAACAAAAAGAAGACATGCAGCAAAGAGCGCAAGCTAACTAACTGTTAGCTCGAGGCTATTTTAATAACCCATTTAAACTCATTAATTATTTTAAAACTCAGCCTCCACAAAGTGACATAACATGAAACATTATGTTTATCACTCACGTTTAAAACAATAAGCATCCTTCCAATGCCTCAGTTTAAAAACAAACATTTTACCACACAGGTAACCTGGTTTGCTATCAGCATTAGCCACAGGATACTTGGTTCAACACATTTAAGTTATATTTCTCTAACATGTGTTAAATAAACTGATATTTAGGAAATACTGTGCACATTTGTTTTTTAAAATAATGACACTTTTATCAAACGACATTCCCTTTATATGAACAAAGAGTAACAGCTAACTACTGTAACGTTAGCTATAAAGCTAGCAGCTAACTTGGAAACAAGCCCAAACTGGGATTCGGAGCAGCAAATCTTCGCAAATTATCTTTCAGAATTACCTCCAATAGCATACCAACTCCTGAAGTCAGTTGTTTGTCTCACTGAAGCTTTAATTCTTTCGTTCGTGTCGGCTGTGCAGCTACGGGATGCAGCACACCATCATGGCGGAGGATTTTGTGCAGCTGTTGTGCTGCTCTCCAAAACAAGGGTCCATGTGTCCATAATGGTCCATATCATGCTCAAGTCTCTCAACCCCTAATGAGATGCCTAGCACGCACCTGTAGTGCTCACACATGCTGTCTAGGTATGCAGCTCAATTGCATTTTAGACGGTCACATTTCTGAATTTAGCGGATTTGATAAAACATTTTCATGAAGGAGATCGTTTTTAGGGAATGTGCAGGAAATTTCTGTGGCGCCGCTTTGAACAATTATTTTGACATTAAAAGAATAATTCACAAAAACATTTACTTACTGTAACACGTGAGAGAAATTATGATCTGGGTAGCGAATTTGGAAAAACTAGATCGTTTTCTCTTTCTGTGTTGTTTTACATTGTAAAGCACTTTAGTCAACTTGTTTGTTTTAACTGTGCTATATAAATCAAGTTGCTGTTGCTATTCCTTTTCTCACATATTGTACTTGTAAAATTAAAGCTAAGTTTTTATTAAAGGTTTAATGACTTCAAGTAATAAGATTTACTATTCTGTTGTTGATTTAGTAAATCGTCCATTTCCATGAAGACAGCAAGGCTTCGAGCACAAGGCATAATTCAAATTTCTACTCATAACATTTTATCCATTTTGCCCAAAATTGTTAACAGAATCCTTAGACTTTTTTAAAACACACCCAATATCACCCCAATAATTAGCACTTGTGGTTGTGGCTATATCTATTATTATTATTTGCTCTTTGCTGGTATGTGTAATGAAAAAACACTCAAATTGTTTAAAAAATAATAATTTATTAAAAAATCAAAACAAAGTTATTAAAAGGTTTAATGACTTGAAATAACACTGGACATGTCAGTAATGTGTTCTTGTAGTTGGCATAGTAGTTCCTGCATTCCCATGGGGAGAGCATGGCCGATGTCATCCGCTGCTCGCGACAGGAAGGCGTCTGCTGCCTCTTGCACTGCTGAGCTTTTCACCTGATCATCCCGTGTCCAAATCGGAGCATGCATCCTATTAAAGCGCTTTGTTATGGGAGAGTGTAGGTGACCTGGGGAAAAAGGTTTGAAAGAAGAGTAAAGAGAAAAACTATTACCATCACCTTGTTTTATTACTTAAAATTTCTTGCAAATGCTTAATTCTCTTTTTTATTTGCATTATGTATAAGCTTAAAGCTGCAGTCTGTTTAAAAATACATATTTGAGAAAATACATAACCAGCCAGTGTTCAAAACTTTCTGTTTGCCGTAGCTCGATTCAAAGCGGTAAGCTTGTAATAATGTTTTAAATTCCAATGATACTGCTGGATTTCCGCAGGAGATTCAAGCATGTCTTTGCGTCACTACGTCACATCTGTACACAAAGTCTCGGCTAGTAGGCTATATTGCGTGTGAGGATGTTGGAGGTGGAGATTTATAGGCTTTTCTCACAGCACTTGATATAATTAAACTTATCAATTTGATGGCAGATGCAGAAAGTTTAAACAACAATCACCAGTGACAACAGATTCACCCGCTGTAAAATGCAAAAGACTGCAAAAGAAAAAAAAGAGACTGCAACCAGACCCATGCGAAAACAAGGATACATATCAGAAAGACATTACATGTAGTAAGTCACGCAATGCTGACGTTGTTAACATTAACAATTTGAGAACAAAGTAAAATATGCATGGTTTTGCGTGATATGATAACTTATAAGCGATTGTTAAATTTAATCTGCGTGATTTACTGCAACGTCAGAACCTGAACAAAAGTGGATGTTTCTTACTAGGTCAGATGAAATTTTCCGGTGCAAATTATAATGTTGGTGGTTATACTTCCAAAAAGAATAATCTGTGATTCTGAATGCCAGTATCCACACCAGCGCAGCGACTGACATACGCACTCTCCTCAAATATTGTGTTCATCCACGCTGTGCCGTGTCGAGGGTGTTGAAGTACAACTCACATAAAATTGATAATTCCGCGAATGACTGCAATTGCATTTTCAAACAGAGATGGCAACAAAGAGGAAAAACGTCGGACCGCAGCTTTAAAAGAGCTGTGATAGCACTAGTTTGTCACCTGTCACCACTTCTTCATAGCTGAGCATCAACATCCACAGAAGCTGAAGAAGTTCATCCCATTTTCTCCATTTCTCTGCTCCATCCTGTCACACCATGCAGGGAGATCATATTAGTACAGCTGTTATGCAGAATAACAATGCAAAATGTTAATCTGGAATAAAACACTGTAGTGATCTTTTACTGAGGGTTCAGTAGTCAGTGTGGAACTCTTAAGGTAGTGTAGCAGCAAGCTTAGAGACATGGGCAAGCGTGTCTTCTGAGAACAAGCCTCATCCAGCAGCAGCTTCAACAACTTGCATCTCAGCAGCTTGCTCTCCAGAGTACTCAACAATAAGAGTCTAAAACAATACAAAGGGCAGCAAAAACTCAACATTCAATAAAGCTCTGTGCAAATTATCTTGATTATTGTTTTGATATTGATTCACCTTGTCTTCCTGTAAGAGCGCATTCTGTTAAGACAACTGAAGAGCTCTTCTGAAAGTTTGTCTGAATTGTAGGTGGGGTCCTTGTCCACCTCTATGGCCAATGTTAACATCCTCTGAAGAGATAATACAATCCTGTAACAAAAAAAGTCAAAGTTTCTCTTTTGCAAAGACACGAAGGAAAGTAAGTACAATCCAAACTGTTTTCCGTAGACTGTTGTTGTATGGCAAAATGTAGTGTTATTTTATACGGAGCCACTATTGGGACTTTTTTAGTTTAAAAGTTTCTCAGGGGAATGCAAAAAAAAAATTTCTTTCATATTTCAGATTCTCCCAATCTAATTTGTTTTCCACCACCACGTCCTTTTAGGGGCTCTGTAATATTATACTCCTGTTCAAAGTTTGGGGTCTGTACGATTTTCTGTTGTCAATTTAAAATAACTGTTTTCCTTTTTATTGTATTTTTAATTGTAATTTATTTAAACCTGAAATAAACTTGCTGATTTGCTGCTCAGGAAACATTTCTTATTATTCTCCATGTTGAAACCAGTTGTGCTGCATCATATGTGTGTCAATGTGATACATTTTTATTCAGGCTTATTTGATTAATATAAAGTTCAAGATGACAAAAAAATTTTTGATTTTTTTTACATTAACTTTTTACATTTTTAACGTCTTTATTAGCACTTTTGATCATTTTAATGCATACCTGCTGAATAAAAGTATGAATTTCATTAAAAAATATTTTAGACCCCAAATATTTAAACATTACTGTATAATGATAACAAAATGAGCACTTTATATACTTAAGACAGTTGTCCTCTTTCTTTGGATCTTCCACATCTTTTGAGTCGTTCACCGACTCCTTAGCAGCATTAATCATCCAATTTATTAGATCCCTAAGAACAAGAATCACATAATTGCACACATAATATGATATGACAGTTCATTATTTATTACCATATGCAAAGTCAATTAAAGCCGATTGCAAAAATTGGGGCTTAAACTCACCTGACTTGGCCAAATGTTTCAGGACCACATGAAAGCATCTTCTTTGCAACAGAGTGTTGAAGACATTGAGTCTTGAGTTTAAAATTAAAGTCATCTTCTAAAACCTGCAACACATATTGCAGGAACATGCACCGGACCATCGTCCGCAACCTCCTAGTGTCCTCCTTAAGACAGGAAGAATTAAGAGAGTGGAACATTTAAGAAAATTTGAGCAATACTTAAAAAGTATAAAAGTATTTAAAATGTGCTAAAAAGTACCTGATCCTTCATAGCCATCTTCATCAGTTCCCAATCCCATGGGACTGTAGAAGCATCCACAGGATGGTATCTGAACATGCAAAACAAACTGAAATGATTTAATAAACATGAATAGTACGTTTAACACCTGAGAACAGGAAGGGCAGGTAGTATCACATGATGCACATACACTACCAACCAGGGTACATCTCTGACTTAATACTCATGAAAATGTAAAATGTTCAGTTAAAATAGTTTCACAAAACCGTTTTAAATGGGGAAAAAACAAATCAAAGTAGTTGCAGATGTGATCCCACTCACCTCTGAGTCTTCATCAATAGATTATAGGCCTCTACGACTAGGACATCAGTGCTCTGTGGGTCCAAGAAAATCTCCCTGAGCAGATGTTTCGTAATATCCACCGGTGGGTAAAACCGAGGCTGAATGAAGTCAGAGAGCAGCTGAAGAGTGCCCTCTGGGTAATTCTCCTCAATAGTGCTGTTAACCAAACTAAGGCTCTGTCGGCACAGGGGCTCAGCGGGACCATAGTGTTCACTTTCCTCCTCGTCGTCATGCTGTTAGAAACGAAAAGTGACTGACTGAAATGTATTTCACTAGGAATAACTTACTGTACTGATTCTCACAAACGTTTTGGCAGACAAGGGTGTCTGGTTGCGGTCACATTTATCGTTTATCGTGTAAAATCTGCCGTCAATCCCTCAGTCATTGTATTAGAAACACTTAGGCTACACAACAGCGTTAACTAGTTTTCTGAAATGAAATGCCAAGGTAATATAATGTAAAATATAGTCTTATAATTTTTTTTATGAAAATTACCATTACCATTACTTCCTGTGCAGATTTCACGTAAACACCAAAAGAAAGCCGCTCGGTTATTATTTAAAGGGATACTCCACATTTTTTGGAAATGGGCTAATTTTACCCCTCAGAGTTAAACAGTTTTACCGTATTCGAATCCATACAGCTGATGTTCTGATATTTAGAAGAATATCAGTAACAGTTTCTGGTCTCATTGACTTCCATAGTATATTTTTCTCCTGTGAAGTATCCCTTTAAAGTGCTTCATACATTGCAACACTTTTGACGATTGCATGTGATCGTACCTTAAGAGCAAAAGTAAAAAGAGTTTACTGTATGATTTGTGTTCAAATGAGCTAACATGCCTAGACCTGACTATTAATAAAAATAAAATCTTTTACTAGTTGGAATCATATATTATAATATTATTATAATAAAACAGGACCATATGATTTTACTTTAATGTTGTAATGATATTTATATACTATAATTAATTTAATATAATCCAATGCAGTCTGATTAAACCCACAAACCCTCATTTTTATATGAAATTACAAATAAATGAATTGAATATGAGGGAATTCTTTTGTGTTTTATATATTCTCTGGCAAAATTTGACAAATTTAAATTGTGGTTTTCTCAAATAATTGTGATTAATGAAGAATCTTGACAGGCCTTAAATGTGATTTAAGATTAAGATTTACAGTACATACAGAATAAAATGAAGGAGACAACAATAATTTGTCTATTGAATGTACCTATTAAAAAAAATTGTGCACATCAAAACATCTTACCATCTGTGGAACCATTCCACCCATGCACTGACTTAATTTTCTGTACTGATTCAGACAAATATGTTGTCCATCTTGTGAGTTGTTTTCAGAGAGACCTGAAACCACATTATCCGGCACATTTTCATTGTCGTCATCGCTGCTTGTCTCCCAAAGCCTGATGGAAGTGCTTTGTGGGGATAGTGCATCTAAATCATTTCTCCTTAGCTCTGCTCTCTCTGGAAAGGTTGACAGGGAGGGCTGCGAGAAGAGGAGGCTGAAGGTGCTACTTGGTGAGCTCAGGGTAGACAGATCAGGGGAATTTGCCGCTGTGTCGCTGGCAAGAATCTCTGTGGAAGTGGGACTGCAGGGTTTACTATGGATGGATCTGAGTTCTAGGCTCCAGTGGGGCGAGGCCCTAGATGAGGTAGGTATGGAGGGGGAAGAAGGTTCTGGCCGAACCAGAGCATGCATGAACTCATTTTCGCAGATATTCATCGTTTCACCGTTATCATTCAAAGAAAGTGCGTTGGACACGGATGCAGTATAAGTTTCAGAAGAAAGCTCAAAGGTTTGAGGTGAGAGTTGAAAATTGTGTGTTGTAAATGGCTGTTCCTTATCTTCAGATTTATTGGATGAGTCAGAAAAGACACAAGCATCTACCTCACTCGGACAGTAATATGGACTGTCAAGACTGTAAGAAGAGTGAACACTGCCTTCCCATTTCTGTGACGAGTCAACATTTTCTTTGTTTTCTTGGTCTGTGTCTTTGCTGCAGACAGCTGGTGTACTAAGCTGTGTGCCTTTAGTGTTCTGCGATATATCTGCAATAGAGTTCTTTAATACTTCAGATACATTTTTGAAAGAGTTTTTACTTGTATTATTGGAGCTGCAATGTTCCAAACACTTGTCCCAGCTCAACTGCTCAGACGACAAGCTTGAATCACAATTTGTGTCCTCGTGCAAATGATTTTCTGTTCTTTGGAGCACGTCTGTGAGAGCGTTCCCCTGAGCGAGTGACTTAGAGACGACAGACTGCACACTGTTCCCTACAAAACACCCTGAATTAGCTACATCTTTTCCAACACTTGTTCGAGATTGTGATTCTAGAGGTTTTCCAAAAGATGGCATTGTTACATGCACTTTCTTGTCTTTGCTTTCTGCTGATGGCAGAGTGCATGACGGATTCTGAAGCTGGACGTCACCATCATCAGGAGGATCATCTTCACTTAAATCTATAACCTCTAAGGAGGAGCAAGTATCTCTTCTTGAGCATCTTCGCCTAAACGTGTTATCAATTAACTCCTTAACTTCTGTGATGTCAATGAGGACCTGAGACAAACAAACAATGAAGAAAGTAGGAGAAATTAGGATAAATATAGTGGTAATTGGACTTTTCAATGGCTTACCACCATTATTGGCAACTACATAACAGGGGCCAGTTGCATAAACATTATGCCATTATGTCTTAAAGCAACACTAAGTAAGAATTTTTACCTTAAAATAATGTTTTCAAAATCGTTTCAGTGGTTCATCAAGTCGTGACAAGGTGAAATGCACTTATACCACCGCTTTGCTGTCCTTTATCTGATATATCCATGTTATCGGGTCGCGTTTGTGTAGTGCGAATGAGACCTACAAGAAAACTACAAATCTGACTTGCTTTACGACGTCAAGCGTTATAATTGCAGATAGCTGGAGCGTACTCGACAGTAGACTACAACTACACTTTCATAAAATCATTTATCATACTCTACCTTGTCTATGGCCTTTGTTGATTCCAAAGCCGGTGCTGGATAAACAGAGAGCGTGTGCATGTGCGTGCGACAGTAGGATGCGAAAGGCTAAATTATTTACTACAGCATGTAATGGACAATTCCGCTTCCAACCTGTAGGGCGACCACAGAGGAAAAGTCACTTGGTTGCTTTAAGTACTAGTAAGTACTAGTAGCCCTACTAGTATGACCAACTAGCGGTTAGCCAAGGGGGAATCAGGCTTACGATACTTAGACTAATCTACGTTTTTATGTAACTGACAGTTCTAAACAGTCTTAAAGAAAGAAATGTGATGACTGACTTGTAAGACTAGACTTAAGGCCAATTTATACTTCTGCGTCGAGGCTACGCACTTAGGTGACGCCGTCATGAGCATTTATATTTCTGCGTTCAGGTCTTGGTTGCTCTGCAGTACTGCTCCGAAATGCTAGTTGGCGGCGGAGGGTTTTAATGTTCCACTGTGTTTAGATTCCTCGCAGCTAGGTTAATACAAGCAATGGCGACTGAATGAGAGCGGATCATGTTGGAATTGGAGCTTATTGAGGTGGAAAAACAGTTAATTTAGTAAAATTACTAAAACTAAAAGGCAGAAACGAGAGAAGACGTCGGAGGAGATGGTACGTGCGGAAATGCGTGAGATGTTACGTGCGGAAATGCGTAGGAAATGCGTAGGAGCAAATGCGATGCTACCAAGCTGACCAATCACAGATCTTGCGTTCCGCGTCGTCACGACGTGTAGTTACATTTTTGAGGAGGTGCGCATCAGGCTACGGCAAAGGGTACGCGGTATGGTACATGTCTGGGCGTAACGCTGCCTTCACACTGGCAGTTGAAATCAGCTCCGTAATACGCAATACGTTCCCAACGGACGTCGTACTATCTTCTTCTTCTGTTAGCTAAATTTAGTATCCATAAATGTAAATTTGGTGGAAACAAGCCTTTGTTTTTAATTTTAAGAGCAGAAATTCAACAATACCTAAAAACAATACTGGGTTTGAAAAATAAGAAAGCTGCAAAATGTGTATCTATATGTAAACATTTTCACATTTTTGTTTAACTTAAGTTTGTCACTGCTTTGTTTGTCTTTTCTTGTTTTTTTAATTTAGTTTATTCATTGTACCCTGACTGTAATTGTAATTCTTGAAATAAAAAAAAAAAAAAAAATAAAAAAAAAAAAAAAAAAAAAAAACAGATGAAACCGAAAAAAAAAAAAAAAAAAAAAAAAAAAAAAAAAAAAAAATACACAGTGAAAAGCGTCGGACGCGGGTAGAACAAAAATGGCGGAGAGATTAAAATTTGATTCTGTCAGTTCTGTATGATCTCTCTGATTAGGGTTATGCTGCGTGAGGAAAGTTGCTCAGGACGTTGACATGTCAGGTCGGCTAAAAAATGTGATATAGTGGTCAATAGTTCAATGACTACCTTCAATTTAATTGTATTAACTGCCCTTATAAACGTTAGAAAGTCGTGAAAATAAAAAATGACATCACAAATTATCGTTATAAAATCAATATTTATTTTATTAAAAGTTAATAATTCAGGTTTGTTTATCAGTACCATAGCAACGGTCAACTTCCGCTGGAATTGTCGGATAGGAACCGTCCGTAGCTTTTCGCAAGAGTTCAAATTTTTGAACGCATCCGGATGACCAACGGACACGATTTTCTTCGCACCGCACTCGGTCGGACCCGTTTCGGATCCATTCGCATGCGGTCTGCGAATCTCCATAGGAAATGAATGACTTCCGGTCGTTTCGCAGCCGCATCGGAGCTGATTTCAACTGCCAGTGTGAAGGCGGCGTAAGCTACGCCGTACGTACTACGTGCACCCTACGCAGAAGTAAATTGGACTTTAGCAGTCTATGCAACCAGCCCCAGTTGGCTAATGGCCAATATGTAATAGATAGCATACAGTTGATTACCATCACAAAATAACACTGAAATGGAAAGGGTTAAATTAACACCACAACTAATATTAACATCCTCAACAACGCAGAATATAGTTTTGCTTATGCTCGCACTGCAGTTACATTGCAGTATGCTCAATCAATGTTATCCGTTATTAGCTGGGGGAACATCATTACTGTGTCGTTATCATTGTTATAATTACGTTATAATATGTCATTATAATTTTGCTGTTCTTTAACATCTGAAACGATTTTTAAACCAATTTCTTTATCGTTATAGTTATCGTCCTTGTTGGAAACGGCCTTCATCCAACTTACTGCTACAAATAAATACATGGCTTTAAATAGTTGTATTAGCTTACTTGCAGGTAAGAGCAAAGATCTGCACAGCTATTATACGATTTCCCAGTGAGCAACGTTTGACCAATCTCTTATTCCGCATAATAATGTCCACACATTTAACAAATTATATATATATATATATAACTCTATAAAATGCCTTGCTGTCGAAATAATGACAATAAAATCTAAAAAAAAAAAAAATTTATTTTTTACATACATAATATAAATGATAATTTTATTTTATTTTGCACTTGAAGGTTGTGTTCTGAAAGCCTATTAAAATAAATACTCAGTGACGTCAAAAGCACGTGCAGTTGGAAACAGTGTAAATTCACGCACGCCCTGAACAAATCTCCTATTTGCATGTGTAAAAGATACTGTTCTGCGTAGAAATCTATTAAAGCCCAAGCGGGCAAAATCAAGCAAGACAATATTGACTCTAATAAACTGCAAATAGTATAGCTAAACTTACAGGTGTGACTGGGAGCCATTCAGTTGAACGGATGAACGGAACTCTATCTTCTTTGTCTTCGTTGTAACTTCTTATAACCTCTAAATCCGAGTCGGTGTCGCTGCCCGAGCTGACACAAATAATATCCTCCATTATTTTGCCTCACCCTGTCCCATCAGTCATGTTTATGCCGACAGATAGATGTCTTGAACAACAGAAATAGTGGTCCAGGAGAAAGCATGAATAGTGCACGAAGTGTTGATAGTTATTGTTGTCAAACAAACCTCCACAAAAACAAATAAGTCACACAGGTAAATGTCAATATACTGTCACAAATGTTTTGGTTTCACTATTGCAGGATTTGATGAAGGGGGAACTTCCGCAAGTCTCGGTTATGCGGAAGTGTGTTTGGGTAACGTTAGACGTTAGTGGATTCACGGACCGGAGTGATTTATTTAGAATTACTTGTCTGTATCGTTATGCCTTTAGTTGCGTTGTACGCAACCACCATACATACCTGTTTGTCACATTCTATGTATATGAAATTCCAACGTCATAAAATGTAGTTTTAGCTATAATGTAGTCAGAGCTGAAGGACAAATACCTGTAATCTTCCCATTGGAAGAGGTGGGGATGTAGCTCAGTGGTAGAGCGCATGCTTTGCATGTATGAGGCCCCGGGTTCAATCCCCGGCATCTCCACTTTTTATTCACTTTCGTGTTGTTGTCTACTAGAATATAACTTGGACTGTTGTTAAAGTCACGTATTTAAAATAAACGCAAAATTTAAAATGATGGATTCTATTTCAAATATTATAAAATCTTAAAATGTAATATAGTCCTGTGATGGCAAAGCTGAATTTTAAGCAGCAATTTACTTCAGAGTCACATAACCTCTTATTCTAATATGTTGATTTGAATCTCGAGAAACATTTTATCATCCAAATTTAATATGTTTATGTCCAATTATGGATGAAAACGTTTTGCTGCTAAATATTTTAGTGGAAACCATGATAGATTCAAAAGTTAGGGGTAGCCCGAGTATTAGATTAAAAAAGAAAGAAATGAATACTTTTATTCAACAATGATGCATTAAATTGATCAAAAGTAAAAGACATTTGTTTTAATGTTATAAAAAATATATTTCAAATAAATGCTGTTCTTACACTAAAAGAAAAGAGCATTTTTCAAGATTTACACATTTCAGTAAATTCAGTCAAATTTAATTGAATAACACACATATTCGTGAAATGAATTTTAAATGAGCAAAAAAGAACTAGAGCTTAATAAAACATTTTGAATTTTTTATGTTTTATTTACTCAATGGAACAAGGGAATGGACCATTTTAATTATGCGATTTGTATAAAACGATCAAGATTTCCACAAAAATATTAAGCAGCAAAAGCTGTTTTAAACATTGATAGTAATAAGAACCATTATTAAAAATTGAGCAGCAATACTAATTAAGCCAAATCAGCATATTACAATGATTTGTGAAGACTGGAGTAATGGCTGCTGAAAATTCAGCTTTACCACCACATGAATACATTAAAATATAAATAAATAGAAAACAGTTATTTTCAATTGCAATGACCAATTTCATTTTTTTTTCTGTGCATAAATACTTTGTTCAAAAGTTTGTAATAAGTACGTTTTTTAATGTTTTTGATATATTTATATCAAGCACAACACTTTTGCCTAAACAGGAGCATGAGTGACTCACTGGGAATCTGCATGGTATGGTATTAATCAGAGGTGACTATAGTCACTGTATATAGTTAAAACATTTCCAGTGCCACCCCTTGTGAGAGCAATGTTGAGGCCCATGTCGGTGCACAATGAATATCTGTATTGCGGAGTTGCTCTAAAGGCATCCCAGTTGTCTTGGAGACAGGGAAGTTCACTTGGCCTTTTGTGGCTCTTAATCACTCTCTTTTTGAACACACACATCCATTCACACATAAACTTCCTGCCTTCTGCATCTTTCTAAAAATAAAATATGATGAACACATCTGCCCCTCTGGCCCGCGAAGCTTTGACCTGTGGGTCAAAATCATCACTAGGACAACAAGGCATTCCACTCGCTCTCTGAAAGGTTGTTTGTAAAATAGCTAAAATTACCAGTATAGCACGTGCCATTTTAAAGCTATTAAATGCTGTAATATCTCTATAAGATTGAGCACTGTGGTGATAAGGTTTCTGGCCCTTTTGACAGGTTATACTCTGAGAAGTTTAACAGATCAGGAGGTCAAGTTACACTATAAACATTCGCCCATGTAATATGCTTTTCCAATCCGGATATTCCCCTGGGACTCGCACAGTATTATCCAGCGAAAAAGACAGATAGCCCATCTGGAAATGTGCTTTCGCTCTTGCTTTCTGCCATGATACACAAACTAAACAACTTAACCCCTGCACTGAAATCCCAGTTTTAATTGATTTGATTTTTTTTTTTTTTACTGGATTTTATTCATTTTATGTGCGCTGACAAATTAAATGCAGAAATTTTAAGAAGTTGTGCATGATCTCGCTCTGTAATGTCATAGAGTAGACCAAACAGCAACAATGCATTTAGCTAGATCTGTTCAAATCTTAGTTTTTAATTTTTTTAATCCTTCCGTTAAGAGGATTTAATCCAGACATATCCACAACTACACACAAGCCCAATGATAGAGTGTAACCCTAATCCAGCAGTTGACTCAGATCTCACATAAAAGGATCCATATGTAAATGTTCATTAATGTTTGATTATTTAATGGCATGTGATGGAATCTATGAGACATTTGAGTTTTAAATATACAAGTATAGGAAATTTGGCAAAGAGTGGACAAACATGTGCAACTAAGCATGTCTCTAAATCTCCTCACTGGATATAAAGAGGCTTTTTTTACACTAGTATCTTCCGAACACGGAGAGAGAGTGGGCAAATGCCCGATGCACTTAGCAGGGGTGGGTGGGAACGTTGAGTGGGGTATTAGGAGTCCATTGTGCGAGTGCAGAGACAGAAGGAGAGAAAGGGGTGGTGGGGGTGAGGAGATGAGAGGAACACATCTGTTCAGGAACAGAGAAGGAGGGCAAGCACGACAGAGCACTCGAGTGCAAAGGGAGAAAGAGAAAGAAGTTGTTGGGACGGTAAGCATGTCCCTATTCTTTCTTTTGAATGAGATCATTTCTTGCATTAACTTCGACTGCAATTGTAACTTTTCTTTGACGTCGTCGGAATATTTTGAGCTTTTTTAAATGACATTAAAATGATAACGATTCATTGTTATGTCTCGTAAATATTTTTTTTCTTTATCGTGGCTTTAAATGAATGCTTTAACTCAAGGATTACATACAGCTAAAATCTCTGTCTGAGAATTTATTACAACACCTTGATCCCTATGTCAACAGATTTTCAAACAGATTGTGGTAGAGCAAGTACAAGTGTAACACTTTTTCATTTTTTTTTCTCATGTTTTCGGAAAATGTTTAGCTTAAAGCTTTAAATCCACACACAGGCATACCAACATACAAGACTTTAAAAAATATATTTTTAGCCAATAAGCTTTGAATATGCGCAGTCAGAAATGGTTAAAGTTGAAGTAGACAAAGGCTAATGTTTTTCATTTAGTCTACATTATTGTAATGGCAGCATATATAAATGACAAATACATGTTAATTAAATGAAAATATGACCCTAAAAGTTTTTACACTGTCCTCAACACATCTACACACCTGTGACACATCTAAAACTGTTAGAGATCTTGATGTGACAAGGTTGAGAGATTGAATTGCAGATCGTAAATGACACATGCAGATGCATTGTGCAATATATTGTATGTATTGAGTGCATTTATGTCTTTTTTTTTTCAGCTGTCTTTCTTTGACCGAGTCAGACACTTGTGATTTTATACACATTTACATGCATACATGTGTCTTTGCCCATTGTTTCCTGTAAGTCTCCCTCCCTTTCTTACGCTGTCCTCTGTCCTTGTCCCCTGAGACTGCCAGTGTTTTCCTTTAATTCCATTATTCTATAACTCTTCTTTTCCGTGCCCTGTTCCCCCATCCCTCGTCTACTCTAACAACCCGTCCTCTCCCGTCTCATTTCTTTAATGAAATGACACTTGCCAATTTAATTAAAGCCCCGCATCCGCTACGCTTATCCTCTTTTCTTTTAAAATGAAACACATAAAACCTCTGCCGCCTTTTCATCCTTCAATCTTTGATACTTGTCATCTGCAATTCAATCATGCAGCTTTACAACCAAAGCAGTCCACAGTGTAGTAAAAATTATTTTAGGACTAAAAGAGGTCCTAAGTTAAGCAATCCCTTGTAATGAGATTGCACAACTGATTTAATTTACATTCTTTTACGAAGTTGTTGTTGTTGTCCTTTAGAATAGAACACAATCTTGAATAATCATTACTAAATGATCACCAAACTCTGCATTTACAGTGCTGCCATCAATCCTACAATTCCTCAACACAAGAGAGGCCACCATCTCAGTTTCGGCAAAAATGACGTCTTTGAAATCACTTGACTAAGGAGGATTGACATTTGTATTATGGCAATGTTTTGGACAGCAGTGGTTTTCTACATGTGTGGACGTACAGTGGAAGTTTATGGAACGGCTGATAAAGATGTACTGCCAACCAGTCTGGCAAGAACCGCTTTACCCACTGTCATACCCACAGAAGATGAGAGCATTAAACTTGTGGTGAGAATGTGTCTTGAACTTATACACAATTCTTAAAATGCCATTTTCACAATTTGTAAAATAAGTCTTTGATGTCCCCTGATTGTGTGTGTGAAGTTTTAGCACAAAATACCCCACAGATATTTTTATATAGCATGTTAAAGTTGTCACTTTTTGAAGGTTTGCAAAAACACACAGAAACATGGAGGCAAAATGACAAAATAATTAATCAGAATACCTAGCTAAAGTTTCTCCTGCTCCTAGCTTATGGACAGCTCCTACTCACACTCTCCGCCTATGCGAGTTTTGGAAGGGAATGATTCAGATTTCTCATGCCACAGCCACTAGAAGACAGACGGGGGTGCTCACGTCACATCTACGTCGTCAAGCTCTGTTTGAGTCGGTTTGAGTCTGCGTGTCAGGAACGGAAGTCCTAAAAAAAAAAAAATCTCTAAAAATGTGTTTCACTTGTCTCAATTGAGTTCAAATAAGATGGCTCTGTCCACTTCTTAGGTATACACTGAAAAAAAAAAGCTTTATCTAATCAATAAAATTGTGGCAACATATTACAAGCAATATTATGAATTAAATTGCACAAATTAGAATTAATTAGAATATTAATTTGATTAACTATTACTCAATTCTAATTTGTTTCATTTAATAAATAATATTGCTTGTAATCTGTTGCCACAATTTTATTGATTAGATAAGCATATTCATTTTTACAGTGTACTATCTATGTTAATAATGCATAATTAGCAATTAGCTTGGGGTCATTCTTTTTGTGTGTGTGTGTGTGTGTGTGCTTTTAAGTCTCTTCTCCTCACCATGGCTGTATTTATTATATGTACAAAAAAATACAATAAAAAACAGTTATCAATTATTATCAATGATGAACAGTTCTGTCGCTTTTTTAATGGAAACTATCTTTTTTTCAGGATTCATTTTTTCAGGATTATTTTAAATAAAATCTATCTATTGTAACAATATAAAAGTATTTCCCGATCAATTGAATGCATCCTTGCGGATTAAAAGTATTACTTTCGTTCAAAAATGTTGTTCTGTTTGGCAGGATTGGCTCACAAAGTATGGATACCTCCCACCCCCTGATCCCTCTACAGGTCAGTTACAGGCCTGGACAGCTGTTACTCAAGCAGTGAAGGAAATGCAGAGGTTTGCTGGTTTGGATGACACAGGAGTCTTAGGTAGGAGTCACAGGAGTCTTAGTCCCCCCCACTCTTGAAATCTCAGTCGCATTGAATGCCTTCCTTAATTCCCTCACCTTCCTGTAACAGATGAAGCGACTGTTCAGTTGATGCAGACACCCCGTTGTTCACTTCCAGATGATGATGAACAAACCATTCAGCTTTCAGGATTACACGGTGATGTGGAAAATCAAAGGATGAAAAGAGCCGTGTCTACCTGGACGAGAAGAAATATCAACTGGAGGTTAGAATGATTATTTTACCAGTTGTGTTTTTCTTCCTGCTTTTTCTACCTTAACACACTTGATAGTTAGTTTACTGTATCCCAATAAAGTAAAGACTGAAGAAAAATATTAAAAACATGACGTGTAAACAAAATGTTTGTTCTTGGTCCAACTATCTTATTTCTCAGGTTGCGCTCTTACCCTGCATCTTCTAAACTGTCCCGTGAAATGATTCGCTCCCTTGTGTTCTACGCCCTCCGAGTTTGGGCCAATCCAACAATGCTTGAGTTTCATGAGGTTATGGCTATACTTTTTAAAACTCAAAAATTAGCACTTTGTTTCTGACCTTAACAATGTTCCTGTTTTTATGGGTTCATGTAAATGCATGTTGAACTATTTTGAATAGGTGCGAGGACCAGAGGGAGCAGATCTCCAAATAGATTTCTTGCGTGGTCCCCATGGAGATGGATATCCCTTTGATGGAGCAGGTGGATCTGTTGGCCATGCCTTCTTTCCATCAGACCCAGACAGGGCAGGTGGAGTTCACCTGGATGCAGAGGAGGAATGGGCTTTCAGAGGTAATTTTGCAAAACACAAAGCCAAAATAAAACCCATCAGGGTATATCAGTACATTATACACTGATATTAATATAATGACCAATAACTTTCATGTAATAGCAGCAATCAAAATGATTTTGATTCAAAATCTAACCCCACCCCTAATACTACCCATCTCCGCCCCCTGATCCCTAACCCCACCCCTAATTTACCCATCTCCGCCCCCTGATCCCTAACCCCACCTCTAATCCTACCCATCTCCGCCCCCTGATCCCTAACCCCACCCCTAATTTACCCATCTCCGCCCCCTGATCCCTAACCCCACCTCTAATCTTACCCATCTCCGCCCCCTGATCCGTAACCCCACCTCTAATCCTACCCATCTCCGCCCCCTGATCCCTAACCCCACCTCTAATCCTACCCATCTCCGCCCCCTGATCCCTAACCCCACCCTAATTTACCCATCTCCGCCCCCTGATCCCTAACCCCACCCCTAATTTACCCATCTCCGCCCCCTGATCCCTAACCCCACCTCTAATCCTACCCATCTCCGCCCCCTGATCCCTAACCCCACCTCTAATCCTACCCATCTCCGCGCCCTGATCCCTAACCCCACCTCTAATCCTACCCATCTCCGCCCCCTGATCCCTAACCCCACCCCTAATACTACCCATCTCCGCCCCCTGATCCCTAACCACACCCCTAATCCTACCCATCTCCACCTCTAATCCTACCCATCTCCGCCCCCTGATCCCTAACCCCACCTCTAATCCTACCCATCTCCGCCCCCTGATCCCTAACCCCACCCCTAATACTACCCATCTCCGCCCCCTGATCCCTAACCACACCCCTAATCCTACCCATCTCCACCTCTAATCCTACCCATCTCCTCCCCCTGATCCCTAACCCCACCTCTAATCCTACCCATCTCCGCCCCCTGACCCCTAACCCCACCTCTAATCCTACCCATCTCCGCCCCCTGATCCATAACCCCACCCCTAATCCTACCCATCTCCGCCCCCTGATCCCTAACCCCACCTCTAATCCTACCCATCTCCACCTCTAATCCTATCCATCTCCGCCCCGATCCCTAACCCCACCCCTAATCCTACCCATCTCCGCCCCTGATCCCTAACCCCATATCCTACCCATCTCCTGCCCCCTGATCCCTAACCCCATACTACCCATCTCCGCCCCCTGATCCCTAACCCCACCCCTAATCCTACCCATCTCCGCCCCTGATCCCTAACCCCACCCCTAATCCTACCCATCTCCGCCCCCTGATCCCTAACCCCACCCCTAATCCTACCCATATCTGTCCCCTGATCCCTAACCCCACCCCTAATACTACCCATCTCCGCCCCCTGACCCCTAACCCTACCCCTGACCCTACCCATCTCCACCCTGAGGTGCTACTGAAGAAGCCCCTTCTTCCATAATTTACAATTATGCCCCTTCTTAATATTTACACACAGCAACTGGGGGCACAGATCTGTTCACGGTGCTGGTTCATGAGCTTGGTCACGCCCTCGGACTGACCCATTCATCAGCACGGCAATCTGTTATGCGTCCATACTACCAAGGGCCCCTGGGAGACCCACTCCACTTCAGCCTGGGACATCACGACCTTCAACACATCACAGCCCTTTATGGTAACTAACTGTCATTAAACACCTCGATTGGAATCTCTGTTCGGCAGTCATAGCTCATGGGATTCGTGTGAAATCTGAATATCATCATGTACATGAGACTCAAATAATCTATTCTGCATGTGTGTGTGTTCATGAATTCAGGTAAGAGGGGTGACCATATTCCAACTGACAGGCCTCTTCTTGTGACAGAAGCTCAAATGCGTCATCGACATGGAGGAATACACAGACTCACACACATGTACAGACATGCACACAGTAATTTGGACAGGTAAGCGAGGATCAATAAAACTTTTTGAATTGAACATCAAATCAAAATTGAGCCTACTAATGCATATTCTTTATTGTGCCTAATGCTGGAATACTACTACAAATATAATATGAAAGGATTTTAAATTGAATTAAATTTTAGATTATTGGAGTATGTTTTATAAAATAATAAAAACGCTAGGAAATACACTAAATGACAGACATGTGTTCTGAAGTCTGTTTTATTCTGTTTTTAAAGACAAAGAAATTTGAATATTTAAACATCTTGGAAATGTTTCTTGGAAAAATGTTTGTAAAGTTTGTTCAAATGTATTTTAATGAAGAGAAAAATATTTTGAAATGTCTCAGTTTGTCTCAATCAAGTTCTGTGGATCGCTGTAACACCAGTTTTGATGCAGTTGCCAAGATTCGAGGAGAGATTTTCTTCTTCAAAGGTAGAATGAAATAATTTAGGGCTAATTTATTGAGTTTGTATTCATTTTCTCCACTTTGTGTTTTCATCTTGTTATTGTTCTACCTTTTATCCATTCATTCAGTGTCACTAATATATACAGAAAAAATAATTTATTCTTATTCCCCCCTTTTTAACTATCTCTCTTACCCATTTTGCAGGGCAGAACATGTGGAGAGTGAACAGAGGTGGTCTCGTGTCAGTCAAGGCTGTTCCTGTACAGAGACTTTGGTCGGCTCTTCCTTCTTCACTGCCTCCACTGCGAGCAGTTCTGGAGAGACACACAGATCATGCCATCATCTTTATCAGTGGTCAGTTTCCCACAAACCCACATTTTTGTGCTGATTTCAACCCCACTTTTGTGAGTTCATTTATCTAATTTAAAGAATAAAGATTTATTTTACTTGGTCTCGGTGCAAAGAATACAAATATGGAATGTGCAAAAAATGTGCAAAGAGCATTAAATAATTTTTACACTACACTCTCAGAAAAAAGGTACAAAATCTGTCACTGGGGTTGTACCTTTTCAAAAGGTAAACTTTTGTCCATTGTATGTGCTAATATGTCCATTTCACGAGCTAATATGTACATTTTTGGTGTTAATATGTACATTTTAGATGATAATAGTTACATTTTAGGTGCTAATATTTACCTTTTAAGTGTTAATATGTACATTTTATGTGCTAATATGTACATCTTAGGTGCTAATGTGTACTTTGTAGGTGGTAATATGTACATTTTAGGTGCTAGTATGTACATTTTAGGTGCTAGTATGTACATTTTAGGTGTTAATATGTACATTTTAGGTGCTAATATGTACATTTTAAGTGTTAATATGTACATTTTGGCTAATATGTACATTTTAGGTACTAAATATGTACATTTTATCTGTTCATATGTACATTTTAGGTGCTAATATGTCCATTTCATGAGCTAATATGTACCACTAAGGTACCAAAATGCAGCCTTTGGGTACAAAAGTGTACCTTTTGAAAAGGTACAGCCCCAGTGACAGCTTTTGTACCTTTTTTTCTGAGAGTGTAAGTGTAATTAGCAGTATTTTTAAGTATTAATAGAGTTACTTTTTAAATAGTTAAATAGTTTAGTACATTATAATAACAAAAACATATTCAGTGTACATGATTATATTTAATCATAAGTGGATGCTGCCTTTTTGGGACCTAACTTGTCCCCATCCCTATCCCTTACTTGTCCCTAACAACCAAACCCGCCTTTTGAATAGCCTTTTGAACACAAGAACAGTGGCATGGTGAGTATACTATAGAGGATTTAGTTTTTGACACAAACAAATCCGCCTTTTCCGAACTGAAAAGGGAAAAGGATGGAGAATGGCAGCAGAAAAGGGCGGATTTGGTTATGTCAAAAGCTAAATCCTCTATACTTACTCACCATGCCACTGTTCTTGTTACAAGATGGGTTTCTTTTGTAATATGTCCCGGCTCAAAAATTACAATGGTGGGCGGAGCCAGTGTAAATTGTTTTTGCCAACAAGATGGGCTATTTGCGCGAGTGTCTATTTTAAAATAGACACTCTGTAAAAATATAACTTATATAGACAAAATGAAAACACACTTTTTATAGATGGTTCCTAAACCCCTGCCACTTTTATTTAACACACATGCAGGTTCCCAGGTTTGGCTGTTCAAGGGTCTGTTACTCCAAGACGGTTTCCCTCAGCCTCTGTCTACTCTGGCGAATGCTCAATCAGAGGGAACGTGGCAAGGATTGCACTGGGACCCTAATCAGGGTGTGGTGTGGGGGTCTTTGAGAGAGGATGGAGAAAAAGGAGAAAGCTCAGAGGAAAGCAAAGTCTGGAGAGAGCTTACTGACGGAGGAGTGAACGGAATCATCACTGAGAATGATGACGAGAGAGAAAGGGCTGGAGACTTCAAGGGTGTGTTGCTTTTAGAATATTTATACAATACAGCAATGTATGGAGCTATGTGTAACAGTGTTTCACAACACTACTGACTTTTTTTATCCTCTACGTCAATCAGGTTGGACCTACGTTTTCAAAGGCAGCTCCTATTGGAAATTTACTCACCCAGGCTCAGCCCCTGAAGAAGGATACCCCAGACTTCTGGCCGCCGATTGGTTGGACTGCCCTCAGCCGTCCTCTTCCAGCCCCGGTGACATCTCTTTGATCTCCCACTATGGTCAACGGGAGCTTCGTGAGCAGAAAGGGCAAAGAATAATCGACCAGATCAGGCACAAAGACAAACCAAGAGATAAACCTCATAGCTGGGACTGTCCATGTTTAAACAGTGCAGTGACTCAAACTGGACCTATTTTACTTCTGCCCATTTTATTTCTGATCACTGTGATTTGTTAATTTTTTCCACTTTCAAGTTCACAATCATACCCAAAATTGATTTATATTTTTCTTGACTTTTAATCTCTGATCAAAGGAAGACGTATGGATATAGTTGGCTACTGTTGTTGTGCGTATACAATAACTCCTGAAACGCTGGTCTTATTTCTCTGTTAATTCTAGTTGCTAAACCACCTATAGAATTAGCAAGTTAGGTTAGTTATACTGCAGCACATTCTTGTTCATATTATCAAACAAAAATCATCAAAATGAATGATGTTAATCAATTACAGTTTAGAGTCTGTCAGTTCACTAAAGCTTGTGAAGGAGGCAAATCCGCACAATACTATATGCCTCCTTCATAAGCTTTAGAGTTTAAAAGCATAATGATATTATACATATTGATCTTGAAGATGCAGAGAGCATCCATTGAGTTCCAAAATCTGATTTATTCATGATTTATCTTTATTAAAATAGTGTGCGAATTTAGATTAAAGATAAAGTGCAAAGAAAAATGACTTGGTAAATACCAATGTACTTTTTAAAAATTATTTATTACTGTGGGATGAATGATCAAATAATGATATAATAAAATCTATATAAAAAAATATGTACATTTGTTTTACCATTTTATGGAATCTTCTATAAATATTACTTTTTATTCTTTTTTATGTACCCAAAAACTATGGCAAAAAAGAAACAAATAGGAGCATTATTTTATTAAATACTGGCATGCTCTGTATACCTCAGGAATTTCCTGGTCCCTAAAGTCCAACGTTTTTCCCACTTTAATAATTTTGGGTTTTTTGGCGCTATGGCATTACAAACAACTGTTGCGTCACTTCAGAAAAAACAGATGATAATGTGTGATAAGCAGTTCTATTTAAAGCACTTGTTCCCCAGGGAATGCAGTGTAACTTTCTGAAGTTCTACAATGTTGTCTTGGGTGGTTTTGACTGCTTTTCTGGGCCTGTTTAGTTTAAACCAGGCCACTCTGCCAGGCTGTAAGGAGCTCATAACGCCACTAACCTTGGATGATGACTCTAAAATTGTAAGTATTTGCAAGTATTCTTTCAAAGTAAACAAACAGCAGTTTATTTAAGACAATAAGGCACTTCAATTTCACAATTTCTATTTTCTTCCAAACAGATCATGGGGAAATGGATCTTCCTTGAAGGCATAGCTGATCACCAATTATTTACAGATATATTAATGACTGTGAACAGCTCATGGGTGGAGTTCGGCCCAAGCAATCTTACGCTTCCAAACATGGTATCTCTCAGTCAAGGGAACATGCTGTAAGATTGTCCTGTTTTTAAACATGTTTTTGAATACATTTATCATCATGACCAGAATTCTGAATCAGATCACTCTCCTCCTCAGGAAAGGAAAATGTGAGTTTACCTCCATCAACTCAGTTCTTAAAGACAGTACCTTTTATGCCAATGGTAAGTTAACAAAAAGCGTATTCATTTCAGTCCAAACTCATGAGTTCAGAACAGGAATGTTTTACTGTTGTTTAATCCACAGAGACTGACACGATAACAGAGGGAAAATTCTTGCCAGCCTGTCCAGAGTGTCTAACCATGAGCTTCGTCAGCCAATTTAAAAATCAGACCATAAAAACACTGTACTTTTTCAGTAAGTCACAAAATCCATATAGATGTAGACATTACATAAGGTTAAAGTAATGCAATTCATGACAAATTGTGTGTGATGTTTTCCCTCCTTGCAGAGAGAGAGAGCAACCCAACCCAGTCTGACATGGACATGTACTGGAAGCAAGCTGAGTGTCTTGGATTCAAAAGAGAAGCCCAGTACTCCTATGATGGTGTAACAGGTCAGTTTGGGTTTCAAGCACTTGTAGTTTTCATTGAAAGCCTCCGATTTTAGTTCAGATGTAGAGAAATTAGATCCTGGTCAGGTGAGATTCAACATCACTTCTTGCTTACTAAATCTATATAAAACGTTCAGTTTAATTTTAACTCATGATACAGAAGTTACAGGTAAATCTCACAAAATCTTTCACAAATATGTCAAGGTCATAATTTAACTCCTAAATCAAAAATAAATCATAATGAATTGATATGCAATTAATTCACACTGTAAATTGATATTTGTATCTATTTAAATGTAGCTCTTTTTTTTTTTCTTTCTTCTCTCACCGCAGAATTCTGTGTCAAAGGACAGCCCGTCTGACTGGAAGCCAAGTTTGGACAAATCAGATCAATAATACATGTGTTTTTGGGGGGTTTTTTGCTGCACAAAATAAATAAAATGTACGAACCATTATGACTAAAAGAACAATGTGTCTGTTATTCATCTTGATGTGCATTTTTAATAAACCAAGATAAAAAAGGGTCACATTCGTACTTCATAAAACTTTATTAGAAAAATATATATATAAATGTGACTGTGGGTAAGATTATACCTTTTGGGATTGTCCTACTTTCTCATGGTCCTTCGGACAAGGACATGCCCACAGTTTTATGCACTCAATTGATTCCAATTCATAGAACCTGTTGTGTCACTTCAGAAAAGATAGAGAAGTACTATATGTGGCAGGCATGTTAGAGAAACAGACCTTCTGTGCAAGTATAAAATACAGAATATAATTTCCATGTGAAACTAACATCCTGCTCATGATAAAGAAGACCGTTGATATGATTTTTGCTTAAATTATTTAACACATCTGGTCTTGCATTTGGATACAAAAAATGCCTGAAGCTGTGAGTGCGACTACATTTACACCTCAAAGACATCAAAACTAGTAACCGGTTTATGTTTACATTTACGTGTTGTTAGAGACTACCATCAATGTTGGGTGCAAATAATTAGTAACCCAATTACTAAAGAAACCTCTTCATTTTTCTGTATTTTAATAAGTTACTTCTTGCATTATACTGTAGTAGACTATACATTTATTTCTCAGCAATAGTGGATTTAACATCAAAATTGAATGCTGCAAAGTATGTTTTTTTAAGGTAACCTTCTCCCCTTTCACACTGGTCAGTTCATAATTTATGCAATTGTATATTGTTTATTTGAAAGAATCCTTGTATTGTTCAACTAGTCAAGGTTGATTGGATTTAGAGTGTAATTCGTAATAAGTAATCTAATACTTTTTAAAGATAGTAATTAAAGTAATTTAATGACTCTCTTAAAGGTGTAATTAGTAGCTAGTAATTAATTACTATTTTAGAGTAACTTACCCAGAACTGAATATCATCCACCACTAGGTGTCACTTTCCCCCCATATAATCTTCCATGGAATCCGAACTCTCCAGATCACTTCTATAAATGTCCAAACCTTACACACAGCTGATCTGATTACATATTGGAAGTCCAGTTAGACCACCATGAAGAACAGCTTTGAGAGACTTGTAAACCACCTTTAAACCAACTTGTCTGAGGCGTATCTGACTGTGACTAGAAAAATCATTATTTCTGGTTAGTTATAGATAGATCTGGTAGTTAGGCAAATCTTAATATTATTTGTAAATGAATATTTTTAACAAGTAAAAACTTCCATATTTCTCTATAGGCTAGGCTATTTATGCATGGTAACAAAACTCTTTGGTCTTGACATTCATTTACACAAACTATACACGGATCGTTTTTTAATGTCTAATGGTTTTCTAAACTAGCTCCTTTAAATTCAAGCAGATACACGTAATATTCCAATATCAAAATCTAATACGGATAGAAATATAGGCATTCAAGCAAAATAGGTTAAAATGAACAGTAGCTGCCTACACTACTAGAAGCAGCGTCCTCATGAATATGCTGCAATGGATGAATATTCATGAGTTACACAGGTGCAACGTTTAAAGGTGTGAACGAATTTTTTTTTTTTTTTTTTTTACTTAGTTCCTCGTGCGATACTATATCATCAGTTGACAGCTCGTTTTGCGACAGTGAATGTACCTGAACCGGGTTGGACAAAGTAGGAGTCCTTTTAAAATGCTATTTATTCCAGTTCAACCAGACGGGGAAGAAAAGAAAGCTACCTGTTCTTAGTGGTATCTTGAGGATTTTGCCTTCCTAAGAGCGTACGAGTAGTGTTCCTGTAATCCTGGGATGAGATGAGGCCCTGGCATGGCAAACTTTTCTTCCTCGCTGGTTTTGTACTATGTGTGTTGACGTTATCCTCCTGGCACACGTCAAAGTCAGGTGAGTGTCATCATCTTGTAGTGCCTGTGTGGATGGCCCCTAAATTATTCGGATTAGATATCAGTCATTTAATCATTAAGTTAACACTTTTTTTGCTATGTTTGTCAATTTCTCTGAATTGATAGTCTGACTGAGTTTTAAAATCAATGCCAATGATACAGTAATTGATAGCTTTCGAGAGATGGAAACCTTATATAGTTGTCATAGATAGCCTACGTCAAATTTGAAAGTTATAAACAGAAATATAGCCTATTAATCTAGCTATTTAAAATTATGATATTTTATTTTTAAAAGTATTTAAAATTATGATATTTTATATTTTAATTTATTTGTGGAGCGAGGGTAAGAAAAAAGAGAAGCAATGTTGGGCTTTTTAAAAGAGAGATCCAATCCTGCTCGTTTTAAAGAACCCTTGAGCTGTTGTATCTTACATTAGCCTATAAATTTGAATCTATACTGTGTGGGAAGATGATCACCCCTGGTTTAGCTAGGCAATATCCAGACACCATAAACTGAAATAGTTTTTACTAAACTTAATATCTCTAGTAATACATGTTGTTCAAATGATGACGAGTTAGGACAATCATGGTGGAATGAACGTCAGCTAACAGCTGTTGTGCCGAATTTCTGCCAGAATCCGACTCCAGGAACTGTCCAGCCCTTTCCAAGATGGAAATTTTTTTTTAAAGGTGATTGTGAAAGTAAGATTTTAAACACTCAATTAGACAAATAGTGTGTTTGTCTAATTGACAACGTCAATAAATAGTGTGTTTGTCAATACACGTCAATAAATTGCATTGTGTCATCGCGTGAGTAAACACTGGCCGGTCAAAGAAAGTCGCTGTTTGGATTTTTACCGGATCATTATTGGTGTGATTATTATGTTTCTAGCATGTTTGGGGACAGTTATTTTAATCCTAATTGATGGCGTATAGTTGACTTTAAGATGTAATGATTTAGAATGCATGTTAAACTGACATCTTCTAAACGTCTATTTGACATCTGACAGGAAACAGACGTATTGCAGATGAGCAAACACTCTTAAAAATACGTCTTCCAGATGTAAACATCACATCAAATAGGCTTGTGTTATCTGGGTAGACTTGTGGTATCTAGGGTTGACCAAAAAAATGTAAACAATCCCATAAATTAGGCTACTCAACCACAAGTCATCCTTGGTGTGTATGACTTTCTTCTTTCAGCCAAACAGAGTTGTATAATAAAATGTATCCTGGCTCTTCCAAAATGGGAGTAGTTTTATAGTAGGCTACCTAAGATTTTGAAGCCCAAAAAAGCGCATAAATCATAAAAGTAAGCCATACGGCTCCAGAGGGTTGATAAAAGCCTTCTGAAGCGAAGCAATACATTTTTTGTAAGAAAAATATCCATATGTATAACTTTATAATCCTGCTTTCGGTAATGGCCATACTCGAGTCTAGTTCCCATGGATGAGTGAACTCAGAGTCTCTATATGGTGATATAATTATGTCAGAACGGACTTGTAACTTAATTGACAAGCCCTGATAAAATCGTATGTGTATTGACATATATCAAAATGTGTATTGAAATGCCAAACAACCACAACAACAAAGTGCCGCAAAGCAAAGAATTTCATGGAGCTCATTAACAAAGATGAGCTAATCTACCATCTGTAACAGCAGTTATTCAACAATGCAGCCTTCCTTAAACTACAGACTTTCTTAAAAGATAAAGTTATATTTGTTTTTTGTCTGCAGAAAGTCAAAGGAAGCTTGCTGCTTGGTGTGTCTGTAGCCATTAAACATGATGTTTGATATAAATTGTATGGGTTAGGGATAGGGTTAGCCCCCCTCATATTTTTAGGAACTAAATATTTTCTGTGAATTCAACATTGTGAATTCAACAAATGCGGTTGATAAAGTTTAACTTGTTTTGGGCCCAACTTCCCTTTAATTCACATCCAGAGATGATTGGTTTTCTATTCTCCAGAGAACTTGCCATCGCAGCTGCATTTGGTCTATGCGAGGTTACTGCGGGCAGAACAGCGTGGGGCGGTCTTATCACAAGAGCTGCTTAAAGTCCTGGGCCACCTACAAAACCGCAGCATTGCTCTATCTAATCTCACAATCAGAAACTCCTCAGGTGAGTCCAAGCACTTTTCCTTCTGTAATATTTGTGTCTGTTTGGTTGTTCACTATTTTTTCTGTCTTTCAGCTGAATTAGAAACGAGAGTCATTCAGCACTTGTTGCCATCACAGCCTAATGCCCTCATCTACTTGCCTCATCTGAAAGAGCACAAGGACAGTCTGAAACCCATCGTTCACCTGGGGCAGCGACGCACTGGAGGTATGTCTCCCATTATAGCTTTTTGCGATTGTATAATTGCAGTGCTTGGAATTTGCAATTGAATTAGATTTAAACAATGTCTTATGCCTGGTTTCACAGACAAGGCTTAAGCCTAGTCCCAGACTAAAATGCATTTTTGAGCTGTCTTAAAGGGATAGTTCACCCAAAAATGAAAATGATGTAAGACTATAACTGAACCCTGAGGTACCTTATCCTTATTAAAACATTTTATTGCTCTTTATGTACATTTTAATAATGACCTATAGCTGTTGTTACACTGCAGATGATATTTATGCATTGTTTAACTTCCTGATGCTTGTTTAGTGTTGTGAAAGCAGCAAAGCATCTCTGTTGCAGCCTTTCATTTGTAATCATGAGCTAAGCTTAGCTGAAACTTTTTTTTTTTTTACACTTTTTTTGTATTAAATTTTTGAACATGTGCTTTTATGTTTCTTTTTTCTTTGTCAGTTAAAGGGATACTCCACTTTTTTTGGAAATAAGCTCATTTTACAACTCCCTCAGAGTTAAACAGTTGAGTTTTACCGTTTTCGAATCCATTCAGACGATTTTCTTATATTTCGAAGAATATCAGTAACCAAACAGTTTCTGGTCTCATTGACTTCCATAGTAGGAAAAAAAATATACTATGGAAGTCAATGAGACCAGAAACTGTGTAGTTACTGATATTCTTCTAAATATCAGAAAATCGTCTGAATGCATTCGAAAACGGTAAAACCCAACTCTGGGGGAGTGGTAAAATGAGCCTATTTCCAAAAAAGTGGAGTATCCCTTTAAGTTGTTTCTAATGTTTTTAAACACATACACAATAAATGCTTTATCACATGCATTCGCCATAGGCTGACATGAGCTGACACACAGTGTTTAACTGTTTTTGCAGTGTCTCTGGTGTTAGGAGTGCCCACCGTGTACAGGCAGAAACAGAGTTATCTAGTGAACACACTCCAATCTCTCCTATATGACCTTTCAACTGCAGAGAGGAAAGATATTGTCATTGTAGTCTTTGTTGCTGAGGTAACCCTTGACATCTGCTCTTTGTTCTCTTATATCTCTCCTTTATCTGTTTTATTGCTCTGGTAAGGCTGAATTCAACTTTATGGTATCATTTCATTCCTCTTAACCTCTGTTTCATTTGGTTTTACGTTGTTTTTCTGTTTTCTTGAATGTTTTTTGACAAACATTAAATATGGATTTTTGATAGAGCTGTGAATGAAGAAGACCCCAAAGATAGTTCTTTGGCCATTAGCTTTGAGGCTATCTATATGCTAGTAAATTTCTTAATTGACAGTATTTCAGTATTGAAAAGATTTGATCAAAATATTGGTCAAATCTTGCACTCTTTCCAAATTTCTGTCCAATCTATTGCTCTCTATAAGGAGAATACACCTTACAAAATACCACCTTCCCCTGACTTTACTTAGGAAACCATGGTTTACCTAGCTGAATGGCTATTGGCCAAAGAAAAAGAGGAATCGTTTATTTGAAATAGAAATCTTTTGTAACATTATAAATGTCTTTACTGTTACTTTTGATCAGTTTCATGAATTCGTATAATTTCTTTCTAATGGTACTGTTTTATTGTTCTTTTCATTGATATGTATTTTCATTCTTCGCTTAGACAAATGCAACTTTTGTGAATGCTGTTGTACAGAGTGTCCAGACCAAGTGAGTGTTTCATTAACAACTCATCTGTTTCATCTTTCTGTAAGCCGGCTGTGCAAGTAACTGATCACAATTTCACTCCGTGTAGTCTCCCAAATGCTGTCAGTTCTGGATTGATTGAGGTGATCTCTCCATCTCCTCACTTTTACCCAGACTTCAGTGAACTGAAGGAAACTTTTGGAGACCCTAAGGAGCGAGTCAGGTTAGAGATTCGGATTCGCTTGTGCTGTTGTGTGAATACTCTCGGTAACTGGAAATAGTTTATTAATGTGATCCATTTGTTTTATTGGTCACAGATGGAGGACCAAGCAGAACCTTGACTACAGTTTCCTCATGCTGTATGCGCAGTTTAAGGGTACATACTATCTCCAGGTAATGCCAAAACAACGCCATTCAACTCATTGATGCTCTGTTTAATTGCTTTTATAATCAGTCTGTATGTTTGCATATGTGTTTCAGCTAGAAGATGATATTGTAGCAAAGCAAGGATTCTTTGAGTCCATGAAAAAATATATAGAACTGGTGCTTTTCGAGGAGTGGCTTTTCCTGGAGTTTTCCCAGCTGGGATTTATTGGTCAGTGTGTTGTCCTCTGTGTTGATTAATGTTCTATCCTGTTATCTTCTCTCCCACCATTTCTGTTTGTTCAGTTGTTTTATTCACACACCATATTGTTATTTGAACATAACAGTCTGTGTCAGTTCCAGAAGTGGAAAGGAAATAAAAGCTTTCTTGGTTTGAAAACAAACAAATCTATTGCTAGAATTTGCTTATGGACGTATTTGCACTTAAAAGGACAATTCAGTTCACATGCTCTCAATTATTTAAATAGTTTCTTAAATCAACCAGGAGTGTGTTTCCCAAAAGCATTGTTAGCCAACTTTGGTCGCAAGTTCCATTGAACTCATGTATACTATTATATATGTGTACCTGATTTTTCATATTCTAGGCAAGCTTTTTCGCACATCAGATCTGCCAATGATTGTGGAGTTCATCCTGATGTTCCACAAAGACAAGCCGATTGATTGGCTGCTTGATCACATCCTGTGGGTTAAAGTGTGTAACCCAGAGAAAGACTCCGTAAGTTTGGGTTTATATATTTTTTTTTTTGTTAGTTTGTTTTTCAGTGAGATTGGTGTAAGGCATATCATTGTGTATCATTAATTCTTTGCACTTAGAAACACTGCAGTGATGAGAAGGCCCGACTGAAGAGATCTTACAAGCCCTCCTTGTTTCAGCATGTTGGTTTGCATTCCTCGCTACCTGGTAAAATACAAAACCTAAAGGTAATTTAAATGTCCACTTTTGTAATTTAAATGTCCACGTCTATGCTAGGGTTTAGTTTCAGTAAATTAAAACTAAAACTTAAACCATAAATGGAAATGGAACTGTAAATGTAAAACATTTTATATATATATATATATATATATATATATATATAGTAGCATAATAAAAAAAGCATTATGTGTAGAATAGTGGCTACCTACTAAACCATCCAACAGTAGTATAGGTCTGTAGGCTTAGACAACAGCTTATCTACATTGCAAACGTGCATTTACATTATTTAGATTGTCACGTTTTGTCCATAGTGACTTCGGAATAACACAGCTCAAAGTGATTCATCTTAAATCGCCTCATGGCGCCTTGCATGGCTGACACCGCCGTCGGTGTATGAATGTGTGTGTGAATGGGTGAATGTGAGGCAAAATGTAAAGCGCTTTGGTGGCCATTAGGTCTATGAAGGCGCTATATAAATGCAGTCCATTTACCATTTACCATTTAAAGCTGTAGTGTGTTTTCTGTTTTTCTGCTGTGCCAATGCATTATGGTTGTTTTTATTATTTTTCATCATTTGTTTTGTTATCTATTTTGGGAAGTCACCCAACAAATGGGTTACATGTAGTTCTTTATGGAAAATAAATTGAGGTAGGAGGAAGAATTTTAACCAGAGGTCTTCAAGCCTTCTGAGCTGTGTTCAAAATCGCCCCTATACCCTCATTCACCATTCCCTAGTAACTCTACCTACATTAGTCCAGTAATATAGTTGCTTGAAGGAGTGATTGAAACCAAGTGAGCAAGACACTGAGTGTGCTGGAGGGGCTTTTGCATAGTTTGTGCTTTCTGTTGAATAATCATTTTCAACTTAGCAAACTAGCAGCTCCAGAAGTAATGAAAACATTTATTCCGTGGGGGCAGTTATGGACTAATGGTTGGAGACAATGAGTGCACTCGATAATGCCTACCGTGGTTTGGGACATCACTTCAAATGACTGTCCCTTCAAATAGTGCTCTATTTAAGGGTATGGGGGGGAGGGGATTTTGATCCATTCTCTTACAAAGTCCAACCTGCTTCAGATCATCTGGATGTGATTTTCAAACCATCCTGAAAAGCTTGTTTAACTGGTTCAGGTGTGTTTGTTTAAAGTTGGAACTAAAATCTTTTTATGACAATGGGTCCCTTAGAACAAGGTTGAAGCCTGCTGATTACAATGTCAAAAATTATTACACACTTCACCTTTAAAGAGACCGTACCATTAAAGGTGCAGCAATACAACGTGTCCAGAAAAGATAGGAAACTCTTGTACTGTGTGCTTGACATGATGCCTATTGAGAGAGCGTTCTAAATCACTCACTAATTCGATTACATTTCAGTGACGATGCTGCCTTGAAGGCAATTGCTTAAGTTACAAAATACAGCAGGGAAGCTCACTAGGTTTCGGATCAGAGCTTATGTGTTTTTCTGTATATGTTATGCAGGATAAAAACTTTGGGAATCAAGTGCTGTATAAAGCCCACAATAATAACCCATCTGCAGAAATCAGCAGCAGTCTGGAGAAATATCAGTCTCACTCTCTGGAGAGAGCTTACAACGGACAGGACTTCTTCTGGGGCCTGACACCCAAAAGAGGAGATTATATTCTCTTCACTTTTTCCACGCCTCAAGCTGTGAAAGGGTGAGACACCAGCAAATGACATTTATGAGATGAGTTTACATAAGTTTAAACTGGTACAGGTAATCTTGCTAAAGTTTTAGTTTGTCTTACAGGTACGTTTCTGGGTAAACTATCCCTTCATCTATGTGCATTGTGAATATGTCTTATTTTGGATGTATAAAAATATAGAAGTAAAAGCCCAGCTGCATGAATGTATAGCGTATGTATATGTATAGAATGTATATTGTGAATATATAGCTGTCTGCTCGAGTCCTTTTATTGTTGAAAAAATGTGAACCGGTGGCTTCAGTTTAAGACCCTTTGAGCACGAAATTCTATATAGCCATTGTTTTGTTTGTTCGGGAGCTGAAGACACAGTGACGGCAACCTTTTTAAATCCCCCTTAAGCACACACAAACAAGCTTTAGGAATCTCTAAAATGGCATCAAATTAACTAAGTTAGGATCTAAAATTTAGTTGCTTTTTGGTGACGGCCTTGTAAAGAAATCTGAACTTCCTCAGTACTAGAGAAATATTAAGTTATGGGTGCATAAAGAGGTGCATAATGAGCCCAGGGAAATTCCTGGCTGTTTAAACGAATACAAAAAAATAGATAAACAATGGATTGTTTAAATTGTACACATAACTTGACTACGCATAACCTCAGTGAAGTTTAACGGTGTCTTACGGGTTAAATACAAGCTTTAATTTTAACTCTAACTACAGCATCTGTGGAAGGACAAACATTTCGACTCAAACAAAAACATAGTGTAACACAAATGGACTTACAATGAAACTTCCATAGACTGATTTGAGTTGTATATATATATATATATATATATATATTATATATATTATATTATTTTTTTTTTTTTCACTCACTTACAGGTATCTTTTCCGATCTGGCAATGTTGAGACAAATGGTGACCGGTTTTTCAACACAACAGTTGAGGTGCTCCCTAATAATGTAAGTATCATGCAAAGACTTTTTCTGGTCAAAGTAACACTCAAAAGATCTGCTTTCAGCAAATAGAGCTGAAAGTGTTGGGTTCTGGAAGAAAAACTGTAATTTAAACAACAACAAAACAACAACAAAAAATCATTTATTTGATCAAAATGCAGTAAGAACAGTAATATTGTGAAATATTATTAAACAGTATTAACATTGTACATGACATTGAGTCTTCCTACAATAGTTTTACACTGTGTTGTGTTTTATTTGATTAAATTATTTACTGTGATTCATGGGACTGTAGTTCATTTTCTACATTTTTTGCCGTTCATCGGGCTGGTTGATTTGCTTCCTTAGTATTTATTGAAAAGTTTTTTTTGAAATCCCTTAAATTCTTTGAAATCCCTTGCTAGGACCAATTCCTCCGAAAAATGGGCGGTTTTCAGTTTGTGTTTAGTCTCTGTTGTTTGTGTAAGATAGGTATGGTCATACAGTAGCTTTAGACGTTGCATTGTGCTTTGGGACGTATGTGACTACACCCTTTATCTTTCTGTTATCATTTGTCTTCATTTGCTTGCAGTGATGCCTTGCTCTTTTACTTGTTAGTCATCCATCGATCTAAACCAACAGAAAGCTGACACCCATAACCAAATTTGTCTCTTTGCATCACTCAAACTTTATCTCAAACCTGCTAGACTAGGATTTTTGTACACACTTTATATGTTACGGACATCCTTTTTTAATTCATTTGCACCCAAGTACAAAGTGCCGACTGCTGACAAGTACATGTCTGTCTGTTTTACAGAAGTCTGTGAAAGAGAAGGTGGAGAGAGGTGAATTGTCCTGTTGTAAACCCTCATCCGATGGCTTTGTCGAGATAGGTACACAGCCATTATTGATTTCCTGGTTCTTTTCTTTTTTCTTTTCCCTCAATTGTAAAAGTTTGCATAAATATAGGCAATTCACTCAATACTTACCAAGTATTACATGGTAAAAAAAAAGTGATACTAGTCAGATAAGAGTATCAGAATTATGATTATTACTGGAAACTTCTGAAAGATTTGGCTCAGCAAGTGAAGTCTGTAGGTATCAAGAACCGGTTCTTATTCAGAACTGGTTCAGTTGGTTTGTTTTTTCTTCCTTTTTTCGTGACATGACATCCTGTTTCATGAACAGTTCTTGAACGTCTGCATTTTTTTCTCTGTGCACTGAGTGTACTATGACAGTGAATTTCCTGAATCTATCGGAATCTATTCAGCAAGGATGCATTAAATTGATCAAAAATGATGGTTAAACTTTTATAATATTAAAAAAAGCTTTTTATTTCAAATAAATTGAACTATCTATTAATCAAAGAACCATAAAGAATTCCAAAAAGAATATTTAGCAGCACAAATAATTTCAACCACACTTCTTGAGCTGCAAATCAGCATATCAGAATGATGAAGGATCATGTGACACTAAAAACAGGAGTAATGATGCTGAAAATTCACATTTGCCATCACAGGAATAAATTACATTTTAAAATGTATTCAAATAGAAAACTAATTTTAAATTATATTTCACAATATTACTTTTTTTTTTCTGTATATTTGATCAAATGCATTTTGAGACTTTTTTTCAAAAACATTCAGAAATCTTACCGACCCCAAACTTTTTTAACAGTATAGTGTACATGATGTACTTAAAGCTTGTGAGACTTAAATTGGTCAATATTGTTCTCTAAAAGACTTATTAATGGAAGTATCAAGTATCTGCAAAATGAATTGTATTACATTTATTAAGAACCAGCTAGATTTCTTGATTTTAGTATCAACTACTGAAAAATTGGTTTCATGACAACAAGGGTTATTGATTTGAGGATCAAATTTAACCATGACATTGTATTTTACGACTGTTAATGATCAAACAAGGTTATCAGACACTATTTGTTGATAACTGGTCGGAAACATGAGCGAGTATTAATGTGCATGTCTGTAATACACACACCCGCTTCAATTCCAAACCACAATAAGAAATTGGAGAACAAAAACTGGTTATGTAAAAATGTGAGGCCAATGTCTGGGATCAAGTGCTTTTCATGCAATGTAAATTGAAAGAGGCAGCGGTTTCCGTGTACTTTGTGATGAGATGTTAACAATGTTTGTGTTTGTAGGTTCTTTCGAGAATGGAGTGGCTGAGGGAGAAGTGAATGGAGCTTTAGAAGAAATAGCGGCCATGAGACTCCTGGTTCACTCTGATTCTGATGTCTGGGTCCTTCTCAGTGAGGTGAACCACATTCGTATCATCTATATACAACCTTTATTTGTATTTTGTATTTGTATTTTTATTTTATTGAAACATGCCTCACTAAATTGGGAAGGACTTGAGATAACAGTCACTTAATTCAGAGAAAGGCATGCTCACATGTGCATTACGTAACTCTATTACACCGAAATGCAGACCCAACCCAATTTTGTTGACATTTCACCAGGGAAATACACAATGGTTTGTTAGGACATTTATGTATGTTAGGTTTTTGTACCTTACATTTCGAAGGTCACACTCACAAATCATCTGTGAGACAAACAAATCCAGTCAAGTACTCATAGGGCTTGTCAGGGCGGTTTATTGGGTCTTTTATTAAAATGTAATGCTAAGCTTGTTAATCATTCTCCAACTTATCACTTCAAGTCATTTCCTTCACGTAGAAAAGTGGAAATTGTATCTTAAAATTTCATATCATTAGAAACTAAGGACTCTTAATATGGTTTATTTCAGTAGAGGAAAATTAAGAAGGTTGATGTCTAACTTTAAATTGACAAATATATGTTGGTTTTGAGTTTGATATTTGCAGAGTTTCTATGCACTTAAAATTAGCATGTGTGTAATTTAACCAAGAGTACAAGATTTTCTCTAAAACAGAAAATGTATTTGTCTACTTTTTTTAGTTAAGAGATCAACAACAATGGAACAATGACCAACTCTGTCATCAGTTCCCTGTACTCTGTAATTTGCATACGTTTTGCAAAATTCTTGAAAATTCATTCACAGTATTAATCATTTCAGATGGATTTAAATAATTGTAAAGATGATATATTAGAAAATTCTAAATTTTACTCACTATTATTTGCCTTTTTATTGACATTTGTTTTCGGTGTAACTTGTAGATAAAAGCCTTTTTGAGAAAGTCTCTGGCAGCTTGCCTTGTCTTCAGCTGTGGCACAGTATCTAAGGTTTGCTTAAAAGTCACGTCTCTCTCTTTGACAGATCTTTATCAAAGTTTGATGAGTTGAGGAGAGAAGAGAAACTTGAGCCTCATGGTATCGTGTAATCCCCCCTGCTGGAGACAACAGCGCACTCTGCCGGTCTGGAAAGGAACCTCCCTATGTTTGAACGATTGTCATTGTGTGCCATCTTGAGGTCCAACGTAAATACTGAATTACAGGATGTTTTCCTCATGTATGTGAGCAAAGTATTTACACTGTTTGTTTGGTTTATTTTATATCTGTCTAAATTATTTTAGTTTTTTATATTCATTTCTTTAAAAACAACTTGAAGTGCCAACCACAACACAAGGTATCTCTGAACATATTTTATATTCAATTGAATTTAAATTGTCAATAAATGGCAGTAACACCAACTGTTTTCAACATCTAATTTCCGCTTTTCTGCTAATATAATATTCTAGCTTATTTCATATATATATATATATATATATATAATATTTTTATGTTGTATATATATAAAAATTTTGTTTCTATATTAATATTTTGAATTAGCTTTAACTTGTATATTTTTAGTTTTCAATTTTAGTAAATTTTTTAGTCATATAATTATGTGCTTTTGTAATTTGCTTTACAAATTTTCTGTATTTTTTCCCTGCTATTTAGGTTTAATATTTTAGTTTTATTTTAGTGCTTCAGCTTAAACTTGTTTCAGTTTATTGCCAAGGCAACATTTCTAATTTGTTTAGATTAAGTTTTTTTTTTCTTCAAAATTTCAGATAACAGAAATTAATCAAACTGGGAAACTGAAATATACAGTTTTCAGTTTTAATCTTGGTCTTGCTGTAGGTAATCATTCCAACATGGTTACTGCATAGTTAAACACTAGACTGTTTGTCCTTCCGAACACTTTTGGTGACCCTGTGAAAGATGAAGACACACATTCAGATGCATATTCACGATTGAAAGCAAGGGTGAATGAAAGGTAGGCATGTGGATAATAATGCTAGTCTATGAGACTCAGTTCCTCACTCCTCTGATGAGTCCTCTAAACTCTGGTTGAATATGTGTAGACTTGAATCCCAGATGAAGTGAGGTGACTGAACGAGAAGCAAACAACCACAGGGGCCTACAGAACCTAAACAGAAGGACTCACTCACAGCACAGCAAATTATTATTATTATTTTTTAATTAAAACAGGCATTTGCAATGCCACACAATGGTAAGATTCTACACATACAAACACAACAAATTCATAAAGATATTCAGAGGCACAGGTGTAATGCATGCTAGAGAACTCCCTTCTGTTAATAGCACCAAGAAAAAGGTCTAAATTTCATTCCCTGATCAGAATGACCTGAAATGTTTTCTCTCGACTTGACTATAATCAGTGCTGATACAGAGAGAGCAACTGTCATGCCATCACAACTGCACTCTCAACTACAAATCATAAGTGTGAAATACAAAATACATATTTTAAAAACAATTTCAAATATTACTAATTAATATTATCATACCCTGTCTGAACATAAAAAAACTACAACCTAACTAAAAGGATTTTTAGCATGTTGAACAAAGTCATTGAAAAATGAAATGTAAACAAACATTAATACTGATAAATAAAACAAATGTAAACATTTACCATTTTAGTGACACGGGGATAAAATGAGTCTAGTGGAAGGGTTTATCTGCGTGGGGTTGTGGATCTGGGAGAGAGGGATGCTCTCTTACTTCCGTTTGCTTTTGGAGTCGGTGGTCTGAAACACGCTAGATGCCGACATGAGGTTCTCGATGTACTGCCCAAGAACCTGATTTTCAGATTTTAACTTCAGATTTTCTTCTTTTACTGCGTCCACCCGAGCTGAGAGATCTGCCAAAACAAGAGAGAGAAAGACATAAAGCTTGTTATTTAATATAAGGTTGAAAAGTGCTTGCAACAAGCAAGGGGCGCTGGTTACTTGCCTTCAAGAGTATTCTGCAACTCAAGGACCTGGTTTATAAGTCTGGTCTTCTCCTCCAGTTCCACCTGGTTTTCTATGTCCCCTGGAAGACAAACTTAATTAAAGTCACCATTAAAATAATTTCCCCTTTCTCTTGCAGCGACATTTCTTCACTTCTCTGATGATGCGTTTAATAGCGCTATGGCGAAACAACCTGTCACTCACATGACATCGCAGCAATAGCAAACTACAACCATCCAATCAATTCCCAATGGACAAAATCCAGTCCTGTCCTATTTTTTTTTTCTTGTTTCATTCAGATATGTCAAAGACAACTTCTGTTTCATGCAGACTTTTTCATGCACTGAGAAACTCCTAATGCTTATTACCAACAAAAAATGTAATGAAGAATTTTTTTTAACAATTTAAAGCCCCTACTACTTTATAGATGTATTGGTTAGAATTTACATTTGAAAAAAAGATAATTTTTCATCTTTTTGTCTGTTTATTGTCAACTGTTTCAATTTGACATTTATCTGATAAGATAAATGAAAAAAAATCTGTTGCTGTGTGTGATACTTCCTATAAAACAAAACAAAAAAAATGACAAGATTTATTCACTATCCACATTAGATCTTACCATCCATGTCAGAATTCATGGCGAAATACTCGTCTTCTGTTTTGAAATGCAGGGCTGCAACTTGAGTGGACACTTCAGGATGAGCACAAGGATTTATGGAAACTGTAAAAAAAAAAAAAAAAAAAATAGACCAGGAGTTTGAAAAGACATTCAATCACAGATATGGACGGTGTCTTATTCATTGATGCCGCAATGCTAGGCGCTACATATCTAAATAGCATGCACGCGCATTGTGTATGCCTATTTTATGTAACATAATAGTAGCATATATATTTTTATATATGGCCCGTGTCAAAATGCACAAAATAAAGTCCAAATTAGTTTTATATCATATTATACATCTGCTGCTACTCAGTTTAGCCGCGGTTAGCTGACACACAGCTGATGAGGTAAACAAACCAAGACACTGTCCATTAGAGTGCCCTCTGAAGCACAATTCATATCCTTCGCCTAAATATATACTCATATAAATCTACAACATCCAAATTAATTATGTATATTATATCCAAACCTTTGAAATGTACAATTCGACCGGATGAAGAGGTGTCTCACTGCCACAGCGATGTCTTCTGGAGTCTGACGTCATAGCATTAACCCTTTAGATCCCACAGCAATTTTTTTTATAAAGGTAATTATTTTCCTAAGCAAATGTAGTTTTCAAAAAAACGTGTTCAAACAAACACGTTATGACTTCGTTAAACTAGTGTTCATTTCAAAGAATTGCTTCAAAACTGGTTGACTCGAGAACTGCTCGGACTGATTAAATAAAAAAAGGGAACAAATCGTTCGGTCCAATCCTAGTTTTAAGAAACGTTCAGAGCTTCTTACGGTAAGTTTTGGGGAAAGAAATTTCAAACACTGAAAATCCACGTGAAAACAATATCATAAAAAGCATTTAAAAAACGCCTTTCATCTGTTAAACTTGAGGGGGAAATTACTCATATGTCACAGGCAAATATAAGCCAGGTGCATTTCATGAGGTGTTGAAGGAATAAAATGTTAAGCTATTCATCCGAATCTTGAGTAACGTTTCTAGCAAGGAATATTACCTTTGACTCTAGGTTGCTGGTCAATTTGTTTGAACATAAAATTAAATATTTTAAACAATGTGACAATGTTGGTAACCAGAGAGTTGGCGGACTCAATTAACTTCCATTGTAGGAAAGAAAAAACTGTCTGGTCACCAGCATTTTTTAAACATTTTCTTTTGTGTTCAACACAAGAAAGAAACTCATACAGGGTTGGAACAACATGAGGGTGAGTAAATGATGACGAACTGTTTTGAAAAAAAAAAAAAATTTTGGGTGAACTATTCCTTTAATTACAAGACCTAAAGCAATACTGTTATCATCACAACAAATATTTCACTTCTGAATTAAAAACAACACAAAAACAATTCTTAAGAATGCATGAATAACACAGTTGGTTATTAATAAGAAACTTGACAAACTTGACTTGACATAACAGAATAGTTGTTTGCATTTTTGGATTTGGAAAAGAGGCGCTTGTCATGTTGCTATATATACTCTAACTATGAATAATAATAATAATAATAATAAATAAGAAAATCCACTTTGAGATACTGTCATTGCACTATAGGTTAAGTGTGCTTTGTTTTGAGGTTTAGGGTTTGTGTACAAGTCAGTAAGTAATGAGATCATGTTTGGGGTAAAAGCATGTGGTAAGATGCAAATAGAAAAATTAGAAATACAGAAAATGAATAGAAATATGAAGAAAAAGGTCTTTTTGAGCACTGCAGTTTTGACTAGTTTAGTATTGCGTAAGATTCTCACGAACGGTGAATAACATTAACTGTTATACAGACACTGATGCTGCTTGAACTGCTCAGTATCGCTGAATGTCTGGTTGCACTGAGAGCAGTGGTGGGAGTTTCGCAGTGGTGGGAGCTTCCCCGTTGCATCTCCGATGTGGATGTGCTGATGCCGTTTAAGGTATTCCACTCGACTGAATCGTTTCCCACACGCCCCGCACTCGTACGGCCTTTCACCCGTGTGGATGCGCTGGTGCCTCTCCAGGTTACCGAGACGACTGAAGCTGCGGCCACACTGCGGGCACCTGTGGGGACGCTCACCAGTGTGAACCAGCTGATGCCGTTCGAGGGACCGCGAGTGCGTGAAGCGTTTGCCACAGAGTTCGCAGTAGTGCGGCTGCTCTCCCCCCTGCACACACTCATGGTTCTTAAGGCTCCAGGCGTGGCCGAACGCTCTCCCGCACACAGAGCACTGATAAGGCCGGTCCTCGGCCGCAGGGCACGAGTGCTTCATGAGGTCAGACGTAGAGTTGAAGCCGCTGCCGCAGCGTGCGCAGAAATGCAGCATGTCCCCGCTTTCTCCTCCCGACTCCTCTTCCTTGTTCGTAGGGGCTGATGTAGGGTCTGCCCTATGTGAGGAGGACGACATACCCTGCTGAGAGCTGCATAAACCATCTAGTCCGATGAACGCCACACCTTCAGATCCACACGCCTCCTGAGACGGGCTACCCAAGCCGGACTCTGCCTCCTCGCGTTCACGCTCCGCTTTTAAGGCCGTCTCCAGTCCACTGAGCTCATCTCCAACAGTCATTGTCTCCGCCGCTTGCCCCTCCCACACTTCAGCAGCAGTGGATTCAGGGCCAGTAGAGGCGGGGCCCATTTCTCCTGCAGATACAAATACTACATTTTAGTTTGCACATTAAGGAACTAAGGATCTACATTTGATCTATGTAGCCCTCAATCGGGTCATGGGGTCTATATGACCCCAATCGACTTTTGAAGGTTCCCTTCATCTCAGTGGAATAAGATTTTGTGACTTTTCATACATTACACACATTATCTATCTATACTCACACAAAAAACTGGGCTTGATTCAGTTGTTCCAAAGGTATGTAAATTTTTTTTTACACTTCTGGTCTTCGGGGTCAATATGATCCCACATTGAAATGAATGGGAAATGTGAAAAAAAAAACTAAATATATTTTATTCATTAAAATCCAGCAAAAATCTGAAATTTTTTAAACAGAAATGAAGGCCTAGTACTAGAGCATAAATGCAATGCATCATAAAAAATAATATTTCACATGGAAGCTAATGGTGTAGTTGAGGAATTGTGTGGTGTATGGATACAAAAGTACTTTATATCTCCAAAATCACAGCATTAATGAATAGATATACATCAAAAAATATATTATTTGTATGATTTAAAATGTATATTTTTTGTACAATTACTCAAACAATTTAAAGTGTAAACAGGAAACGAAGACCATTTTAAGGTTAATACATCATTGCTGAACAAATATATTACTTTTTTTAAAAACTTACAAACCCCAATTGTTTTCAAAAATCAATTTTTGAAATAATACCTTTTTTTTTTTTTATTTAATCGCCCATCATGTTGTTCCAAACCTGTATGCTATTCTTTTTCTTTTTCCACAACAGAACACAAATGAGGAACTTCCGAAGAATTTACAATTTTCTATACAACAGCAATTCACGGTGCCCACGACTATCAACTAGCTCCAAAAACAAAACAAAAAAACTCTATATATACTGTTAATGTATAGAGAAAGAGTGTACATGTATATTGTAAGTGTAGTGTATTTCTCCTTTTGTTTCACAAAATAAGCACAGAGATTTAAAACATAAAAATGGAGTACCCAATGACAGAATTGTGATCAACTAAAATATTCCTTCAACTGTTCATGCTCACAATCACACACACACACACACACAAAAATAACACAATAATAACCGTTTTCCCAAGCAAAGCATTGCAGAGCTTACCGTGGGTGGGACTGGGGGAGTGAGGGCTGGTTTCATTGTGGTTCATCTGTAGAGCCGCTTGCAACAGCCTCAGGGAGTCTGATCTGTAGCCTTCCACCTTTATCCATCATCCCACAGAAGCAGAAAGAGCGAAAACGCAAGGTGTGAAATAAATTCCCTTTGGTCGTAATAATGCATCTCTTTTAAAACAGATAATAAACACTCATGACACATCTGAGGTGGAAGTAACCGTTATTTTAACATTTGAAATTGTTTTAATGCAATGAGACGGCATTTTAACTTGATTGGCAGGTAAGTGGGCATTCCTGAAGAAGCTGTCATATGCTTGAAGCTGTCCACTAGTGGTTTGAACAACAAGATGATAAAATGCATGAACCCTTTCTACACTATAATTAACATTGTCCAATTTTGTTCTGATCTATCTAGGGAATATGAATTACACATGAATATCATGATCTCAATCTAGAGGGAAAGACAGTGACATCAGCCCTGAAAAAAAAGTGAATTTCAGTTTCTATAATTGTTGTCAACAATGATGGGTTATATGTTTGGGCAGTTTTTGCACTTATACTTTGATTGAAATTAGTTTGAGTTTGCAAAATGGGATTGTTGTCTTCAGATCCTTCTCCTGTCCATAGCCCTCTGCATCTCCTCTCTCTCCTCCACTCCCTGCAGCTCATTCCTAACATCTGATTGGCTACTCACCTCCTCTTTAATGCCGGCCACCTCCTTCCTCTCTCCAGACACGCATATCCTTTCCTCCTCCTCCTCCCCACCTCCTTCAGTTGGCAGATGGACACTGAACACGTCCCTCCTCTCATCCCTCACTCCTCCAGTCCCCTCACCCCACGCATTAGCACTCCACTCCTTCCCTTGCTTGCCTCCTGAGAGAAAAAGATGGGAGGGGGAAGAGAGGAGAGAGGAGGACAGGAGGGGGAGGGAGGAATCCAAAAGAGGAGGAGAGGGAGGAGAAAGAAACCTGAGAACTGAGGAGCAGGGCGCCATTATGGTTTCTCTATTAAAGCACGATAAAACTGAATCGCACAATAAATCCGAGTTGGCCAGTGCGCTTACTTTGGAGATCCGTTCTTCGCGCTTTGCGCACGGTGTCGTCCGCGCCAAGCAGTCCAGACGCGCGCCGACTGGCCGCCCAGCCCATGCCATATTTGCGTTCGTTTCTCAGTTTATTCTCTGTTAGCCTCAGTCTCAATTTCAGCGCTTCGTTCTCTTTTCTGTTAAGAGAGATTTCCACCAGGTAGTCGTTCACCGTGTCCTGGAAGAGTTTGGTGATCTCGCACACGGATGCGCGGACCAAACTGTCCATGACAGCGGTCAGGTGTGCTTGAAAGGTTTTGACCGATTCCGCCATAGCTTTACTAGTGTTCAGTCGCACATATAATAAATAAAGTTATGCCCAAAAAACTATCAACGAATCGCTGTTACGCCATATATATCAGCACCAGTTATACTTCATGTTTTTAAACATCCGCTTTACAACAACACTTAATTTAAATGAGCATTTAGTCAAAATGATCCGACATCAACAGTGGCAACGGCTGTCACCCGTAACTTTGTACACAGCCAATGGAATGAACCCTGTTCCTCTATCTTAAAAGCCAGCGACCACACAAATCAAACCCTCAAAAGATGAAATTCCACTCCAGATGACCGTACAAATATCGTGGTCGGCTAAAAAAAGATCTATGTTCATGTTTTATCGGTGTTTATGCGCTATCAGCGGGACAATTTCACCCAGTCGCGACCACCCCTCTCAACTCAAGAGGTTTTAATTCTCGCCTACAATATTATTTCCGGATGTCGCGTTCTGCGCATGCGCAAAGCTACCGTAATTACTTGAAGAAAATGGACCAATGAAGGGTCAAGGCTGGTTAGCTTTGGCAGCTAGCCCCTGCTACAATTATACAACTATGCATAGAAAATTAAAACACATAAAAGAGAAAAAAATGAAATACGAAAATTGTCCTTTTTGTTGCAAAGCACTTTGATCTGCATTCCTCGTAATAATGCTATAAAAAATGAAGTTTATTATTAAAACAGATTTTCAGTATTTGATAGAAATATAAACAATAAATAAAATTGATAAATAACAAAATATTTTAAACTTTAAATTATACATAAAAAAAAGAAAAAGAAAAGATGACAGTTTGTGCATCTCTGAGTTCTTCTGGGGCTGCTTGCGCCAGCCGAGCAACAGTGGAATGCAACGGATCTACAGTCCTAAATGTGTCATACGGCGTTTTACGGTAGCCTTAGAAGTACTCGTTGCATCGTGGTTACTTCAACTTCTCGTTTTCAACCAGGGCTCACATCTGGACACATTCCCGAAGGCGTTGGTTCTTCCTTGCACTATTTAGCAGTACGTGCTGCATTGTCTCTCCGTTGCAGTCATGCCGATGTTCGTGGTGAACACAAATGTAGCAAAGGACTCTGTTCCTGCTGAGCTGCTGTCGGAGGCCACGCAAGAGCTCGCCAAAGCGATGGGCAAACCCGCGCAGGTGAGCAGACTGCATTTTTCTCGTTTAAAAACAACAACAAAAGCACATTTCTTATGCATTGACTTTGATCAGTCTGCGTGGAATGAGGGACTAAATACTGTTACGAGTCAACGATACATAGACGAGACTCTGTTATCCTCTTATCTGCAACATGTCATTGGATTACAATTGTTTTAACCCTAAAGAAGACATGTAGGCAGCAGCCTATGTATCAATATTGACTGTTTAGATTAAAACTAGTCTAGTGATGATGGGTCAGACTCATTTCCTTGAATCATACTTTCGAACGTTTCAAAGAACCAGTTCAAAAAATCCGATTCAGTGATTCTTTTACGTCATGATGCAATTGTTATCGCGTTTCCTCAGTGACATCACGTCATGAATCTAAAACATTCCAATAAATCCATTTGTTTGCACTTTTTGCTTTTTATCAAGATTTAATAATACGATTCCTCGTATTAAATTACTGTGTATTCTAGTTCAGTGTTTTGCTGCAACATTATAATAAACCAAATATGTATTTAAATCACTTGATACTAAAAGTATTTTATTTTTTTCCGAAAGAACTGAATTATTAACTGTTTAATCTTTTCTATCTTTGTATTGATATGTGATAGTATATTGCCGTACACATCATCCCGGATCAGATGATGATGTTCGGTGGAAAAGGAGATCCGTGCGCGCTCTGCTCTCTCACCAGCATTGGAAAGATCGGGGGCGCGCAAAATAAACAATACTCCAAACTTCTTATGGGCTTGCTCAACAAACACCTTAACATTTCACCTGACAGGTACCTGGAAATCACCACAATATAGCAGTGTCTCTTTTACCAGCAGAATATTTGACATAATGTGGTGCAATGATAAAGCTTTAGCTTCTAAACTTCATATACATTTTTGTTAAAATGCTTATGCATGGATTTAATATCTGCTCTTCATATTTAGAACAATTAGTACAGGTGAATTTTAGTGTAGTGTTTGTTTAATGAAACTATTGCTTTTCAGGATCTATATAAACTTTGTTGATATGGATGGAGCCAACGTGGCTTGGAACAGCACCACCTTCGGATGAAGAAAGGGATGTATGGCTGCGGTTTCTCCTCCAGCTTTACTAGGAGATGGGAACATTTGGGAGCATAATGTCTTCAGTCGATTTAGTCTTAACTTACAGCAGACACCATCTTTTGACAATAAAAGTTATCTTTAAACTGTATTGAGATGCTGTGTTTTTTTGTTATTTATGCTTCTTGAAAGCACAAATGCTCAGGAACTCATAATGCTGATAAAGGAATTGTATAAGTTATGGTCCAGATAAATTTTAACAACAAAATATTTTTCTAAATCTAGGTCCAGATTGTGATTGACATTTCCTTCAGCCTGAGGCTTATTCATTCCACTTTGTGAAAGAGCATTTGCCAAAAAAAAATTTTTATTAGTACTTAGTTCTCTTATGCAATGCATTATTTTATTCATAAAAAAACAAGAAAAGCAATTAGTTACTTTTTAAGGGAGTAGTGCAAAATTGTAACATTTCTTAAAAGTAACTTTCCCCAACGCGGATTAGCAATGATGATGCAGATTAAAGTGAGATCAAGCAAGATTTATTTGTATTAAAACAGTAAAAAAAAGAAAGAATCTATAGAGAGATAGGTAAAAGCAATCTAGAAACTAGTCAAACAGAACATGAAGAGTTTAAGAGCTTAACAGAGGAAGCCAGGCAAGGTCAATTATCCAGCCAGAACAAAAGAGCTGATCATCAGAAAACAGACGGGGAGATTTTCCCATTAGTCCATTAACATCATTATGCATCCAATGTCCAGGAACAAAGATGACTGACTAGAGGGAGAAAATAAATTAGGAAAAGATCGCTTTATTGACATTTACAAAGCTATAATATGTTAAGCAAATAAATAGCATCTTCTGACCTGTCTCCTTATAACTTCTACTTGCTGTTCAGCACTTCTTTAAGGGCAGACACCACTTCAGCAGGATCGGGAAACTTCAGTTTGCGTGGAGGACCCTTCTTAATGCCAGACCACAAAACAATCTCTGTTCAGGAAAAAGAAAAACAGAGTTAACATGCAAATTATTCTTTGGACATCCATAGATTGTGGCTGTACAATCTTGTTATTCAATGGGATCAGAAAAAGCCATGGATGAAGTATGGATACTGGTTGGCAGTCTTACCTTTATCTCCCTCCATCAGTGTGACCTCAAAGCTGTTCCGCCGAGGTTTCTCTGGATTGAGCACCACCTGAAGTTCAGGGTGCGAAGCAGCAAGTGCCTCACGCACACCTTCTGCATTCCGCCCGTAGACTCGTCAGCTTTTACTGTAAAACAAATATATAACACTGTTAAAGGGCAATATCTGCCACCTGCAAGTAATTTTAAGGGTCAATTTTACCCTTTTGAGCGAGTTTATTTTTCCTAACAAACAATAAAATCCTACAATTGATTGAATACATTCTTTTAATATGGCTATAAAATCTAAGTAGCAAAACAAAGCACCTGTAAACGCACAGAATATTATCTCACAGTGTAAACAGAACTCATTTTACATGACTAGCCATGTGTTCTCACCAATGCTCGATGACGACCCTTTGTCCTGTTTCTTCATCTTTTTTGTCTACTCCATCAAGCTTTTCTTTTTTCTCTTCCACTGCAGCTGCTTCTGAATCTATGTCAGTCTTACGCTTCCGACCACGACCTGCATGTTTAGGTGGATCACAGTGTTTTTAGTTTGCGTACGTCATGATAAACAGGAAAATCAAGGTTATATTTAAAATTGAGCCTAAACCGAGACTTTTATGAGATTTGTCTCACGTGACCTCACCTCACACAACCACATTGATTCCCACTCAAAATACAGAGCCTGACAAACAGGAAAACGCATAACCTGCTAATGTGGAGCGCTGCACAAACGACTAAGTAATCTGTTCTAGTTTCAAGACCAGATTTAAACGTTTTCAGTATTACGCACCTGATTTGGCCCGAGTCGCCATTGCCACCAGCCTGCAACATGTGAAGAGTGAAGACTGAAGAGTTTGGCGGGTTATGTATGCATGTTGTTGCAGAAAAAGTGTTGAATAATGCTGTGAAAGTTAGACGGACAGTGCCGCCTTTTGGTGTGGAAAGTCTTGGCAGTCGAGGTATTTTTTGCAGTTGGTGCTATAAGGGTGTCATGTGTTATACAGGATTATTTTTTTTTTAGTATGAGAGATAATGAGAATAGACGGTTACACTGCTGCCAAGTCATTTTAATAGAACCTCAAAATATAGGGGTGAATTCAGCTTGATTTACACTTTTTCCCAATTTATCAACCAGTGGCATCCTTGCAGACAATGATGATGATGGACAATGAACATCACATTTCAAACTTCAGATTTTACAATAGAACACATCAAATAAGCTGCCACAAATTTCGTATATTTTTTACCTTTGATCATCATTAATTATTTGAAAGAAACTACACAATGTCAATGTTAAGATACGTTTTAAGTATAGTTACTTCAGATCACCAGCAGAGGTCAACGTGACAACATCGGAAATTATTATCTTTACCTGTGTTTCATTCAAGCTTTGAGTAAATCTTTATTCAGTTATACTGTCTTGGTGGTGTGTATAAAAATCAGCACAGTTTTACCAATGTTTTGGTAACTGTTCTCAGTCGAATATCAAAGATTCAGTAACACTTGATGGTCCCTTTTGAGCATCCTGTGTTGACTATAAGTAACTTTGCAACTACATGTCAACTCTCATTAGAGTATTAGTAGACTGTCTGTTTAATATCTGCCAACACTTTATTGTGATGCTCCTCCAACAGACAGTCTACTGACTATAAGTAACTTTGCAACTACATGTCAACTTATTCTATCCCTAATCCTACCATTCTACTAAAAAATAATTCAGTGGTTTAGTAAATCTCACAGTAATAGTTAACTTTATTAACTTAATAAAAACTCTGAACATCATTTACTTGATAGTTTGAGTTGAACATGACTAAAAATTCAAGTTAATTTTGTCTAAAATTAGATTTTTTTTCACTAAAACAATTCAGTATTTGACTAACCAATTATTTATTTAAAATATACTTAATCTATTTGTGAAATTTCCATCATTTTGAGAATTGGTAATTAAACTGATCTGTTTTAAGAACCACAAATATTACTTTCTTCAAATTAATATTATTCATATTTAACACATACATAATTATCTTGTAAACATTGAAAGAAAACCATTATCAGGACCACTTGTCTTTAATTCTGAGACATATTAATTAATAAATCCTCAGTGGCCTACTGTGACGAACCACCAGCAACCAATCTTTTTATTTTAATCCTGTATACAAAAGGAACGTTAAAATCATCAGAGAAAAATTACCATAGACAGTAAAAGAAAATTACCCATTATATTTTACTTTTTATTTTTTTTAAATTTGAATTCTATCACCATGGCAATTCCTTGTATGAAGCTTACTGAACACGTATTTTAGAATATTCGGATTTTCTTTTGTTTATTTATATGAATTTTGCGGAACACAATCATATAATTAAAAAAAATCAGTCAAAATCATAGACTGTAAAAAATTACTGGTCAGAATACAGTAAATAATCTGTGCAGTGTTAGCTGCATGCGGAGAAAATGTTGGTCATTGGTCAACCATCACATGACATCATCTACACGCGACACGGCACGGCTTCATCAGTGTGGTATGTTGGTTTGACAACACTCTGGTCTGCATGGAAGAAATAAGGTAGTATTTGCAAATTACGAATAGTAGTTAGAACACTGGTTGTTTGGAATAGCGTAGATACGTTACGATATATTAAAAATAGTATTTGCAAAAGCCCAAAACAGGCTAACGGTAACAAGCTAATTCAGTGTGACATAATTCAAATAAAACACTGTTTTTGCCAAAATATTTCCCAGAGGAAACGAATTTAAGCAGGTAAAGCACAATCATTTTTTATCTTCTCATGTTTAAGAATACAAGTAGCTCTCAAATTTTAAACATTCTAGTTCTTTCTCTGTCACAGCCATGACGGCAGAAGCCTCAGACAAGTCAGCCGAGGAGGGCCTGAGCTCGTCGGGCAGTGCTGGGATTCCTGGCACACGATTCGACTTGGAGAGAGAGACAGAACTGCGTTTTGAGGTTGAAGCAGGAGAACGAGTCCAACTCGAGCTGTTTTCCGGTATGGCAGAGGTGTTCGGATCCGAGCTGAACCGAAATAAGAAGTACACGTTCGGGCCAGGCTCTAAGATTGCTGTGTTCACCTGGCATGGCTGCACTGTGGCACTTTCAGGCAAGACTGAGGTGAGAGGTTAACATGATGTCAGAGGATAATGACAAGGAACTAAGAATCAACTCAAACATGTCTGTCTTCCATACATATAGGTGGCTTATGTGTCCAAAGATACACCCATGATGCTGTATCTCAACACCCATGCAGCTCTAGAGCAGATGAGACGTCAGGCAGAGAAAGACAATGAGAGAGGCCCTCGGGTATGTTAACGGGCAATTTATTTCAAAGGTTTTATTTGAAATAAATTTATACTTTTACTCTGCAAAAAATGAATAAATTGATCAAAAATGACAGTAAAGTCAATGTTAGCAAAGATTTTTTATTTCAAATGAATGATTTTCCTTTGTTCATCAAAAAATCCTAAAAAAAAAAAAAAGAATCACAGTTTCCACAAAAATAATGAGCAGTACAGCTGTTTTTAACATAGATGATAATAAATGTTTCTTGAGCAACAAATCATCATATTAGAATGATTTATGAAGGATCATGTGAAGACAAGAGCAATGATGCTGTAAATGCAGCTTTGCCATTACAGAAAACTGTAATCAAATTGTAATAATATTTCAAAATATTTCTGGGTTTTTTTTTTCAGAATTTTGGATCAAATAAAGAAAAGAGACTTTTTCAAAAATATATTTAAAATAGAAACCCCCCCTTGAATAGTCAAGTCACCTCTATTTATATAGCGCTTTTTACAATACAGATTGCTTCAAAATAATGCAACAGGTGTGTTTCGGCTGCTCAGCAGATCTAGAAGAAAATAGCATCATAGTCCAGCTTAAGTAAGTTCAGTGGTGGTTAATTGTTTTGTAAAAAAGTTATTTAGTTCATAATACTTCATATTAGCGCTCTAGAGAAAACAGTATTGTCATCGTCCAGTTCAGTTCTTGTATAATGGTGTCAGTGCAGGCAAATCAAAAATATTGTTGAGTATAGTATTAACTGTCCCCAACTAAGCAAGCCAAAAGGTGACAAAGGCACAACAATTAATAGTGTATATATTAGGGGTGGGAATATTTAGGCACCTTGCAATTTGATTGGCTTACAATTACGATTTATAGTGCTGTAATGTGATAATGATAAAATGGTAATAAATGTATCTGGATGCATATTTTATTTTCTATAGAGGATTTCCTTTTTCCCCACTGTGTGACTATATATATAGTTAAGTTGTGGTTGTTAAACAGGGTTTGTTGTCATAGGTAATGGTAGTCGGACCAACTGATGTGGGAAAGACAACGTTGTGTCGAGTGTTGTTGAACTGTGCTGTGCGACTGGGACGAAGACCTACGCTGGTAGAATTGGATGTCGGCCAGAGCAGCGTGAGTAAAGGATGCAGATCTGCTAAACATTTCAGAATTGTATGAAATGAAACGCTTGCATGCTTAATTGTTCTTGTCTTTAGGTCTCTGTGCCTGGAACTATGGCAGCTCTGTGCATTGAGCGTCCTGCTGATGTAGAAGAAGGCTTCTCTGTACAGGCTCCACTTGTCTTTCACTTTGGCTCCACCACACCAGGAACGAACATCAAACTTTACAACAAGGTAATGGCAAAGTTGCACTTAAAGGCGGGCGTACACGGTACGAATTCTGATGGTCGGAAGATCGTATGTCCAGGCACACTTTACGAGTGAGTTTATCTGAAAATCGTACGGAGGCTGTGATATACGACACGATTTTACGACCTGCTGAATTCCGAAGAAATCGCACAAAGTTCTGCGCTAAAAACTCTCTCATAACTGCATATAAAATATTGATACAAGCCGTGATTATTTCAGCACCGGGAAACGGACGTCCAGTCACCCTTGTGTGTGTGTGTGTGTGTGAATGAGTTTAAAAAAACGTAGTTACGGTAGGCCATAAAAAAAAAAAATTTCAAGCTCTCTGAATGATTAATTAACCGTTTAAACCACCTCATGTGAGTGTTTGCAATTAATTTTGCTGCGAGAAAGCTATAGCGCAGTGAACGGGGCTTGAGTGAGCTTGAGCGCGTTGTGAGTGAGGGCGCGGGTGCCAGATCCCGTGTTGTCAGATCCACATAATGGAAAGGTGACAGTATCTGGACTTGTTTTTTGTTGTTATTAAAGTGGTTTGTAATATATTAATCTTATTTCCAAAACACAAGTTTTGAACTTATTTCAGATTTTTATATAATTTCTTTGTTTTTGCTTGTTTTTCGTAGCAATATCTGGCAACATTGTTCTGTCGGCATTAATAAAAAAAGCTAGACAAACTGTAATTTCTTTTAGGAAGAAACGAACGTAATGATCATCGTGACGTGTTAGAATCTGTAAGAAATGCATAACACTATCAAAAACAATAGCATAATAGCATATGTTTCTGAATGAAATATGCCAAATACTGGCCAGTAGGAACAAGGCAGATGCGGTTTAGTTAACCTTTCACAAAGTCATCATAAAAACATTAATTGAAGCAGTGTTTCTAGTAGTCCACACCATTTTCGTTTTTCTTCTGTGGATTTCCTCAGCTCCTGATTGGTCAAGTTCAGATAGATCGACAAATCGGCTCATTCAACCGCACACACCTCGCGAATGCAGAGCCGACAGCTCCCGAACTTTTTAGACATGCTTAAAAATTATCGGGAGGTCAAGAGGTGCTCGGCTCGGCTCGTATCTTCCTCGCACACGATACGAGCCGCGACATGCGAGCATAACCGATTTACACGCGATTTCTCCCGAGTGAAAAAAAATCATCTGCGAGCTCGTAAAACAGCAAAAAATCGCACCGTGTACACCCGCCTTAAGGGATTGTTTTCTTTATACTTCAGTCATACACTGAGCTTTGGGCCATAAATTGTTGGAGCAGATTGATCTTGGCCCCAAACTATCCTGGCACTGTTTAATCAATAATAACGAGAAGTAGTGCATTTATCTTTCACTTAAACGCAGCTATAAAGTCTCACTCTTCTTCTGTAATTGTTGATGCAAAAACAGATTTTTGTAGCAGTAACTGAGGGAAAAGTAGTACTCATTGGTTGCATTGTGACATTGTGCTCATTTTAAAAATTATTTCAGAGAAACAGTGTCGGTATTACTAGGGTGAAAGAGTTTAGTAAAAAGAATCTTAGCTTTGAGTAGTAGGACTGTTAAAGAAAACATGAAATCAAATGGTTGTTTTCCCCATTGTTTATGGTGCTTGGTCCATTAGTGCATGTTATTATAACGTTGAATACTGTTATATGATATTACATGTTTTATCTGTTTCTGTTTCTCTTTAAAAAAAAAATTTGTATTAATATTTTTGTGTTATATTTTTTTCTTGTTAAATTATGTCTGATTGTAATACAGTAATGTTCAAAAGTTTGGGGTCAGTAATGTTTTTTTAATTTATTTAAAGAAATTATTATATTTAGCATATTTTTATTTATCAAGGATGCATTCAATTGATCAAAATTAACACGGGACTGTTGTTTCTTTTACATGTTTGCATTTTCCCCCTATTTTTTCTATTCTATACTTTCTAAAAACCTTTCCTTTTATTTATTTTATTTATTTCCTTTTATTTGTTACTGAAGTAACAGGTTGTGAATGCTCTTTCCTGTTGACTTCACTTTGCATCATCCAGACATATTAAAAGAATGTGTTATTTATGTCTCTCTTTTTCTCTTTGTGTGTAGCTGACTTCATGCCTTGCTGAAGTGTTTTCCCAGCGCTGCGAAGTGAACCGCAAAGCTAGTGTGGGTGGCTGCATAATCAACACATGTGGCTGGGTCAAAGGTTCAGGCTATCAGGCACTGGTCCACTGTGCTTCAGCCTTTCAGGTGGATGTTGTTCTAGTCCTGGACCAGGAGCGTCTCTACAATGAGCTTAAACGTGACCTGCCACACTTTGTACGTGTCGTCCTTCTGCCAAAATCTGGTGGCGTGGTGGAGCGTTCCAAGGACTGCCGGCGAGAGTCACGGGACGAAAAGATCCGGGAATACTTCTATGGTTTCCGTGGAACATCTTTTTACCCTCACGCCTTTGATGTGCGCTTTTCAGATGTGCGCATTTACAAGATTGGTGCGCCCTCTATCCCAGACTCCTGTCTCCCCCTGGGTATGTCTCAGGACGACACCCAGCTCAAACTCGTCCCAGTTAGCCCAGGCAGGGATTTGACCCACCACGTGCTGAGTGTGAGTTCGGTGGAGGATGAAACCGAGGTGGGTGCGGATCAGAGCAGAGGGATTCTAGAGAGTCCGGTGTGTGGCTTTATAGTGGTGACAGCGGTGGACACTCAAGCTCAAGTGATGACGGTACTCTCTCCGGCGCCCAGACCGCTGCCACGACACACTCTGCTCATCATGGACATTCGCTTCATAGACCTTAAATAGAAGCATACAAGTATTTGTAGCAATGTTTGGTTTTCAAAGGGCTAATTTTAATATTTTTGTACATTTGTAAAAGCTGCTGTTTTATTTTTTAATACATTTAATTGCAATTTTATATGTCCTTCTGAACATACAATAAAACAAACCCAAACCAGTTTGACTATGTTATTTTGCATGCCATTTTTTCTTCTTCTGTGAAATTACATCCTTTGAGCAAACAAATTGAGCAATTATTTAATTTGACATGGTACAGTGTGTAGACACGAATCTCTTCCGGATCTCATCCCGTCTGGATGTCCTATGCCGGTGTCCAGAAATGAAGCTGGGGACGAGGAAGAAGAAGATGATGATGCCTTAAGGGTTTTATTTGTGGCTTATCAGACTCTACATCGGATAAACGACTTGGGGAGTTTTCAGCCCCGGGCGTATACACAGATCAAAAGCCGTTTCCCCGGCCGTAGCAAAACACGGAGATTAAGGGAGAGAGCGGATAGAGAGAGCTGAAGCTCCTCTCCCATCAGATATTACCACTAACCCGGGCCAGGGTGCAGAAGAGAAACCGAATCTACAAATCACAGGATGCGTGAATAAATTCCACCCATTTAAAGTACTTAAAGTGGGGATATACGACACAGAGTGAGTATATAGCTGTGGATGTCATTTATAATAAATGTGTTATTTATTTGAAAGCCTTTAGGCTCAAGTTGCTATTTGCTTTTGCTCTGTTTTGAAATCGGTTCAATAGCACCGCGTTTCAGTTTCCTTCAGTCGAGACTGTAACAAATCGAGTCCCAGGCTTGACTTAGCGGCCTAGTTAAATAGAAGGTAAAACACGATGTGAAAAGTTAAATGATCGTGTTTTACTGTGGTTTATAAGTTATTTGTGCTACTACTTAATCATTATGCATTCGTTCTGTGTTTTGAGGTATTGTTTTACTGTTTAAGGTAGTATTTTGGTGGAGGACTAACGTTATTTTCTTAACTGGGGTGATAAGCTTACGAACACGGGACAAAACCGTAGGGGGTTTTACTCTGAATTTTGCTTTAATGTTTGAAATAGTTTGTTTTTATATTCAAATACTATTGGGACTCAATTCACCAGTTTAGTTTGTGTTTTTGCTGTAGTGAATGACTGCTTCCGCTAATGAGTTGTCTACGTTACCTAGACAGCGTTTTTATGCATTATCTCTATTCAAACGTGTGCAATGCACATTTAAAGCCAAGAAATGTCTAGGTAGATGGACAGCTAAAAACAATTGTAAATGTAGATTTTTCTCTTCCTCAAAGTGCATCTATGGAGCTGTCTTGTAAACATTACAGTAGCCGGTGAAACCACATTATAGTCACTGACTCACTGTGTTCTACAAGACTGTTTAATTGTTAAACTGACCATTGTAGGTCAGTGACATCCTAATATAATTTTCCAGTTAATTATTGATTGTGTGGTCTGGTCAGATATCATCTGACATCCATCAGCCAGTTAATTATTGATTAAAATTTGATGGTCAGATATGATCTAACATGTTTATTAATTAATCAAATCAAGATGTAATTCCCTTATGAACTGAATCAGTTTTCAGGTGTTCTACTGTGAATGAAGACAGCATGAAGTAGCTGTAAGAAAAGAAGATTATGAGTCGTGTAATAAGGCTTGTGTTTGCAAGGCTCAAGGTCACTTTGTGGTCAGTGGGACAGCAAAGCCAAGGAAAAAGGGGATTGTAAACGGGGGATGGGTTTTGGGGGGATTGTATACAAAAAAACCTGGTTGAGAGAATACAGGAAAAAAAGAGGCACACCCTTTCCTGGTGAGTCAGAAGTTGTGACACAGAGAGCAGCAAAAGCATGATCAGGTTTCAACATGATGTGTGTACACATGTAGGTTTCACAATTCATTGCTTTGTGTTTCACTTTGTTCATGTGATGATCATTCGTTTGATACAGGCTGCTTATAAATGAACTGGAGATACAGGCTGCTTGTAAATGAAATGGAACCACTATGGAGACTGTCAATCTGTAAGATCTGGTCATTAAGTTCACATCTTACGTGTTTTATTATCTCCTCTTCTTATAGATACCGCTCAGGCCTGTTCTGTTAAGGAATCAAAAAGGAGCAGGGCAGCATTCTAGACACATCAGCATCATCAATGTGAGGAAAGAAAGGCCTCATGGGACACTATGCAGGGGTAAAATGGTTTGCACACTCACGTGTCACCAAGACTTGGAGTTTTCAACCCTGGACATATACGGATTGTGTGCAATTGCTGTGGTGGACACGCACTCAGCTGCGTGCGTTGCTTTTTTTCATATGAACCTCTGAAAAACAACTCTGCCACTTTATCATGTGAATATCTAAACTTGCAAGATTCGTGTGATTGCGACCCGGGAAACTGTATTTTTCTGCTCGCTTTTCTCGCAGTTTGTCTCTTATTGAAGTGTTAGAATAGATCACCCCAGAAAAGTGGAGAATGAGCTCTCATTTAGGGCACAAGACATCAAGAGCTCTGTTTTTCTAGTAATTACAATCTTTTCTTAGACGGACTGCTCCTGGGGGAATCCAGACTCCCATTGAGATTGTAGAAAGAAAGTTTTTTTTTTTTTTTGTCTTGTAGTTATTTTTTTCCTCATAATTTTGTTTCATTTCAAAATACAACTACCTCCCACCAAAACCTTTTCCCTTTCTGTAGTCTGACATCATACTCGCATCCGATCATCTGCTGTGATGCTTTAAGAAATATGAATTTGGTCTCTGCATGAGCGATATACTGTATGAATGGCTGAACTCAAATTGCTGCTTCCTTTGAGCTCTTTTTGGTGTAACATAAGGCTTACCAGAGATTTGCACTAAAAGAGCTTTGCTGTTGCTTGATTTTCCTTTAATGACCAAATCTTGTTGCATTCAAGCCATATGAACTTATTTTTGATTAAACTAGAGCTATTTTTGTATTACAGTAAAGTCATAGTATCACAAATTATGTGTATATGAAGTAAGTCTATTTTTTATGTGTCAGCACAGACGTATACAAAAAAACATCAGCACTATTTTTGCATTAACATCTGATTTAGGAAAGGAATTCACCTTGATTAGTGAGAACAGAATTCTCTTTATATCAGTTTCCCTAAAGTTATTATGGCCATAGCTACACACCATCTTCACTCAGGTGAGAGACAGGCTTTTTTCTCTCTCTGACAGCTTCCCCTGTTCCCCAGTTTTTTTTTTTTACTCCTCAAATGCCTGTGGGTCTCAGTGTGGGCGGGGCTCTTGGAGACCCCTCCCCATCCCGCCCATTCCGCCCCAGTCGCTATGTGCCTGTTTCCGCTGCAACCGCCTTCCTTGTGGGGGCCACTACACTGTTTCTCTGTTTCACGTGAGTAGAACCTAAATGCATTAATACAGAAACTCAGTGTCTCAGTATTACTGTACGTGTAATGAGAGAAATCTCTGTGCAGGTGTCCATGGCTGTCAGAGCGGATCTCCTCCACCATTCCGCTCTATAATGCTGTGGTCTTTCTCTTCACACTGGCCAATTTCTGTATGGCCACATTCATGGACCCTGGCATCTTTCCAAGAGGTACACACTTCAGTTTTTTTGTAATTTATATTGAGAAAATGTGAGTAAATCCTGCTTAGTTGTGTGAATGTGGGTGGATCTGGATATAAGGGGCACCTCATTGTGACCAAAAGGGCACTTTCGCTTTCACTTTCACGATTAAAGGGGTTGGGGCTAAATATTTAACAATATTATTACTGTTGTTACTGTATTTTTAATTAAATAAATGCAGTCTTGGTAAGACTTCTTTCAAAAACATTTAACACATTTTTATTACCCCAAGCTTTTAACTAGGCATGCACTGATATGAAAATATCGACACCGATAACCGATAATTCTATATAATTGAAAGCCGATAACCGATATATTGGCCGATAAATCCAAATTTTTATAGAATTTTTGAGAGCCTGATTACAGAAACGAAAGTCTCAATCTCATGTCCCAAGCACACAATTATAATGTTCTTGGGATAATTTTATGTAGCCCATATGACAGTTGCACTTAAGTGTATTTTCCTTTTTTGAAGTAATTCCAATCATATTTCAAGAAATTCAAAACCATCATGGCGAACAGTGCGCACACATCTAAAGTGTCTCAGCTGAAGGAAATAATCTATTATTTATCGGCTTTAATATATCGGCCAAAATGTCTTATTGGGCTGATAATGATAACATTAAAAATTAACATAGGCCGATACCAATATGGTGGCTGGTGTATTTCATGTGTCATAAGAAAAATAGGACCTGGACAGTATTTATTGTGTTTGACCTGTGACGTGTGCGCACATGTCTTACAGCTGAGGAAGATGAGGATAAAGAGGATGATTTCCGGGCTCCGCTTTATAAAACGGTGGAGGTGAGGGGCATTCAGGTGCGGATGAAGTGGTGCTCCACGTGCCGCTTTTACAGACCACCGCGGTGTTCACACTGCTCCGTGTGTGACAACTGTGTGGAGGTACCCACATTTTCATGTAGTTTCACACTAAAGTCTTCAGTGTTTTGGTTATTGTCTTGACTTTAGACTCTTGTCTAAATGTGTGTATGCATGTGTGTCTGTGTTTAGGAGTTTGACCATCACTGCCCATGGGTGAACAACTGCATTGGGAGGCGGAACTATCGCTATTTCTTTCTGTTCCTGTTCTCGCTCACTATTCACATTATGGATGTTTTTGGCTTCAGTCTGCTATACATCCTCCATCACACTAAACAACTGGACCAGGTCCACGCTGGAGTCACGTATCCTTTACACATAAAGCCCTCACATATGCATGTGCACATAAATACACATGAACCTGTTCTGTTGGTATCCTTAACACGCTACTCAGTATGGCAGTGATGTGTGTAGCTGGTCTGTTTTTTGTCCCGGTTGCGGGGCTCACTGGGTTCCATGTTGTTCTTGTTGCCAGAGGGAGAACAACCAATGAACAGGTGTGTCTTTTGCCCACATTGTACGTGTTCAGTCGAACAGAATGATGTTATTTTTCTGCCTGATTTCCAAGGGCATGTTTCCAATATTCCTCTCTTCACCCTCAGGTGACCGGGAAGTTCAGAGGTGGCGTTAACCCCTTCACACACGGATGTTTGAAAAACATTGCATACGTGCTGTGTAGTTCGCAGGCTCCCAGGTTCAAAAATTGTGTTTTATTACAAATACAAAATGTGTTTTGCAGATTTTGTTGAAAATGAAGTTTTAATTGTATGTAAATGTTTTTTTTTTTGGGGGGGGGGCAGGTATCTTGGTCGCTTACGAAAGCCTCGTTCTGTTCAGATCCAGCCACCATTTTTGCGGCCACCTTTATCTGAAGCCCAGCTAGCTGCTAAAGTCCTGGATAATGGCATCCAGGAGGTACAAACATCTTATCATACCTTTTTTCATCATGCTAACATTCATGGTTTGCAGCCGCAGTGCTTTCCAAATGGACTAGGTCTGTAATGGTAGTTTTTTGTTTTTGCGCAGTGTAAATTGATTCAATAAAGATAATGTAATAAATATAATGTAATAGATCAACTTAGATATTTGTGCTTGTAACAGAAAGGTTGTAGGTTCAAAACATAAAGCAAATTTTATCTTTTTATTAAATTTGTTGTTTTTTAATATTGTTGGACTGTCAATAAGTGGTCATCAAATTGCTTATTTAATGCATTATAATAATTAAAATATTCACAATGAATTTGATATGTAATTGTTGTAGCCTAAGCCTAATAATTATTTGGATACTGCTGTGCAAAACAAAATTATGAATACAAAAATAGTAAATATTGGTTCTGCTTTTCTAACATGTAAACACAAAAATAACATGTACAAAAATCAATATCAGTCACACTTTTCCATTCTTACTTCCAAACTTGACACTATTTAATATTTGCCATGCTCTAGTGTTTTCGTTTCAGCTATCTCTACAGCTGAAATAATCAACTTGCTTTTAAAAGTAATCTCTGTTCAGAGTTGGGTCATAAAAACCCTTTAGACTAACTGGCTATTTTTGATAAGAGTTGCTCTGTGTGTGTGTACTTCAGTCTAAAAGTAGTCTGGAGATAATGGAGAGTCAGTCCACTGACGCTGATCCACCTCCACCACCCAAACCAGAGCACAGATACCCTGGGCTGCCTCACACACAAAATGAAGGTTAGTGCACATGCATCATAAATGTCAGATTATTAGTAATATTACTTTTTCCCAATGAGGTCAAGTAAAGATAAAAGGAAAAAATAATATATTTTTATAACAATCTTTTCTTTCAATCAGAGTGCAGCTTGCTGAATGAGACTCCACAAACACCTTCATTATATAAATATAGGCCGGCCTACAGCAGCCCAGGAAAAAACCACACGGCCTCCACACATTCCAGCAAGGTAAGTCTAAGTGGAGTACGCATAAGTTCAGGTACAGAAAATGTCAAATATTTTTTTTGTTTAAGACAACTAAAAAAATGATGCACTTTGCATTGCATTTTCTTCCTTTTTTGTTAATGCTTTCTTTTATTATTTTTCTTGATTATCTGAAATCACTGGCAGTCAGTGAGCGAGTAAGTTTAGATGTGTCGTCTGTTGTTATGGTGTGTTGTCATTTTGACTCTGCAGTTGTTGCGTTTTATTCAAGCTGGACTCTTTCCTGTTGCTGTTTTCCTCATTCTTAAGCATAACTTGACTTCTTTCCTTCATCCATTCTGTAAAAAATGGCATGAATCTAGTGTCAAATCCTCCTTGATGTTTTAAACATAATTCTTGTGCCTCCATACGTTCCTACGGAGCCCCCAATGAGACATGGTGATGGGGAAAAATATGAGTTGGAAAGAAAACCCGTTTCAGCACTTCTGCGTTCGCTCAAAAAAAACCTTTGCATTTTGCCGAGATACTTTGCGTCCGCTCGCAAACTTTTGCATTCTCTCACAAAACGTTTGCATTTTATAATGTTCTATTTTGAGTATTTTAAACTTGCAGTGACTGTATTTTGCCTCTGTCTGTTTAATTAAGTAAAATAATGTCAGATACAGGATTTAATTTGAGATTAACGGTTTGTTCTCAAAAGCTCTGAAAAATAGTTTTTCTATGCTTTTCAATGTAGTCGAACGTAAAACTTTGCACAAGAATGCAAAGGTTTTCCAAGCAAATGTAAAAGCATTTAAATATAATTTTTCCTACAATCTCTAATGTCCCCATAGGGGCTCCGTACGTCCCTTTTATACAGTGTGGTTTGCTCAAACTTTCATTTTATGTGTAGAGGTCGACCGATAGTGGGTTTTACCGATACCGATATTTAGGTTTGGCCGTACATGCCGATAACCGATTATTCAACCGATATTTTTAAAAATGGATACTGGATTAAAACAAACATTACGCTCCAAGTAAAACATTGCAGAACTGAAATGTGCTAAATTAGTTAAACATCCAAAAATGAATATATTATAACTTCTACAGAAAATAATTTAAACATTAAAATATTACAGGTCAAATATGTGTTTTTTTTTTAGCTATAACCTAGAAACATTTGTACATTTCATAGGTAACACTTTGCAAGTCCCATTTGTTAACAAGGATGTAATATAGCTTTCATGACCTATGCATTATGCAATATACAATATACAGTTTTACTGCATGTTTTATTATTTAAGCAATACAACTGTACCTTGATCGTTCATTTTAGTTTATAGGACATTAACTAAGGTAATAACAGATCAAATTAAAACTCAATTTAAAATGTTGAAATTAACAAACAGTGAATAAAACTTCTACAACACTTATTAACCTTAGTTAATGCTAAAAATTGGATCTTATTGTAAAGTGTTCCCATTTCATGTAAATCCAAAGGGTCATGCTTAAAGATGGAAATATTTAAATAACTGCAAAGGCCAGAGCATTAAAATTACATAAATGTAGATCTATATTAGATGTATACTCTCGCTTTATTTGCTTCTCTTTTAGAACACTTGATGATTATCTAATCAAAATAACAATATATATTGAATTGTGAAATCGAGTGCATTTCTGATTTGCTTATGTTTCTGTCGGCTGCGTGAACATATCAGTGTTGAGCGAGCAATCACGTCACTAGCTTTAAATATGCAAATTCGCCGGCTAATAATGAATGCATAAAAGTGACCGGCCGGATTTAAACTAATGAAAATAGATGGTAACAATTGCGACAAAACATTTAAGTCACAATGCTTTAATCTCTTGAGGTAGCCGTTACTAATGTTATTCCTCTCAGACTTGACAGCAAACATACTGCTGTTATTTCTCTGCTAATGCAGCATCTAGTCAATAAATGAATTACTTTATAATGATATGGCAATATGTACTTTAGTGTTCTGTATTCATATTGTTTCGAAGTGTCTGCGCTCTCTGTGCTGCTGTTCTCTCCGTGAACGACCGCGCACACTTCTCAGCCGTTCCAGCAACGGACGCAACCCGGGGGAAACTATCGGTGTGGATTTTTGCTGATAACGATAGTTCCACCAATCGACTATCAGTACCGATATATCGGCAAAACCCATGAATCGGTCAACCTCTAGTGTGTATCCTTCATCTCTTCGGTGATGCTTCAGCTGTCAGGAACGTTTGGTGTACACTTTCTGTCTTTCTATTTCCTCTCAGATGAGTCGAGGGAACAGTATGACCGAATCTCCCTCTGTCCCCGTCACCACTGGGCAGCCCAGCTACCTCTCAGACCCCAGTTTGTCAAGCCGAGGGGGTGCAGGGTGCCGTGGGGGAGGGGAGGGGGGTAGAGCAGGCTCGGGGGGGCTGGGTGGGGCCTCTGCGTTTGGCGGGCGATCTTACCCTTCTTTTACAGACACCCTCCTCCAATCAGCAGCAGCCTCTTGCTCTTCAAGCCTTCGCTCTGCCCAAACGGCCCACAATGCCCTCGGGCCCCTCATCTCTGAGGGTACGACCTCCACTAGCTACAAGAGTTTAGCCAATCAGACGCGCAACGGCAGCTTGTCATACGAAAGCCTGCTGACGCCCTCCGAAAGTCCAGAGTTTGAGTCTGCTGCTCATGAGCTGTCCCCACCCAGACCGCACCCTCCGAACTCTCTTAGCACAGTACCGGGACCCCCTCCTATTTTGGGGTACACGTCCCCTTACCTGTCTGCTCAGCAGAGGGAGGGCTCCCTCCAGGCCTGCCCTGCCCCCCTAAGACCCTCCCCCAACAGAGCTTTCATGCACCCAACAAGCTCTCCACCTTCTCGAGCTCCACCCCTTTCTCCTCGCGCTCGCTCATTGGGCTCCCCTCCTCCTGGCCCTGCCCCTGGCCATACACCTCTGGGCAAATCACTGTCCTACGGAGGTGGCGCCGAATTACAGCACCGCCCCTCTACATCAGGGGGCGGGTCTTCGATGCTGAAGTGAGTAATGCCTGCAGATTTTAGCCGTCTCTCTCTTTCCCCGCCCCTCAAAAAAACCTGCACGCCTGTGTGTGTGATGGTCAAGTAGAACATTGAGGTCCAGTGTTCGTGATTGTATTCATTTGGTTTGGTCTCTCTCCTTCTCTTTGTTCAGTAACACTGTCTCTTTCTTCCTGCAACCCATGGCCACTCTACTGTCCCTCGAATTTCTGTACGCACCCTCCATCTTTCTCTGTCCTTTTTCCTTTTCTGTTCTCCCTCTTTACGTTCGTCTGCTCTCTTCTGCCCTCCCTCCCTCCTCCTGCCTTGTGGCCATAAGGATGACTATGTCTCTGTGCTAAAGGTTCGTCTTATTTTGCTAATTTTTATGTCTTAAAAGTCAACATATTAATATTTCTACCTCTGTCAGAACCAACTTCTTTTCGCCGGATTAGACTGCTGTTGTAGGTCAAATAGCTTTTCTAAAATCTTAATGGAGCAATTTCTGAATATTATAATATAGAGTAATGCAGGGATGATGTATTTTTGTAGGCAACACGAAAGTTAGTGTCACCCCGGTTCCCTTGCCAAAACACAATAGGAATTTTTCATTGGCTTTTGGATTATTGCAGAAATAAGTTGTGTACAACAATGGTTTCGGATTCATACTAGGGATGGGCAACGATTAATCGCGATTAATCGCATCCAAAATAAAAGTTTGTGTTTACGTAATATGTGTGTGTGGTGTGTATAATTATTTTGTGTATATATAAATACACACACATGCATGTATATATTTATGAAATATTTTCATGTATATACTTTATATATATTTATACATAATTAATATTATGTATAAATATAAATATTCGATATATTAAGAACACATTTTTCTTAAATATATACATGCATGTGTTAGTATTTATATATATATATATATATATAATAATTATACACACCACACACACATATATCATGTAAACACGAACTTTTATTTTGGATGCGATTAATCGTGATTAATCGTTGCCCATCCCTAATTCATACACATTTTGTTCTTTATGATAATCTTCACAAATATACACAACTCTTATGAATTTAAGCCTAAATATACAATCGGCAGAAGTAAAAAGCTAAACGTAGACTGTAAATGTACTACACCATCGTCACATGACTTCAACGTCACCATTAAGCTATTATGGTAATTTAATTGTAATTTAATATGCATTTAATAGCCGCTTTTATCCAAAGCGACTTAGATCTGAGGACTAAATCAAACAAGTCATTGTGAAGAGGGCATATGGACTTGAAACCTTGTTTGTGAATGTGTCTTGCTTGTTTTGTCTCTGTTGCATTTAATACATATATTCCTACAACACTTTCAGTGCATCTAAGGTTTTTGGCTTTATTACCTTTTCCACATGCATCCTATCTAATTTTTTTTTTAATTTCTCTCTCTCTTTTTTCCCCTCCCACCAACCATTCAGCTCGACTTTTAAACAAAACGTGGCCAATCATCACGCCCACTCACACAAAGCTGCAGGAGGGGTGAAGAAAGTGACTGGTGTTGGAGGAACAACCTATGAGATTTCAGTATGAACTACTGACAAGAAAGAATCAGGATTCACTCTGCGGTTTTAGCCTCGATCGGATATGTGTAAAGCTGCTCAACCACACATGCAAAAAAAAAAAGCATTATAAAGGACTACAAACACAAATCGTAAGTGTTTCCCAGTCAAACTTCATCAGTCACTGTGGAGGACATACACTGAGAACGTGGACCAGTGAAGACGAGTCTTACAGCGTTTGGTTTTTTGAATACCAATATGGTACACAAATAACACAGACTTTCATAGTTATATAAAGAATCATTTGGTACTTCAATGTATTACCTATCGATTTGTACACATGAACTCTGGACATTCAGCCTTAGTAGGCGGGACCATGTGAGACACACTGCTGTCTCACCCAGAATGACGTCAACAGAAACCACAAACCTCTCAGCAGTCAGCCAATAAGCATTTGAAACATTTAGGACATGAATCACTGTTCAATCTTGCATATTCAACAGTTTCAAACCCTTGAAGGGATAGTTCACCTAAAAACTAAAACCCTGTCAACCTTTATCAACCTCATGTTGTTTCAAGACAGTTTGACTTTATATTTTCTGTGGAACACATAAGAAGATTATTTTAACAAATGCTCTTTTCCAGACAAATGTGTCCAGTGTCAGCAAATATAAAAAGAGCACCATAAATGTGGTCCTTACGAGTTCTAAAGTAAAAAGTAGGGATGCACAATATATATATATATATATATATATATATATACATTATTAATGTCATCGTTATCGGCCCGATAATAAAATGTGGCCGGTATATTAAAGCCTATAAATAACAGAACAATAATATATAAATAATAGTTCACCAAGATGGTTTTGAATTGCTTGAAATATGATTGGAATCACTTTAAAAAAGGAAAATACAGTGAAGTGCAACATACTGTCTGTCATATAGGCTACATAAAATTATAATGAGAACATTATAATTGTGTGCTTGGGACATGTAGTTTAATGGTGAGACTTTTGTTTTTGTAACCAGGCTCTCAAAAATTATATATAGATTTGGATTTATCGGCCCAATATATCAGTTATCAGCTCTCAAATATAAAGAATTATCGGTATTGGCCAAAGTTTTTATATCGGTGAATCCCTTGTAATAAACCTGTTCCTTACAAAAGTCATTATTAACTGCAAATTCTGCCATCAGTCACAACTCTCAAATTTTCGCATATACATATTCAAACTTTGAGCACAAAATGCAAGAATTGCATTTAGTGGTGTTGACAAGACATTTGAAATGTGCATGTGTGCTTATCACAGAATTGTAATTTTTGGGTGAACTATTCCTTTAATTTATTTCTTAGTTCTTTTTTTTCCGTTTGTTATTTTATACAGGTACAGATGTATATTATAAGTATTACGTTTGATAAAAAAGATAATATTAAAATGCAGGCATATATGATGTATGATTGTTTGTTTTAGGTGGGAAGGTGTTTGTCAGATATATAAATATATATAAATGGCTGCATCAGCCAGATGTAATTCTCAGCCAAAGAGACTCGTAGATGACAGATAGCACACTCGGCAAGTAGGAGAGAATGTATCTGTAAAGACACAAGTTACTAAAGCACAACATTTTAATCGAAAGGTCATTTAGATTAAGTACTGAAGATATTGTATGCAAATTGTAACTTTGTGTCAGCGTGTCCACCAATCAAGGGAGATACTCTCTTGACACATGGTCACCCAATCACAAGAGAGTTTATTTATTCAGCCAGAGGAGGCCAGTGCAAGTACAGTACATGCTGGATGCACCATCATATGGATGGGGACATTGATTTTGAAATTTCTTTCTTTCTTTCTTGATTTTTTTTTAAACTGGAGATTGGTTAAAATAAACAACCAGAGTGCAGTTATCTCCTCATAGACTTCTAAGTTTGATTGCATTCGTCAATGTGCGAGAATGAGTGTGAAATATTAGTTTAACTTACCTGTCTGTTGTACAAGAGCACATTCCAGCTATCTTTTTGGTTTAGATCAGAGGTCATTCACGTCTTTTGTTAGCTCTTGAGGTCTGAGGACCAGCGGCCGGTCAGTGTAGGATACAAAAGCCGCTTATGCAGAGACACATGCAAGGTTTTTTTTAATCTTTTGTCATTTCCACCATGGCCTTATGATGCCTTTTTAACTGTTATCAACGGTATTTCAGTCTGTATACTGGATCTGACATGACGGTTAGATTGTTGTGTTGAGTTTTGGGGAAGAATGCCGACTCTTTTTAACCCTTCTGTATTCCTTTAATGCCGCTGACTCTGAGTCATATGAGCAACACATTTTCAACAGAACAATAAATGATTCAAGAGTGAACATAAGCTAAGCTTTGTCATTTTACATATTTTTAAACCATTTTGTCATGATGTATAATGCATATCAGTAGGTGATTGAGGTGTAAAGATTCAGTTCGGACACCTGCTTCACCAATAACAAACACAATCTGTAAATGCATCTCTTGCTCTGGAGAATTCAGAAAGTAACTGATGGTTTAAGTGCTTTTGGGATTTGGTTAAGTACACGTGGTAATCCTTTAGCAAAAGCCACTAAGGCTGACACAAATCTTCTAGTTCAATACCTTTCTGAGGTCGGAGAATATGCAGACGCAAGACTAAATAAGCTAAAAAACTTGACTAAAGTAAAGTAAGGACACCAAACTTTGAGGCAGTAGTAGGCACTAATCAAAAATAATTTTTTTTTTCAGATTCTCTTAAAGAGAAGCCTTGTAGTATACTCTAAATTGAATTGGTTGTGCATAAAATAAAACATTTTCTTTATATTTATTGAGTGGTTCTTGTATATGGAGTCCCAAACCTGATCAAATTAAAAATAATTAAGTGTAATAATAGGAAAATAAATAAAGAAATACACTCACCTAAAGAATTATTAGGAATAATAATGTGTTTGACCCCCTTTCACCTTCAGAACTGCCTTAATTCGACATGGCATTGATTCAACAAGGTGCTGAAAGCATTCTTTAGAAATTGTGCTGAAAGCACAACAATTTCTATTGTGCTGAAAGCACAGTTTGAAATGATTCAGGCTTTGTGACATGGTGCATTATCCTGCTGAAAGTAGCCATCAGAGGATGGGTACATTGTGGCCATAAAGGGATGGACATGGTCAGAAACAATGCTCAGGTAGGCTGTGGCATTTAAATGATGCACAATTGGCACTAAGGGGCCTAAAGTGTGCCAAGAAAACACCCCCCATACCATTACACCACCACCACTAGCCTGCACAGTGGTAACAAGGCATGATGGATCCATGTTCTCATTCTGTTTATGCCAAATTCTGACTCTGCCATCTGAATGTCTCAACAGAAATCGAGACTCATCAGACCAGGCAAATTGTAGTCTCTTTTTTCTATTTGTAGTGGAGATGAGTGGTACCCGATGGGGTCTTCTGCTGTTGTAGCCCATCCGCCTCAAGGTTGTGCGTGTTGTGGCTTCACAAATGCTTTGTTTCATACCTCGGTTGTAACGAGGGGTTATTTCAGTCAAAGTTGCTCTTCTATCAGCTTGAATCAGTCGGCCCATTCTCCTCTGACCTCTAGCATCAACAAGACATTTTCACACCACAGGACTGCCGCATACTGGACGTTTTTCCCTTTTCACACCATTCTTTGTAAACCCTAGAAATGGTTGTGCGTGAAAATCCCAGTAACTGAGCAGATGGTGACATACTCAGACCGGCCTGTCTGGCACCAACAACCATGCCACATTCAAAATTGCTTAAATCCCCTTTCTTTCCCATTCTGACATTCAGTTTGGAGTTCAGGAGATTGTCTTGACGAGGACCACACCCCTAAATGCATTGAAGCAACTGCCATGTGATTGGTTGATTAGATAATTGCATTAATGAGAAATTGAACAGGTGTTAGTAATCCTTTATGTTGTGTGGTGAGTGTTTATTATTTGATAAAATGAAGACAATTACAATACTAAGTTTAGTCCTGAATTAATTATTGTATTACTTTTTTTGTATTTATTTTAATGTTATTTTTAACTTAATATTTTATTTATACATAAAATGTGTGCATTGATGTATCTTTATTTTTATCTAAATAAAATAAAAATATATTTCTTTCTATATTTATCTCCATTCTTATAGAGGCGAGTAAGAAAAAAGTGTTTTTTTATTTCAAAATTCAGAAATATACAGTTGCAATTGTGTAGAAGAGAAGTCGTAACATCAGTAGAGATATTTAACAGTTAAAAATATCATAATGCTGGTTAATAATAAAACAATTAATCTTACAGTACAGAATACGTTAACAGTCCAGTTGTGTATGAATATAAGACAATGACAAAATGGTTTTAATTGGTTTTAATCAAACCAATTCAAAGTTAAACAGAGCTTCATGTTTACTTACAATTAAGAGTTAATTGACCCAGAAATATAAATTATCTTATCATATACTCACCTTGCTGATGTTCCAAACCTGTATGCCTTTTTTTTCTATGGCTCACAAAAAAAAAAAAAAAACATTTTTTTGAAGAATGTTACTAAACGTAACCAAACAGTTATGGTTACCATTGACTTCCATTGTGTGAACAAAAAAATCTCATGTTCCACAAAAGAGGGTAGGTTTGGAATGATAAATGATGACAAAATTGACATTTTAGGTGAATTATCCCTTTAATTAAAATGTAAATCCAGAAGAATCAGGTACGCATCAGTGGATCATCACATAGTTACGGAGCAGTGATGATGCTCATGCTTTCTTGGATCGCCAATCAACTGAAAAGAAAATATTTATAGACATAAATATATCAGCTAGATTCAAAAATGAACGTTTAACCAGCCAAAAAACAGAGCACTAACACATATTTCAAGAAATCAATCATTTTATTCAGGGTGTGTGCAAAAAGTGGCAAACACACTTAATCATGGGGCGTAAATGCATGCTGATCTGGCAGCTGGCAGTACCAGGCAACTAGTGTCATCATCTGTCTCTCAATCCTTAAACATGCCAAAACCCCATCTGCCAGTGTGCTCCAGTATTACAGCATTGAAGCTCTCCTATCCCAGAATCCTCTGCCCGGGCATCAGAGCCCAGCCAACACAGACAAACAAAAAGACCTCAGACGCTTGTGAATGCAGACACAGATCAGGCTCATTCACAGACGGTGACTACCAGAGATGGGAACAGATAGTCTCAGAGGGAAGAGAAGGCTTACGTTTTCTTCTCTTTGTCTTTTTTCGTGGCAGAGGAGCCTTGAAGAGACTGTAGGGTTTCTGCAGCCACTTTCCTCCTGTTGAAGGTGTTCATCTCCTCTTCTAAATCTCTACGCTTCTCCTCCAGGTTCCTCTTCTCCTCCTGATGTGTGCGTTTCAGCATCTCAAATCTTTCATGAAGCTGGGAATGCAAAACAAAAGTTCATTTAATGAGATACTCGCTTTTATTTTATTTTTGCAATAAATTCAATCATTTATCATTTAAATAATTCTGTTAATGTTTAATAGATTGACACGCCTAGTTCAGTGCTGAGATGCTCGCAAATTTATTTTTATTTATATTTTTTTGTTTTGTATTTTTTTAAGTTTATGAAAATGTGGTTTTATTCTATGATGATATTAGATATTGTATGACTTAATTAAAAGTTACTATTATTTAAAGACTTTATTTTATTAAATAAAAAGATTTTTTTATATATATATACATTATAATATATATAAATTAATATATATATATATATATATACATTTTATATATATATTTAAAAGGTGAAAAGCATTTAAAGATTTGATTTTATGATTTAATTTGAAGTATTTAGAATCCTATGCTTATTTTATCATTTAATAAAAAGTGATTTATTTCATTATTTATTCTACTCCAAGGCAGTCTCTGCACCAAAAGCAGTTGAAGTTGTAGTTTTACATGACCATTTATATTAAACTAACACTAGTACACATATAATACTATCTTGAAATTATACAAAAAAAAACATTTTTCATTAAAACCAGTGGTTTATACCTCTCTCTCCTTCTCTTTTAGCTCTGCTTCTGTCTCCTTCACTTTGTTGACAAACATCTGTCTCATCTGCTCCTCCTTGAGTTGTAGCTCGCCGATAAATTCTCTCCTCTTGGCCACGTATGTCTCCTGTAGACTGATAGTGAGAAGAGAAGAATTAACAGACATTTCATAGCACTTGATGCAATGAATGTGTATGTAATGTTTCCATGATCATCATATATCAATTTACTGATTGTTTTACAGCAAGACTAGTAGAAGTTAGCGAGTCGTTGTAGAAGTGTCAGTACCTGAAGGGTTCGCTGTCAGGGTCCGTGTCTTTAAAGCCCATCTCCTCCAGTTTGCAGCGGCGGTACAGCTCATAGTGTCTGGCGTGGGTCTGTTCCCTCAGGTCCAACATGTTGACACGGATTAGCATCTCTCTCAGCTTTACAAAGTCACAGTGACTCTCGTTCTCCACTGAGGACAAAGCCCAGACATCGTAATTTCATTAAAGTCACCATGAAATCAAAATTGACAATAGTTATTTTTTTATATTACAGCATTATAAATGATTTATCCATTGACATTATTATTTTAAAAAATATATTTTGCCTTGTAATCTTTTTTCTAACTCCCTCTTGCAGTGACATCTCTTGAGATGGCCTACTATACACTCTTAGAGAAGAAAAGGTTCTATATAAAACATTAAAAGGTTCTATCAGCGCTACATATTTGGAACCCCTAAAAGGTTCTATACACTCTTAAAAAAAGGGTTCCTCTTGGTTCCATCTAGAACCTCCTGGGGTTCCATACTTGGCCAATAGAACCTTTTACCAAAAAAATATGGTTCTATATTGAACCATTTTGGAGTTCCATATATGAAGCGGGGGATAGAACTATTTCTGGTTCTAAATAGAACCATAGCCTATAGCAAGCGAAAAACAGTAGGCCTATGTGACAAGAATAGTATGACTGAATTTACAGTACTCATAAATGAAGAGGCAAAAAGTACCCGATGGCATTCTTCCAGCGAGATTCTGAAATGTATTTAAGATGGACACTTCTTATTAGGCCATGAGAGAATATTTAGGAATGACAGTGAGGCGACGTAACTGACACTTGGTCACATGATAATGACAATATGGCAAATGTAGTACGTCCAGATTACATTCATACTACACTCACTCATACTACACAGGACATACTTTTTTAGTGGTCGCAAAGTAAGTACTTATTTAAATTAAGTACCTATTAAAGAGAGTATGTGATTTTGGATGCAGCTGATGTGTTTTTCGGTGTAAGGGCGGGACAACCTGTCACTCACATGAGATCGACCAATAGCAAACCACAACCATCCAATGGTCCAATTTGTTCCTGATAGACAAAATCAAGTCCCACCTTATTTTTTCATCGTTTCACTCTGATATGTCACAACTACCATGTCGATTCTACTTATAGAAATATTTCATCTTTACTGTCAGATTTTAGCAATTTAATGCATCCTTGATGAATAAAAGTATTAATATATATATATATATATATATATATATATATATATATATATATATATATATATATATATATTTAAATATACACAATTCCCTGTGGCTGGACAAGCATAATATACAAAGTAAAGTAATTGCATCCTTTGCTGTTCATTTGCATTTGCACTAAAACATTTACTAAATAAAAACGAGAGAAAACGGTAATGTTGTATTTTTTTTTCTAACCTAAAGTTAGACAATAATAATAGCTTTATCTGCTAGCAGCAGTACCTACCCTGTACCACTCCCCATGGATACTGTCTGGCTCGAACCATTTTGTTCCCAGTTTGAACCTCTTCATTGCTTCCAATCACAGCAAAAGGAAGATGCGCCTGCAACACAAGTCACTGGCTCAACATTCAAGATGCCACTATAGGAACATAGTCTGTATCTGTCGGATATGTATATTTTCTCAAGTTCCTGTTACATTCATAGAAGAGTTTATTTCAGTCACGGCTTCATCATCTGTTGGGAACTGGTAGATCTGAACACCATTGCTGACCAGTTCACTCATGATCTTGATCTTAAATTTTTGAAGCTCACTCTTGGAAATAGTGTCTGCCTTTGCAATGATGGGAATAATGTTGACCTGGTTGGGAAGGAAATATATCAAATGTAATATACAATAGAATAAATACACAATTTATATCCTGACAATAAATGACAAACACTTTCTAAATATGATACCTTGCTGTCCAGTTTCTTCATGGTGACTAAGTCCAGAGATTTCAGTGAATGTCCAGTGGGAGCAATAAAGTAGAGGCAGATATGGATGCGTGAATCATGATAGTTATAAAGGGAACGTTTAATTTTAAGCTCTTCTTCAAGGAAGTTTTCAAACTGGGCATCAATGTAGTCCACAATAGGTTTATAACTGCAGAGAAACAATGAAAGGTGTAAGATTTTGACTTGATCCTGACATTTCATTATCAATGTCATTTATATACGTTTCGGTGCATTTAAGCATTACCTTTCTTCTTTATTAATCTGGTCGCCAAAACCCACAGTGTCTACAATGGTCAGCTGCAAATCCACATTGCTTTCCTGTAGGTTGTACGTTCTGGGGCGTAAATGCACGCCGTTCTGGAAGTGGCTGGCCTCTTCATTTTCGAACGTTGTGTTAAAAAGTGTGTTCATTAAAGTGGATTTGCCTATCCCAGTTTCACCTGTAGAAACAAAGCAATCTTGCAATAATCTTAATATTTAAATGCCAGCTCTGCCGGGTTTTAAAAACTCTTCTTCCTCACCTACGCAGAGAATGTTGAAGCTGAATCCTTGGCTCACTGATTTGCTGACCAGCTGATCAGGAAGACTGTCAAAACCGACATGACCGCTGAGAGAGAGAGTCCTCATCTCCTCACACTGAGAAATTACAACACCAAGAAAGTTTGACTTGACATACCAGGAAAACATTGATAGTGTCATGATGAATAATTGGCAAAAGGTCTTTGTAAAAAAATATATATATATATATATATATATATATATATATCAAAAAGACATTAAAGTGCATGTAATCAAGCAAATAACATCTAACGAAACGTTAACGTTAGTAATACTCACTACAGAACACGAATTCCAGGGGGAGGAGTTGGGTCCAGATCCAACTCCTCCCACCTTACAAATAACTAAACCTCCCCCTAGTCTGCCCCCTGATCCCTAACCCCACCCCTAATCCAACTCATCTCCGCCCCCTGATCAATAACCCCACCACTAATCCTACTCATCTCCGCCCCCTGATCCCTAACGCCACCCCTGATCCTACCCATCTCCGCCCCCTGATCCCTAACCCCACCCCTAATCCTACCCATTTCCACCCCCTGATCCCTAACCCCACCCCTAATCCTACCCATCTCGTGTACTTGATACAAGTAAATGTAATAATACATTTGCATATAGTTGGGGTAAGAAAGGCTTTTATTATTATATATTATAATAATAAAATAAAATATTTTTATTATACATTACTTTTATTAAGCAATTAATTAAATTGATCAAAACTATAAGTGACCATAAAGACATTGTTACAAACAATTTCAGTCAAATTACTGTTCTTTTGTATTGTATTTTCTACTCATCAAATAATCCTGAATTAATGTGTCACGGTCTCCACAAAAATAGTAAGCTGCACAACCATTTGCTACAGCAGCAAATCACCATATCAGAAGGGTTTCTGAAGGGTCATGTAACACTGGAGACTGGAGTAATGATGCTGAAATTTCAGCTTTGGCCTCACATGAATACATTTCATTTTAAAATGTTTTAAAATAAAAACAGTTATTTTAAATTGAATAATATCTCACAATACTATCAGTACTCCATCACAACTGTCCCGCTTTTGCATTGTTCTCCCCAATATGTCTATTAATATATGAAGAGTTCAGATGCAAATGCCTCTAAATGCCATTTTAAATTTTCTTCTTTAATGATGATTTTTATCAAACTTGTATATTTAAGTTCAGTAATTTCACTTAAATGGCAATGATAATTACCTATTAATTGTTATGTGAAATTACTGAACTTATATACAAGTTTGATAAAAATCATCATTAAAGAAGAACATTTAAAATGGCATTTAGAGGCTTTTGCATCTGAACTCTTCATATGGAGATAGTGATCAAAGCGGAGAACCAGACCCATGTCATTTTGTAACTGAGCATATTAGTATGCATGGGCCAGGGTTTGAGTCTCGATCACAGAGAAAAGCAGCATGCTGAGGTATTCAGAGATCCTCACTCTGTACAAACACAAGGAAGTGTTTCACACAGCCTTCATCTGTTCCACTGCCCAAGTATTCTTAACACACACACTGGGGCACAAAGGGCTCTTTTATGCAGCCTGTGTATCCAGCATACTGAAGGTTTCCACTGCCATTGCCCTTAGAAACATCCTTTAAGTGCAGGGTTAAAAACGTATTATTTATTCTAAAGCATAAATAAACAGTATTGGCATTATGCTCTTGCAATGTCAAAAAACATCACAAATATTATAAGGTAGAGACTGAGGGGCATTGTGATAGAGGCTGACTGAAGCGGCAACCAACAGCAATGCTGATCTGCTTACAAGAACTAATCAGCTTTAAATGACTTTGACAATGGATTTAGACCCTAATGTTAAACTATAAATATAAACTATAGGCATATGAATGCTTTTTCATATTGTGAAAAAGCTATTGTGCTATTGTCTTCAGCTTCACTATTGTAAAGAATCACAACAGTGATTTAGAGTAGGACCAAATATTAGGATGAAGTCCAACTCGAATAAAACTCAAGCTCACGCTTTTCTCCATTGCAACCAACATATTAACACGACGTTGCATATAACAACATCTTAGCACATAAACATAAGGAAATTATGAAATGTGAAAAAAGTTAATTCTTGACCAACTATAATCCTGTCGTCATACCTCTCGATGCACACATTGCACTTTATCAAAAAATAAACATGCATGTTAAACTGTAAATAATATGTGCCGTAAATGAAAGATGTAAATAAATAACTTACAGAATAGATGTTTACATCAGTGGCAGCCATGCAGATAGTATAGGCTACTGACACTGACAGTATGCTCTCTCTCTCTCTCTCTCTCTCTCTCTCTCTCTCTCTCTCTCTCTCTCTCTCTCTCTCTCTCTCTCTCTCTCTCTCTCTCCCCAACATGATGGACACTTGATGGAAACACCCCTCGGCTTAATTTAAATGCTGCTCGTCTTGCCCCAGGTTAACTCCACACTGCACTTACAAACGCACTTGTTTCAGAAAATACTTTTTCTTCAAGTGTCCTTCAAGCCTCAGTTCTGTGCAAGATCCTCCACAGATCGCTGGCAACAAAAAAAAAAAAAGAAAAACCCAGTCTTCAAAATGACTTGATTTTTTTAAATTTATTTTTATAATATATAATTAAACAATTATCATCTGTACAGTTTAGTGTAAAGTAATATTGTTGTTGTAAACTGCCTTGTGGACTCAATTTGACGTCCCTACACGTCCAGCAGGTGTCGCCCTTTATCCGTTTTATTTACACCTTATGTCAATCAGCCACTAGAAGGAGATATTTGGACACTCAGGACGGAAACATTTAAAAAAATAATACAATTTCAAAATTAACTAAATATTAAGTTATATAAATGTATATTTTTGAGCTTTTGACTTGACATACCAGGAATAGCTACTTTTAAGGAGATTTTAGAGTACGATAAGGCAGTTTTTAACATATTTTGAAAAATTTAAACGAGTCAACGACATTTTGAATCGCACCACAGCCAGCTGACGGTAAGTCAACAGTATCTGATCTATTAATTGTTCGATCAGTATCTATTGTTGAAAAACTGCAAGAAAAACACAGCTCTAAAATCTAGTGTGTGATACAACCGATACATTAACTAAATAATGACAAGCTGCAAAAACGACCCATGGCTTTATAATACTCTTTATTTAGGTAATCCACACAGTACAGTGTAATCTTCACAGTACAATTTCCCAATTCACTGTAAAATAATAAACATTTTTTTTAAATATTCATCTTGAAAATCTTACACCCATCTCATTCACTGTAAACAAATTATTGTACGATTCATAGCAACTTGTTCATTTAAAGAGTAGACTAATGAGTCACACCTGCCACCCCAGTGTATTTTGTTCCACGTGTGCAGACTTCTTGAATTAAGTTATTGCTGATGGGATCAGGAAATAAACGTTTGCTGTGTTTAATGCACAAGGGAACGAATTCATTGGCATTTCACTTAGTATATAATTAATGCTAAACTGTCTAAAGATCATAATGGCTGTTGTGATTCTCCTGAACAAACCAGCAGTCCTTGAGCAGCTTTATGTCAAATCAGAACAAGAACAAGGACTGTTTTTCACAATTAGAACAAAAACAAATAGTGGTTACCAATATAACCACCAGCATATTCACAGAAATGGTATGTGCTCTTAGTTTGATTACATTACTGCCAACACTACATTCATGAACTGAACAAATGTGGCACATCAACAGTCTCACAACAACAATAATCCGAGCGCTCAGGCTGTTACACTCTCTTAGTATGCTACGTATTAAACATTAAACATATCTAAATACCTCAACACATGAAGACTTAGTCAATTTAATGGAAAGTTCACAAAGATTAACATCATTAATTCTAAAAATATATAACATAGCCAAAAGTACATGGACACCTGTACACAATATGCAATTTTTAAACTCCTAATTTCAAAATATTAAACATTAACTGATCCGTTTGCTAATATACCATATTTCACTCATCTAGGAAGGCTTTCTACGAGTGTGTTTGATCCAGCGATGGGACAGAAAAGAACAGGGAGTTTTGCAGACCAATCAACATAGTTCAAAAAATGTGGTAAGTCAGTTCTTTATGGATCTTGGGCATGTCACTGTATGGAGTTGCATTAAGATTTGGCCTAAGAAATAACTGAAATGGCAAACCTGTTCATTCGAAGGAGCTGTCCACAAACTTTTGGCCATGTAGTGTAGATGGAAAATAGGAACAGGATTTATGGAAAGGCAATGGTGCACTTCATAAATGGAAAATGTACACTTCAGATTTTTCTTTAATATATTATATTATTTATATATAAAATCGCTATATGGATGTTTCCTTTCTCAAAATTGGTGGGAAAGGATACAGAAAAAATGAGAGTAGTATTAGCAGGTGTCATGTAGATTGTTTTGTGTGAGGACATTAACATATGTCACACAAAATATGGCACATGAGAATTTTTCAAGGGTGAACCAAAGTAAATGGTCGTACATTAAACAGAAAACAGGTGAGGCTTGACAAAATTGTGTAGAAAAACAATGCATTTCCTTGAACTGCTAGAGGAACAGACTTTGGAACAGTCAACGAGAATACGTTGAACTTTAACCTCACACTTTTTTCACTTACAAAAAGTTTGTTCATGCACCATCGACAGGCAGAGGAAATTATATAAACATACGCACTATTCTTGTATAACACCCTAAGAGTGAAACTCAAATACTGAGGATAGTAAAATAGATAAAACTCTTATTAAAACTCATGCAGTAGTTTATCGGTTTATTAAACCTGCATCTAAGGAAATTTGCAGCAGAGGTTTGTATTTGGCAACGTTTTAAACGGATTGCACTATTATCATAATACAAGACGTCCCTTGACTTTTCTTGTAACTGAAATTAAATGAAATTTGGCAATACTGTATAAACTGCAACCATCATAAAGAGTTAAACACGAAATACTGACAACAATGCAATGCAGACTAATAAAAAAACAAGGTCAACATCTGCCATCTTTGATCCTTACTGAAAATGACATTGAGTGGCACATGGAATAATAATTTTCAATAATCTGGCAGCAAACTGAATTATTTCATAAATGAAAGAAAAAAAATACTAAACGTATATACATGTCAGACAAAAGACCGGCAAAAATTGGCAACGACAATAAGGATTTAGCTTAAAAACAATTAAAACATCCTACAAAACGACTGAGTTGGTATGTCCTGGAGAGGAACGGGTGAACTTTGGCACACAAAAGATGTTTTTGATGGTACGTGAAACCATTACAGTAGAGAGGAGATTCACCAACGTTTGTCTTTACAGTCCTTTGTTGAAGTAGACCGTCTCTATTCCAGGATGACTGGCTCGAATCTTCTCCTGCAGCTCTGGTTCCAAGCGGCTCACTGCCATAGAGCTGGATGAACAAATTGGAATTATGAAATGAGTCATTCTGAAATTATTCAAAAGATTCCAAAATAATACATTGATACTTTTAGTTCCAAACTGTTCTGAGAACTTTCTCACCTCTTTTGTGGGAATAACGCACAACACAATGGGGTTGCAAACACAAGGCTAAGAAGAAGAAAGTACAAAAGAATGGGTCACAAATTCTTGAATGTTTTTAACAAGATAACAGTTTAGTAGACCATCAATCTATCTTTGGCAACTCACCAAAACCCAACTAAGCCAACTTGAATGGGTGCACTCATCCACGGAAACCTCTGAAAAAATAAAAAACGGGGGAGGGGAAATCAACCTGGCAACAAAGCCCATGATCCTATGGGGCCATTGTAAGGGCTAAAGCATTCAAGCAGATTGTACACTGTAGATGGTTATGTGTTAAAGGGTTAGTTCACCCAAAACTGAAAATTATGTCATTAATGACTCACCCTCATGTCGTTCCAAACCTGTAAGACCTCCGTTCATCTTCAGAACACAGTTTAAGATATTTTAGATTTAGTTTGAGTGTTTTCTGTCCCTCCATTGAAAATATTCTGTACGATATACTGTCCTTGTCCAGAAAGGAAATAAAGACATCATCAAAGTAGTCCATGTGACATCAGTGGGTTAGTTAGTTACAATGTTTTGAAGTATTGAAAATACATTTTGGTCCAAAAATAACCAAAACTACGACTTTATTAAGCATTGTATTGTCTTCCGGTTCTGTTGTCAATCCGCGTTCAGTGACGCTGCTGACGTGTTATCAGTGCGCCAGAGCTTCGTTTACAGTCTGAGGGAGACGCACGCTGTACAAAACAATCTTCGCAAACATGTCTAAGGATGTCCACACAGAGGAAGACTTGCATTTTTTTGCCCAGCCATATTTATTTGAACCCAAATACACGGACGATCCAGATACACGTCATCAGCGTCACTGCGGACTCGTGAACGTGGATTGACCACAGAACCGGACGAGAATACAATGCGGAATAAAGTCGTAGTTTTTGTTATTTTTTGGACCAAAATGTATTTTCGATGCTTCAAAACATTGTAACTAACCCACTGATGTCACATGGACTACTTTGATGATGTCTTTATTTTCTTTCTGGACAAGCACAGTATACTGTACATACATTTTCAATGGAGCGACAGAAATCTTAAACTGTGTTCCAAAGATGAACGGAGGTTTTACAGGTTTGGGACGACATGAGGGTGAGTCATTTATTACATCATTTTCATTTTTGGGTGAACTAACCCTTTAAGGCTGAACAATTTTCATTAGGATTTTCAGTCATGTAAACAAAACATTTATAATGCAATTCTGAAATTACCTTGAGGAAGGCCTTCTTTTCCAAAGAGTTCATTAAAAATGGAGGGATTGCTATAGGACGAAAACAATTAAGTTAGATTTCTTGCTTGCAATTACAGGGTCCCATAACCAGATATGCAACATTGCTCTGCATATGACAGAGGGGGATGATAGTTTGAGAAAACTCGTGAAAAACCTGATCATATATTTTATTATATATAAAATCCTTAGACTTAATTTCTGTGTTAAAGGTGCATCAAGCAATTTCTGAGAAACATATTTGATATTTGAAATCAACTCAAACAAACACACATCCTCCATTATTGCTCCACCCCCAAAATGCACAAACGTGAGTGGAGTGAAGCAAAATAATGCTTCACGGGAAATAAAGCGAAGATGATGAATGAACGAGTGGACAAAGATACAAACAAAAAAATGTACATACAATTTTTTTATACAGTAAACCAGTGTTTCCCAACCCTGTTCCTGGCGGCACACCAACACTGCGCGTATTCTTTGTCTCCTTAATCAAACACACCTGATTCAACTCATCAGCTCATTAACCCATCTGATTATGAGCTGATGAGTTGAATCAGGTGTGTTTGATATACGCGCAGTGTTGGTGTGCCGCCAGGAACAGGGTTGGGAAACACTGCAGAAAACAATAATGTTAAAGCAATGTTACTCACATATGGAGTAGATACGAAGCAACCTCAGCATCTGTTTTCAACTTTTTCAATATTAACCCAGGACAGGTCCTAAAGCTCTCATCATAACCCTTCTTTTTCCAGTAATATTCCTCTAAACTTTTCTCTTTTGTAATGTCTCTCAGCCATCTCTCTTTCTACAGTCTTTTTTTCAAATCTTCCTCTTGCTCACTCTCTCTCCTCCCCTATCATGAGTGTGTACTGTATTCTGCTGATTGGCTACAAGTATGTTTTAGTCCGTTCTATTTTGAATCCAGAAATCACTAACTCAGGGCTTGACTTTTTGAGGGCTTAACTTTTTGAGGCATGTTGTCCTTCGGACAAGTAAATTTTTGTTTCACTTGTCCATGCACAAAAGTCACTTGTCCGGGTAAAGATTTATAATTTTATCTAGGGCTGGACGATTAGGGGAAAATGTCATATTGTGATTATTGAGGTCAATATTGTGGTTGTGATATGCGATTGCCATATAATAAACAAATGGTTTCATGAATCAACTTGTTTGGTTCTAAACCAAATGCACACACAGATTAGTGATAATTCTGAAATTAGCAATAACAACTAAATGAGTGATAACACCTATAATGATCAATAAGCCATTGATATCTGGATAAAAATTAACTGTCTAACAGGTAGGACATATACAGAAATTGAATAAAGTTATCAAACAGTCTGCGCTGCATAAATTATAAATTATATATACAAACCCAATTCCATAAAAGTTGGGACACTGTACAAATTGTAAATAAAAACAGAATGCAATGATGTGGAAGTTTCAAATTTCAATATTATATTTAGAATACAACATAGATGACATATCAAATGTTTAAACTGAGAAAATGCATAATTTTAAGGGAAAAATAAGTTGATTTTAAATTTCATGGCATCAACACATCTCAAAAAAGTTGGGACAAGGCCATTTTTACCACTGTGTGGCATCCCCTCTTCTTTTAATAACAGTCTGCAAACGTCTGGGGACTGAGGAGACAAGTTGCTCAAGTTTAGGAATAGAAATGTTGTCCCATTCTTGTCTAATAAAGGCTTCTAGCTGCTCAACTGTCTTAGGTCTTCTTTGTTGCATCTTCCTCTTTATGACGCGCCAAATGTTTTCTATGGGTGAAAGATCTGGACTGCAGGCTGGCCATTTCAGTACCCGGATCCTTCTTCTACGCAGCCATGATGTTGTAATTGATGCAGTATGTGGCTTTGCATTGTCTTGTTGGAAAATACAAGGTCTTCCCTGAAAGAGACGATGTCTGGATGGGAGCATATGTTGTTCTAGAACTCGGATATACCTTTCAGCATTGATGGTGCCTTTCCAGATGTTTAAGCTGCCCATGCCACACGCACTCATGCAACCCCATACCATCAGAGATGCAGGCTTCTGAACTGAGCGCTGATAACAACTTGGGTTGTCCTTGTCCTCTTTAGTCCGGATGACATGGCGTCCCAGTTTTCCAAAAAGAACTTCAAATTTTGATTCGTCTGACCACAGAACAGTTTTGCACTTTGCTAGAGTCCACTTTAAATGAGCCTTGGCCCAGAGAAAACGCCTGCACTTCTGGTTCCCGTTTAGATATGGCTTCTTTTTTGACCTATAGAGTTTTAGCCGGCAACGGTGAATGGCACGGTGGATTGTGTTCACTGACAATGTTTTCTGGAAGTATTCTTGAGCCCATGTTGCGATTTCCATTACAGTAGCATTCCTGTGTGTGATGCAGTGCCGTCTAAGGGCCCGAAGATCACGGGCATTCAGTATGGGTTTCTGGCCTTGACCCTTACGCACAGAGATTGTTCCAGATTCTCTGAATCTTTGGATGATATTATGCACTGTTGATGATGATAACTTCAAACTCTTTGCAATTTTTCTCTGAGAAACTCCTTTCTGATATTGCTCCACTATTTTTTGCCTCAGCATTGGGGGAATTGGTGATCCTCTGCCCATCTTGACTTCTGAGAGACACTGCCACTCTGAGAGGCTCTTTTTATACCCAATCATGTTACCAATTGACCTAATAAGTTGCAAATTTGTTCTCCAGCTGTTCCTTTTATGTACATTTAACTTTTCTGGCCTCTTATTGCTACCTGTCCCAACTTTTTTGGAATTTGTAGCTCTCATGAAATCCAAAAGGAGCCAATATTTGGCATGGCAATTCAAAATGTCTCACTTTCAACATTTGATATGTCATCTATGTTGTATTCTAAATATAATATTGAAATTTGAAACTTCCACATCATTGCATTCTGTTTTTATTGACAATTTGTACAGTGTCCCAACTTTTATGGAATTGGGTTTGTAGACTACTCCTTATTAAAACTACACAAGTTCTTTAGTCAAGAGCAGTGAGTAATTTTCTCTGCTCCCTTTGTTCTTTCATTAACTTTACTGACGCAGCGCGAAAAATGTGTTCGTTTCAAATCGGTAAAATTAAATATGTAAAATAGACGTAACGAGTGGCACATAACGTGAAGTAACATGGCATTTTATTTTGTTTGAAATTTAACTTGTCCGGTCAGACAACTAATTTTCTATTTGTCCTACAAAAAATCCACTTGCCCCGGACAAGCCTTAATGTCAAACCCTGCTAACTGCACCTTTGATAACCATAGGTGAAAAGTCAGCTTAATGAAAGACAATATCAAGACTTTTAGAGTAAACAAACCCATTCCCGGAGAGGCCATGAGGATTCTGGAAACCACCACTTGTGTAATGGCCTGTTGAGCTGCATTTGAAGATTCTCCTAACCGATTGTCATTCTCATCTGTTACTGGAATGCCATGTTTGAGTTCCCTGAGAAACAAAAGGAAAGATGCACTCCATATGACATACTCACTTCATGTCCATTATAAATGAACAGCAACACACAATATTACATTACTGTTTTGAACCACTGCTGACGGTTTGGGGTCAGTAGATTTTCTTTTTTTTAAGGAAATAATTTTATTCAGGCAGGATGCATTAAATTGATCAATAGTGACAGTAGACAGTTATAATGTTACAAAATATGCATTGATAATCTTTCTGTGATCACAAAAAACCATGACTACCGAACAACCAATTCAGAGTAAAATCAGGTCAAACCTCTTTATGCATACCATTTGCTCTAGATAATTATTTACCGTTGTCTCATGAGTGGAATATTGATACAGTTAGCAGCAGCTACAGCAGCGAATGGCACAAAGCGTCCTATGAGTGGGGACACATGCTGAAAAACAGAAAATTAAACATAATTACTAATTAGTACATGAACACATAGTGAGCACCGAGCATAATATTTAATACTTCGATGTGAAAGAGTTAAAACTTATTAGTAAGCGACAACCAGTGATCGAAGTGGGGCGGAAAAAGTGGCATCCCTCCATCTGGTTTAAAGGGATAGTTCACCCAAAATGAAAATTCTGTCAGTATTTACTCACCCTCATGTTTTTCCAACCCTGTAAGACCTTTGTTCATCTTCGGAACACAAATTAATGAAATCTGAGAGCTGGATCACTCCTCCATACTAGTCCATAGGCTTCTTGAGGGATTGAAACTTGCCGGCCTCGAAAAGTTATTAAACACATCGTTAAAATAGACATCGATAAAACATCATTAAAACAGTCCAAGTGACTACAGTAGCTCAATCTTAACTTTATCAAGCAACGAGAACGCTTTTTGTACGCAAAAACAAACATAAATAACGACCTTATTTCAACTATTCACTTCCTTCACTTTGCGCCTCTAGTCAGTTAAACTAGTGTAATTGCATAGAGCTACATCACACGTAGGCTCACTATTGGCCGACGCTGGTCATGTGTGTGATGCGTGTAACGTACAACTAAACTAGTACCCTGACTACTAGCCAAGAGATAAGGAAATTAATATTTGAAATAAAGTCTTAATTTTTGTTTGATTTTTGCACACAAAAAGTGTTCTCATCGCTTGATAAAGTTAAGATTGAGCCACTGTAGTCACTCTGACTATTTTAACGATGTCTTTAATAACTTTTCGAGGCCGGCAAGTTTCAAGCCTAGTATGGAGGAGTGATCCAGCTCGCAGATTTCATCAAAAATATCTTAATTCGTGTTCTGAAGATGAATGAAAGTCTTACAGGGTTGGAACAACATGAGGGTGAGTAAATACTGACAGAATTTTCATTTTTGGGTGAACTATCCCTTTAAATCACGTTTTGGGGGTGCGTGAGAAGTGAGAAGTGCCGGTACACAAGAAAAAGTGAGGGTACGCTACAGGTTAAAATATAGAAGTGTCGGTACTGGTCCACTTCGAACACTGGCGATGACAGACTATTACCTTTGCTAATGCATTTAGTCCTAAAGCAGTAGCCACGGCCCCTGTGGTGGCTGATACATATGCTGTGCCAAGCTGGCTGCAAGGACATATATTAGGAATTTAGGGATATTGCAAATTAGTTGAAAGAAGAAATGCAAAAAGTGAAACAAATATTCAGATGCATGATCTAAAGTCCTCTCACTTTACTGTGATGGGAGCGTCTCCACTCCTGTTGGTGTAGTTGACTATTGCATTGAAAGACTGATTGATCCACTGCCAAAACAGAACTGCTGGAGTCGTTCTAAAAGCAAGAGAAAGAGAGTATAAATATTCAGCACTGTATGTGGTCAAATAGTTCATTATCCAGAAAAAAGTCTTATAGCGATACTGTAGCCACTATAATAATGGATTACACAGCAAAACCCAGCATGATTTACCTGTAGAACGTCATCATGCATCCAGTGATGGTCATGTTCATGGGAACCTGAGCAGACATGCGACCAATCAGGAGCATTTTCTCGCCTGTGTCTGGATGGAATGCCGAGTCAAAAACATACTTCGCCCTCCATAGCTCATCTTCTGTGAGATCCGGTGATACCACACCTTTTCTTCAGGGATAAGAGAATGTAAGTTGATGGCGTACTTGCTTGTACTTGCTCAACTCAGCATATGTAACAATGAATCCAATACAAAAGCACATGCTGTGAGTAAGTGCAGAGTAGAGACTTACTTGTAATCCTGAATAATCTGACGTGCATTTTCTAATTGTTCATTCGACAGGAGGATGTTTCTAGGGTCTGTGACTGTGAAGAAATGCTTTGCGCGACCCACAAATGTTCCCTGATCCCAGCGTGGCTCTTTAATGTTTATGGAGGTGGAGAGCACGGCTGCCATGGTACACTGTGAACATATTACACTGTTAAAACCTTGGATACATTTCATTTAATCTAAATGTCTTTGAAAACAAGTTATTTTTAAAACATTATGTTGGTACCATGACTGGTATAGCAAGAAGCCCAAGAAAGATTCTTAAAAACTACTTCTGTTCTGTTCCACAGAAGAATGACAAGGTTTGGAATAATGGTGAGTACACTTGTGTTCAAAAGTTCAATGATTTTTTTTTTTAATGTTTTTTAAAGAAATCTTTCAAAGGCACCATTTATTTGCTCAAACATACAGTAAGAACGTTAATATTGTGAAATGGCATTACCATTTAAAAGTAAAACAACTATTTTCTATTTTTAATATATTTTAAAATCAAATTTTTTGATTGTAATTTATTCCTGTGATGGCAAAACTGAATTTTCAGCATCTTTACTCCAGTTTTCAGTGTCACATGAACCTTCAGAAATCATTTTGGTTTGATGCTCAAGAAACATTTCTTGTTATCAATGTTGAAACCAGTTGTGCTGCTTAATATTTATGTGGACACTGTGATACTTTATTCTAGTATTCTTTGATAAATGGAAAGTTCAAAAGAACAACATTCATTTGAAATGGTAATCTCTTATAACATAAATGTTTTTACCTTTTAATCAATTTTATGCATCCTTGCTGAATAAAAGTATTGATTTCTCCCAAAATAATAATAATAATAATTACTTGCCCCAGATTTTTGATAGAAAATGTAAAAAGAGAATTTAAATTTCTTGTGAACAGTAAGTTTTTATTTCTTATATGGAGAAAACACTGTACTAAAATAAGAATTTTGGTGGTAAAAAAAAAAAAAAAAAAACTGAATAATGCTTGCACATGACATTCCTTCCCAGATTAGGCCATCGCTGAATCAGCATGCAGTTTCTAAAGACACAGCGGACCAGCCAAGCAAAGAAACTCAGTCACTCTGACAATTAATTTAGGTTCTGCTAGTCCCCATGTAAAACAGCACATCAGGGTTTATAAACAATTGTGAAAGTATAAGATTAGACATTTAGTCACAGGGAGGGTTGATTCATTTAAAAAAAAAAAATCACAATTTTGCTACTCTTTTCATTTATTTTAAACCTGTATGACTTTCTTAAGTGGAAGATAAATAAAATATTAGACTGTAAAGAACTGACACTCAACGTGAAGATTACTGTACTGCAATAATTTTTGTTTAATACTGAAGAAAGACAGCTATAAGGGTTTTAAATAATACGAGGGTAGTGTTTTGGGGGGATTTTTAACCATTTATTTGCTTGAGCATATTTCAAGAAAAAGCTCAATTAAATAAACCACACGCTATAAATGTGCAGCGTGGTGACATTTTCTTTTGAAAATTGAGTGTTTTGAGGACACCAAATACAGATGAAGGGAGGTCACGCGTAAATCACGCGTTTCACTTAAACACGGCTACAAAAGTGGGTCTGTGTCTCTTTAAATCAAATAATGGTTGTGCACGAGATCACTTGAGTCTGCTCGAGCCTGATGCTTTGCGCGCTGCTTCCCTTTTAAAACGCGTTTCACTAATGACTCATTTTTGCTAATCGGTTCTTTTGAACAGTTCGTTTCAAAGAACCAGCTCTGTCATTTTACGTTTTTTATTAAACACTACAAAGCATTAAAGCAATACATAAAAATATGAAGAGAAAAAATGACAACAATATAAACAGACAAAAATAAGTTGCCAGGGTAACATAAAAACAATGCAGTGCATTCACCTTCAAGAGGACATAAATATAGAGGAGATGCTTTGGGATTAACAGAGCTTTGGATAGTTTCAATCTATCTGTCTAAATCATCTTTGAATAGAGAAAAGAGAGGTTTACAGCCAGTAAATTTTAATTTTTTTACGTATGTATGAAATTTAGCTAGAAGGAAACACAAATTAATTATGTAATATTGTCCTGTTTTCTCTTGAGTAGTCAAACAAACCAAAGAAAACATCTTTAAAACAAGAGAAGTCACTTACAAAATTGGATTGGATAAAAATAAAAATTCTAAGCAAAGTTTCTCTGTGTGGGTAAATTGCCAAAACAAACTAATTACGTCTTCCTCGGAAGAGTTCTGTCTCGTTCCAAATTAAAAGAGACGATTCTCGTTGATTCGGAGTCGGACTGAATCGTTCAGTCAATTTCGTGAACAAATTGTTCTGACTGTTTGTGCAAACGATTCACTAAGTAAAGATCCGACTCAAATGAACAATTCGTTCACGAATCGGACATCGCTGCAAAGCAAGAATTCATATCGT